>PVLA01000061.1:0-292876 GCA_004027455.1 Hydrochoerus hydrochaeris
AACTTAGCAACATGGTTATCAATCCTACAAACTTAAACATACATGCAGCCATATCCTCTAGAGCACTTTCTTTTCTTCTTTTTACTTTTTAAGTCCATTATCTGCTTAGTTATATCCTGTTTCAGGTTGCTCAGTACTGACTTGTTTTGTTGTTATATACTTTTAATCACCTTATATAATTCCATTGTATTGTTTTTGAGTTTCTCCTCATCCATGATCCATGGATTAGCTTTGGTGGAGTTGGGAGATTTTTGGAGGTATTTTGTTACTTTCTAATCTACTTTTTTTTTTTGAAGTTAGCAAAATACAGCAGAACAAGACAGAACAAACCCCTGTGACCACAGTGCAGTAAAACTACTGCAGAACCTCAGAGCAGGTCACCAGGACACGAGCATTGGGCTCAATGGTACAGCCCATTTTGTTCACATTAGTTGTTCTTTGAATCAAGTAGAGGAAAATGGGAGGAAATATATAACTTTTAAAAATAGAATATTGAATAAAGCAGTACCATTAATAAAAACTAATCAAAACAGTGATAAAAATATTTGCCTTCAAAGAGATGGTAGAAGGAAATACTTGCCACGCTGTATACATTCAACCTCCAGAAAGATACTCAGACTGCTGGTGCCTACTTGCTAACGGGGGCAGGGGGATCAATGTCTGATTCTTAGCCCGTGCACCGACAGGGCCCCAGCTGCTTACCAGGGTGGCGAGTAGGCCGCCTGTTCTCCCAGCGCCCAAAGTTCCAACATGATGCAGAGCTTAGGAGTCGCTGATAGTTCTCGCCCTGGTGTGCCAGTGGTTTGCCAGGCCACCAGCTGCTCACAGGGCGGTGAGTAGGCCACCTGTTCTCCAGTGCCCAAAGTTCCAACATGATGCAGAGTTCGGGAATCGCTGATAGTTCCTGCCCTAGTGCGCTGGCCTACCTCATTTTCTTTATCCATGCATCTGTGGATAGATACGTGGGCCACTTCCAAGAGTTAGCTGTTGTGAATTGTACTGTTATAAATACGTGCATGCATGGATCACTCTAATACAATGTCTTTAATTCTTTGGGGAAGATAACCTAGAAGGGGAATAGCTGGGTCAAATGGAACTTCTAGTTTTGGTTTTTTGAGGAATCTTCATTGCTGATTTCCATAGTGATGGCACTCCTACCAATAATGTAGAAGAGTCTTTTCCTACAGTCTAGCTAGCATTTTTTACTGATTTTTTGACGATGGTCATTCTTTCTGGAGTCAGATGAAATCTTGGGGTTGCTTTAATTTTTTGTTTTTTGAGACAGGGTCTTGCTATTTAGCCCAGGGTGGCCTTAAACATGCTGTGATCCTCCTGCCTCAGCCTCCCGAGTGCTAGGACTATTGGTATATACCACCATGCCCAGCTTACTTTGTATTTTTTGAATGGCCAGCAATATGGAGCATTTTTTCACGTGCTTCTTGACCATTTGTACTTCTAAGAAGTGTCTGTTCATTTCAGTTGCCCAGCTTTTGATTGGGCCTTTTATTTTTTTGGGGGGGGTCTAATTTTTTGAGTTCTTTATATATTCTTGGTAATTGTCCTCTATCTGAGGCATTTTCTTTTTAAATTTTATTTTATGCTGTTTGAGGGATTAAGCCCCAGCCCCTTTTTACTTTCTGTCTCATTTCACTTCATTTCATTTTGTGACAGGTCTTGTGCAATCATTAAGTTGCCCATGCTGGGCTCGAACTTGTGATCCTCTTGCCATAGTTTCCCAGAGTGCAGGGATCGCAGGTGTGCATCGCCACCCCTAGCCTGTGTGTTGAGAGAGCGTCTCGTTAAGTGGCCCAGGCTGTCCTTGAATTAGTGATCGTCCTGCCTCAGGCTCCCCAGTGGCTGGGTTCCCAGGGCTGTGGAGCTGTGGCTGGCTAGGGTGAGTGTGCCAAGGCATTGCTGTACGGGTTTGACAGGTACAGTGTGCATGCGTGTGTGCGTGCGTGTGTGCATGTGTTGTGTGTGTGTGTGTGTGCACACGCATGGTGGTGTGTATACTGGCCACAGAGGTAAAATGCATTTCTCACCGTGGATAGTGGAAAGTTCGTGGGCCTACATGTAAGGTTCATGCTTGAGGATTCACTGTTGAGGGTCCTTTTTTAAAGAGCTCTGTAACTAGTGGGATGACAGCAGAGAGGACAGCTAGGGTGGCACCGATTGTGAAGGAATGAGCCTGACACGGTGGTGCCCATGTCCTGGGCTCGCCTGGGTAGAGGTGAGAGGGGAGCTTATGAGGACCTTTGGGGGCCTCTTAGTGTTGTAGTAGAGAAAGCATCCTGCCCCCCTCATTCCTTTTTGGGGAATGGATGGGAATCTATTCTGAAACTCACTTTTTTAAGCCGGTGACCAAGTTCCATGTCTGCCTGTCTTTTTGTTGCTGTGTATCAATCTGGTCACTGGCAGCAGCTTCGGCGGTTGGAAAGCTGTGGTCGTGGCTGGGGTGGCTTGTGTGGATGGGTGCTCTCAATGCGTGGTGCTCTGGGCCGTTTGTCCCACACCCCCCTCCCCCCCCCCCTCCCCGGCCTGTCTGGTGTCCTGTCTGGTGCCCAGTGTGCTGCGCCTTACCCTGGGAGCGCCTCGGTCGCCGTGGTTGGGTGTCACCGGCTGGCCGTCCTCCCGTTGCTGTTTGCAGCTGGCCATAACCGGTGGGCCAGGAGGGGGCTGCAGCCGCCAGCGCCGCTCCCAGGAGCTGGCTTCCTTTGAACCTAGTTGAGCCTTGGACCGTCGCCTCTTTGTTCCTTTCTGACCTGTTTCATTTTAGCCCAGTTCTTGCTGGCTTGAAAGTTTTACGCTGGTGCGCTTTCCTTCTGTCCTGGCCCCTCCTGGGTGCCTAATGCCGTTCTTTGCCTAACTGGGGGGTCTGGGCCTGCGGGAGGGCCTTGGTCTTCATGTGACTGATCCTCCTCATTCCCTGTTGTCTCCCAGGTGGGCGGGGAACAACCTTGAAGATGTCTTCATCTGTCACATGCTGAAGGGTGTAGCTTGTCCCATCCATGGTCCTTTAGTGAATTTAGGGGAGTACTCCTGTTGCATTTCTAGTAAACTAGATTTTAGCTTGTCTTATCCACGTGGCCAAAACAGTTTTCATAATCCTGGCGACAATGTCCCCAATTTCAGAAGTGCTGTGTACCCACCCTTCCAGGTGGGAGGTGACCACACTGGAGGTGACTCAAAAGCCATACACCCCGGGGCCTCAGCCACTCTCATAGCAAGATTATATCTGTTTTCTGGGATGAATTAGAAACATTTTCAAAAATGAGTCTCAGCTGCTTTATACTGAAATGTGCTAGTAGTTAGAAAAGGTCTCTCTTTTTGATTCACCAATCGATTTAACTCGGGCTGCTGTGGGGACTAAAAGCTTGTCAAATCATTTACTGTCACCATGTTACAGTTGAAAGGTGAGTGTGTGTCCCAAGTGCTAAGATAGTTTGCAGAGAAAAGTAAGAGGTGCTATTTTCAGCGTGTGTACCTCACCCATTAATAATTGCCTTAATTTTGCTGGGATCTGTTCTTGAAAGTTGTCAGAAAGAGCAGGGAAAAATTAAAGCCATGATTTATGATGGGAATTCGGAAGTGGTCTAAGTGGATTAAAATTTGAGAAGTGACTGAGGATGAGGGGGAAAAGCCAGGCCTCTAGTTCCGTTAAAGATGTATTATCTGCGGCTGGGGATAGAGCTTAGGAGTGCAGCACCTGCCAGGCAGGCATGAGGTCATGAGTTTGATTTCCAGTACCAAACAAAACAAATAATATTATCTGCCAGGAGTGGTGGCACACACCTGTAATCTCAGCACTTGGGAGGCTGAGGCAGGAGGATTGTCATGAGTTTGAGGCCAGCCTGGGCTGCATAGTGAGGTCAAGGCCCACCTGGACTATGTAGCGAGACCCTGTCTCAAAAAAAGAAAGAGAGAAAACTATCCCTAAGCGTCTTTTGTGCTTCGGGAGATGCAGCCAGTTTTCCATTGGCTTCACAGGCTGCCGGAACAGAGTGCCACAGCAGGTGGCCTAAACTACAGAAATTCCTGGCTGGAAGTCCTGGAGGCTCAAAGTCTGAAATCAGGGTGCCAGCAAGCCCTCCATACCTGTGAACCCAGGAGCTGGGGAACCTTCCTTTCCTTTGGTGTGTAGTGGTGGCCGCCAGGCTCTCGTGTTCCTTGGTTTGCAATTTTTTCAGCCTCTGTCTGGATGCCCCTCTTGGGGGGTGGGTCTTAGGATGGTGGGGGGTGGGTTACAAGGGATTAGGGAGCGGCTCTGCATCTGCACGCTTCGCCTGGTCTCGTGTCTTTTGCAGCTACAGCACCATTTCCGGTAAGGTCCTGTTCTAAGGTCCCAGTGGTTTGCAACTTCAGCCCATGCCTGAGGTCAGGAGGTGCCACCATCCCACCCACGCCGAACCTATGAGCCCGTTATCCGTAAGACCAGGTGGGAATTTTACTGTGGTTTCACCTGAAGTCACCGAGGGTGGCACAGCACCATGAAGGGGACACAGCCGGAGCAAGGCAGGGTGCGGTTCCTGGCCTCCAGAGAACACAGCCATGAGCTGGAGTCCCCCACGGAGCGGCGAGCCCTGGCGGGTGACAGCGTGGTGGAGGGCCTGCACCACACGGAAGAGATGGAGAGCAGAGGGGAGGCAGGGCGAGCAGATGGCGTCTCGGGAGCACCAGGCGCTGCTGGCCTCTTCCGGCCTGTCCCGGGCCTTCACCTGTGCTGCCTGGTGCTCACGGGAGGCGGAGGGTGGGTGTCACTCCCCGGGCACGGAGAAAGTAGCAGAGCCGGGAATCGCTGCAGCCTCTGACATCGCCTCTCATTTAATCGTAATGTTTTACTAATGAATATGAATATCCGCCTTGCCTTTTGCAGTTTTGTATCTTTTTTTTCTCTTTCTCCAAGCCTGTGCTGCCCCTCTGGGACTCCAGTGCTGCCTGTTCCTGTTTGCAGCCATAGGTCAATGAGACTGCAGTACTAAAAGTAGCCAGGAGAGGCCGCTGTCCAATCCCGCCGTCACCGACGTGACCGGAATTACTGAATGGAAGCGGTTCCTAAGAGGCCCCGCCTGTGAATGTGTTCCCTGCAGTCCCAAATTCCCAGCCAAGTCTGTGGTACTTAGATGAGGGGATTGGAAAAGAGTCAAAGGTCTGAGCTGAGGTAAATTGTTTCTTAGTTTCAAGGCTGGGGGGCCCACTGTAGAGTTTCATGTCATTGTAGTCTTAGTGGCAGTATTTTTAGGCCTATTTAGAAATGAGGGGACTGTCCCTATTTGTCTTTTGCTTCCTTGCAAATCGTGTGGCACATTGATAAACACTTGCATTGATTTTGGGGGGGGGGGTGCTGGGACTCAAACTCGGGACCTTGTGCTCGCCAGGCAGGCGCTGTGCGGCTGAGCTAGATCCCTGGCTTAAGCTGAATTCTTAAGGATAGACCACTTGTTAACTCTTTGCCTTGTTAGGATTGCAGTTTTTAAGCTCAGTGTATAGAAGCGATCAAATGCACACATGATCATAAGGAGCCATGTGTAGTCACTGTGTAGCCCGTGTAGTATCAACGTGCACACAGCTCTGTCTTCATTTTTCCCTCCTGACTTTTCACAAGCTCCTTGACTTTTCACAATCCTCCCCCTGAATTATCTCAAGCAAATCCCAGACATGTTATTTCATTGATAAATATACCTCTAAAATAGAACTTCAAAAAACCTTCCAATGTGATCACATTTGAAAATGACAGTAATTCCCTACTATCAGGTATTTAGCAAATGTTTATACTTCTCTGATTGTCACACAAGCATCTCTTTATAAATTGATTTATTTGAATCATGACTTGAACAGAATTCAAACCTTGTATGGGACAAGCCTCTTTAAGATTCCTTTAGATCGTTACCGCTGCGCTGGCTCCGTGGTTCTGGGCTGTGGCGGAAGGGAGAGGTGTGGCGGAAGGGCGTGGTGTGGTGGAAGGGCGTGGTGTGGCGGAAGGGCGTGGTGGCGCAGATCCACTCACTTTATCTCCTAGGCAACCAGGAAGTGGAGAGAGGACAGGAGGCCGGGAGAGGTCGGGAGAGGTCAAGAGAAACGGTGACACTACCAACAACAAAATAAACTCTTCGCCCCCAGTGACCCCTTCCTTCTATTTGGGTTCCACCTCCCAGTTCTCCACCAGCTTCCGGGAATGCCACCAGATGGGGACCGAGCCTTCAACACAGTTGAGATTCTAACTGTCGCATCTCACTCTTTGCCTCTAAAGACTTAACCGATATCTCGCGATGCAAAATACATTCTCCATCCCCAAGTTTTCATTGCCTTAGAAATTTCAGCCTTGCTCAGAAGTCTTAAGTCCAAAATCTGCCCCGAGATGCAAGGCAAACTATTAGCTATGAACACTTTAAAAAACTCCAAAAACCAAACCAAAACAAAAAACCCCTGCAGGCTTCACACACTTACAGTCTGTGTTGGTAGGGCAGGCACATGGTAAGCATTCTCTGTTGGGGTTTCTGCCTGATCCCCAACCCCTAAACGAGTGAAGGCCCAAAGAAATGAGACAAGAGGCATGATCTTTAGGGCTCCAGGAGGACTAAAATCCTCTGCAGAGTTCGTAACTCGGCTAACCGGCTGACCAACTGACCTCAGGCAGCCCATATTTAATCAGAACAAGCAAGTTGAGGGAAAACACAGTGACCTGAACAGGATCTTGGGAGGGGTTCAAGGACCCCTCAGCAACAGACCATGCTATTTAAGGAAAACTATCCGGAAAGTCTCCAGGTGGCCACAGCTGTGGCCTATCTTATCTCCTGAGGCATCTTTTCATTCTCAGGTCGGCCATGCCTTGGCCACACCACAGCCCTGCACGTGTATCAGCTTCAGCAGCTCCAACAATTCTCATTCCACAGTGCAGGGTAGGAATATCAGGGAACAGTCAGACCAAAGCCAGACTGAAACCTGAAAGGGAAGACTTTAAATCCTATAGTTCTGTATGTGACAACCAAGATGCATGGTGCGTGATGCAAGCTACAGAGGGTTTGGGGACCTGCAAGGCAGAGTTTGCACATCTCTGACTTTATGGGGTCTCCACTGCAGCTTTGGCTTCATAGCTTCAAGCATCACCCTCTTGGGGGCTGCCTGCAGGATTCTACTTCTGCCACACACTGCCTGACCTCCTCCCAGGCTTGCCTCTGAAGTTGGGGTAGGGGGTTGCCCATGACCCCACAACTCTTGCATTGTGCAAACCCAGCACCACATGGATGATGCTAAGATTTGCTACCAGCACAAAAAGTAACCAGGCGCACTTGGGCCACCTTGCAGTGGGCAGGTCACCTGAGTGCCCGGATGGCTGGTGGGTGAAGGGAGTCGCAGAGTAACAGCTTCCTGGCCAGCTTCCCAGCCGGCTCTGTGTGAGCAGAGCCTGCTGACACTGCCCTCAAAGCACCTTTACACTCTCACACTCCTAAGCCTTTGATGACTGGGTCTGGCCAATTCCTGAGATGCCCTCAAGACATCTTATATTCTTCTGGGGTTGTTGTTGGTGGAGAACTTGGTTTCTTTTTAATGGTGCTAATCTGGTCAGCCGCCATATCTTCCTTGGCTTTGATTTGACTTGGGTTTCTTTTCTGGCAAAACAAGTTTTTCAAATCTTTCTCCTCTGAATTTTGCTCACAGTTTGTCACTGTAAGTCTTGACTGCAAGCCAGCAATATCCATGCCACATGCTGAAGGCTGCGCTGCTTTGTAATTTCTTTCTCCAGATTCATTAGCCTTTCACTGTTAGCACCTTCCCACAGGCATGGTGGCCCAGGTGTGGCTCAATGTGTGAATTATGTCCTGTTGTGAACCTGTTAAACCCGGCCTCACAATGTCTTGGGGCGTGCACAAAATGCATACTGGTTCTTCAGATGTCATCAGTGTAGTCCAATCCCCAAAGCAGTCCTCAGTCACATTCCAGCTTCGTGAGCAGTCTTCGCTGCCTGCATTCCAATCAGCACTCTGGTCTTCCCGGATCTCTCCCAGAATCACTATTCTAGCACCTCCCTAGCAGGCATCTCCTCACCTTTCCAAACTCCTGCAAACCAGTTCCAAAGGCTTCTAAACCATGTGTCAGGTATCATCTTGGAAGCTTCCTGGTTCCAGTTTTCTGTGTTAGTTTTTCTTCATCATGACAAAATGACCGAGTCGAACCACTTGGCAAGGGGAATACTTCATTTGACTGCTTCAGGGGTTTCAGTCTGTGGCCAGATGAACCTATTTTTCCTAGGCCTGTGGTGAGGAGGACAGGACGGAATGAAGCTACTCCACTCACAGCAGCCGTGAAGCAGAGAGAGAGAGCCAGGAGTGGGGACAGAACAAACCCTTTCCAGCATACCCTAGTGAGTGATGTACTTCCTCTAGGCAGGCTTCGCCTCCTGAGGTCTCCGCCAGCTGTGTGGCCCAGTCCTTTACTGGAAGAGCCTATGGGGCAGGGGAGACATTATGGATCCAAACTATAGCAGTGACTCTAGCTTTCCTGTTGCTGGGACATAATACTCAGCACCCACAATTTGAAAGCGAGGCTTAATTTGGCTCACTATTTCAGGAGGTTCAGTTCATGACGGGTTGGCTCCAAGCCAGAAGGACGTGGTGGGACAGATGCTTAGTTCATGGCAGGCAGGAAGCAGAGCAGGGAAATAGACCCACAAAGGGCAGTGCCACAGGCCAGGTTTGGTTCCCATGGTCACACCTCCATGACCTATCCAGACACACTCAGAAGTTTGCCCCTCAACCCCCTGGGTGACTCCCAAGCCAATACAGTTGACACAATGGAGCTTAACCCCCCAGAGGGTGATTTAGTAACATCTGTATGTGTCTGTCTTGGAATCTGGCCTCTGACAATTTATTTTACATGTGTCCTTGTATGTGTGAAATGATTTATATACTAAAGTTCACTTCCTGTAGCTCTGAACAGACGTGACCTCTATGTCCTATGTCTTAGAGTAGCTGAATGAGGCAGAATGGTTACATTTTGTAGGAAAGAGGTATATGGGGCTGTTTGTATTAAAAATATCAGAGGATGCACCATCACGTATTAATCAGGGGTAGGAACTATGTGTATGGAGACAAGGGCAGAAAAAAGACTTTTCATTGTATATTTACCCCTTTGACAAGTCCGAGATTAGAGTCACTGAACACTATGGAGCTGAAAATCCATGTATAAATTTTTTTTTAAACTTTTTTTTGGTTTTTCTTGTTTTTTTGAGACACAGTCTTGCTGTTAGTTCAGGCTGGCCTTGAACTCACAGTGATCCTCCTGCTTCAGCCTCCTAAGCCCTGGGATTACAGGGCTGTGCCACCACACCCCACCACGGGTAACTTTTTACTCCCCACAATTTTGCTAACTGCCTGCTGTTGACTGGAAGCCTTACCAATAACAGGAATGGTTGAGCACATGTGTTGTGAGTTATATCTATTATACACAGTGAAAATATTAAAAAAAACTTAAAGAGCTCACTGTTTAGTGCGGCATGCAATTTACCAAACCTCAGAGAAACTGCGCATGAAAAGAGAGCAGGAGATATCCCAGCCCGAGGTCACTGCCAGGGCAGTGGGAGATGGCTGTGAAATTCCAGTAGTACGGGAAATACTGCTGAGAACCTTCATACCCTGAAGTCAGAGCACACTGGGCGCTCGTGCTGTTCTGTGTCTCGTAGTGATGTGTCCGTCAACCTGGATCTGCGATGTGACCTCATAAGTTTCTATTGGAGCTGAGAAATTCCCATTGTGTAGTGACCTGGCAGCCCCTGTGGCATCGTGGTGCAGTGTGCTACTCGCACGCGCATGTGTATGAGGCTGCTGGTATAAGCAAACCTCTGCTGCCAGTGGTATAAAAGTGTAGCACAGACAGTTATGTATGGTACATTAATGCGTTATGATAATAAGCCACTGTTACTTATTTGTGTACTTAGTATAATAAGACTTTTATTTATTTATTTTGGTACCAGGGATCAAACTCATGACCTCATGCTTGCCAGGCAGGTGCTTATGCTGCTGAATCCTTGGCCCCCACTGCGCCTCTTGACCGCACCATTTTTTTCTGTATTTGGATTTCATCTTGTGTTGTTTTTGTTCATTGCAGTCCTAAAGCAATGGGCTGCACAGATCCCATATAACGTAGGTGTGTAGTAGGTCTAGCAGGTTTTACCATCTAGGTTCTTGTGAGCTGCTCTCTGCTGATCACACAAAGACACCTGCTGAATCACTCTTTTCTCAGGACATACCTGCATTGTTGAGCAATCCATGGCCATGTTTACAAGTTGGGTCTTTGTCGCATGTGAAAGATCTTGAGTTCATATGTAACCTTGTTCCCTTCTTAGCCAAATAATTATGAGCATGTTTCCTAGTTTAATCATCAGCTTGTCCTTTTTGTAATTAGTGGTAATTACCACTGTTATGAGGTTATAGCTTGATGGCTCCCCAAAGATGCATGTGCTCACAGGTGGGACTCTTCAGAGGAGGCTGGATCTAGAGTGTGTGAATATGGATTAAGGGTGTGATAGCTAAGTCAGCCCACTGACTGGTTTAGCATAGTTCCGGTGTGGATAATAGGAAGGCCCACCCTGGATGTGGGTGGTACCATCCAATAGGCTTGTAGCCTGGATGGCATAAAAGGGAAAGGGAGGCTCAGTACTTCCTGCCTCCTGCATGTGGTACCATGAACTGCTTCTCTTCTATCATGCTGTTCTGCCTTGCCATCCTGCCTTAGAGCCAGCTGACTGGATTGAAACCTTTACAAACTGTGAGGAGAAATAAACCTTTCCTTCTTTAACTTGTAGGTGCTGGGTACAGTGGTCCCATGGTTTGCCAATTTAATTCTTTCCATGATTCTGGTCCCCAACTGAACTGAATGAGAAATGAATCAAATTTCTCCATAAGGTCAACATTGAACCTAACTACTGAATTTGATTTGGTTCTTGTCCAATTTGGGGGGTATCGGGAATTGAACTCATAACTGCATTTACTCAGGAGGCACTTATGCTGCTGAGCTGTGTCCCTGGCCCCATTCCCTCCTTTATGGTGAGGAAAAACTGAGATTGTATCCACAGGCAAGTGTTTAAAGGATGTGAGACACTTTGGTTTTTTTGTTTTTTGGTTTTTGATTCTGGAGACAGGGTTTCACTATGCAGTTCAGGCTGGCTTTGAGCTTACTTTGTAGCCCAGGCTGGTCTTGAATTTGTGACAACCCTGTCTTAGCCTCTCGAGTGCTGAGATTACAAGCATGTGCCACCACACCCAGCTTTATTTTATTTATTTATTTACTTTGGTACTGGAGATCAAACTCACAACCTCATGCTTGCCAGGAAGGCACTTATGCCACTGAGCTAAATCCCAGGCCCTATGTGAGACACTTTGAAGCCCTGCATCACCTTAGTTCAGCTACCCCTGAGACTCATTCTTTGAAGAAGTTCTGGCTGAATGGAGGGACCTCACACTGGTGTTAGGGTACTGGCTGGGGTTTCACCCAACAGCCAGCACAGGACACTACACATCTGAACAAAACCCAGGTAATCACAGCTCCCATCTGACTTGGCACCCCTGCTGGAGCCCCTGAAATGTAGACTATAGGCCAGCTGTTGACTCTGCACCCCATCTAAACCTCTGACCTGCCAGAATCCATGACCGTAATAAAACAGTGTATCCCACTGGGTTCTAGGATGTTCTGTTATGCAGCAAAAGCAGCCAGAACACATTTTGACACAAGGATAGTGAACATTTGCATTCATATGGAGGAAAAAGGAGAGATGTACGTGGGCTCAAGGAGAGTGATTTAAATTTGTGAGTTACCAATGATAGCGAAGCTAGAAAAGTGCCTGAGTTCCTCAGAGGAATGGGAAGAGGCCATGAACAGTGTAAGAAGAGGGAGAGGAGAACTCAGCAGCTTGGAAGGAGGCCCCAGAGGCAGATAGAAGAGTGCAGAGGTGGGAAGGTGGGGGAGCAGTGAGCAGCAGAGAAAGCGCCTCTCTGAGATGTAGTGTCCAGACACTGGCCTATAGCAGTGTGAGGAAGAAAAGAAGGCAGTGGGTTCCCACAACCCAGGAAGGATCCGAAGCCGAACTGAAGCCCACGGGGAGAGCCACGAGACAGACGTCAATGAAGAGGAAGGAGGTAGCAGGTGGTGCTTTCTCCCTGAGCCCTGAATGACTGCATGGGATGGTTGACTAGAGCCTGCAGACCTTCAGTGACTACTGGTGACCCCAGAGGCCTCCACTGAGAAGCACACCAGTAGAATGAGGCAGTGGACTCAGTTAACCTCAGTTGCTGGTGAGTTACCTCCATGAGAAGCTGATTGGCTGGTTGGCTGGTAGCCATCCTGAAGAGGTGCCCACTGAGCTTACAGCTCAACAGCAGCAGCAGCTGTCTCCATCTAGTGGCTCACAGTAACAGGGTCAGGAAGCCAAGTTCAAGCTGGCAGGAGGCGCAGGGACTGCTGCAGGCTGACCAGGTGTAGTTCCAGCCTCGAAGCCAGAAACCACCTGAACTCCCATGGAACTTAAGGTGCAGGCTTCTTGGGATTATCCACTGTCCTGCTGCTACAGCTGCTGGCTGGGATTAGTGAGCTCAGATGTGGACCCTGTCTGTCCATATTGTCTACCACTGACAGCAGAGATACACCTTGAAGTGAACTCTCTTTTTTTCATATTTTTTCCTCTTGTCTTTCTTTGTTTTTTTTTTCTTGTTTGCTCTTGTTTTTATGTAAGTGCAAACATGGTTTCTAGTTTTCTTTTGTTGTTGATCTGTTCTTGTCTTTATTTCCTTCTCTTTTCTTTCCCTCCTGTGTTCTTCATCAGTTCCCTAAGTTAGTGTGATCTGCCTTTACACTCCAGCCTTGCTTCTAACTTCATTCTCTTTTTCTATTTCTCTATTATTCCCCTAACCACTAGTTAATTCCCCCTCCCCAGGGTAAAATTGCCATATTGAGGGATTGTTTATTGCATACAATTTTTAGGTTCATTTTAGATTTTGTTCTGTAACCACAAACCTAGTTCATTAATAGTTACCTCAGTTTGTTGTTTTCTAGGCTAATTTTGATGCAGTTGTTGTTGTGGATTGTTCTACGTTAGCCAAGGTGACATAATTGTTCTAATCAGTTGTTCTTTCTGGTATATCAAGACTGAGATTGCCTAAGGGTCATAAACAATACTATAGGCCAGTGCCAAAAAATCAGGGCCTGGGCCAAGTAGGCAGCAACTACTCATCCCCAATAAAATGAAGAGGTAGGATCTTACAATAGACTCAAAACCCAAAACCCAGCTGCATGTGGAAAACTCCTCTGAAAAATAGTCATTTCCCAAGGGTTTTAAATACTGGCAATAAAACTACTAGCCATAGGCAGTTTACAAGCATTGATACAGGAATTTAACTAAAAAAAATTGAAAGTGAGAAGGCACTTAAACAGGATGTAAGCTCAGACTTCCAGCCCACCAAAGACAAACCCAGGGGCAATGAAGTGGAACAATCCACAAGCCCCCCCAACTGGACTCTGAAGTGGTAACAGTGGGAGTAACAAAGCAGATGAACAAGGCTCTAGGAAAAAAATCAAATTAGAGATGGGGACCAGAATGATGGACATGCCTAGAGCAGATACATATTAAGAAAAAATAGAGGAGCGTAGGAAAATGATGGAAGCCATGAACACCCAAAATAGGAATGAAATGGAATCCGTGAAATAGATTCAAACAGAATCCAGGAGATTAAAAATTCCATTGAAAGTATACACAGCAGAATGAGCCAATGTGAGGACAGAATTTCAGATACAGAAGACAGGACTATGGTTAGCAATCATGAAAAGAAAGATTTATTAAAAATAGCAAGAACCATGAGAAATGAATCCAGCAGTTGCTACATGATGCAAAGACAAATAACATAAAGTTGACTGGAGTCAATCAAAAAAGGAGGAACCAAGGCAAATGACATAAAACCCATGTTCACAGAAGTAACAGCAGAGAACTTCCTAAGCATGGATAAAGAACTTGGCATACAGTTAAGTGAAGCATATAGAACTCCAATTACTCATGATAAAAAAAATACACCAAGGCATATAATAGTCAAGATCACAGAAATTCAACACAAGAATGGAATATTAAAAGCTATTAAAGAAAAGAGACAAGTCACCTATAAAGGAAAGCCCATTAGAATCACAGCAGACTTCTCAACACAAACTGTCAAGTCAAGGGGAGCTTGAAGTATTTCAAGCCCCCAAAGAAAACAATCTCCAACTCAGAGTGTGTACCCTGCAAAACCAACTTTCAAAAATGATGGGCAAATAAGACACTTCCATGACAAAGAACACCTGAGGAAATTTATGATTGCCAGGCCAATGCTCCAAAATGTTGTGAAGAACATTCTAGAAAGAGATCACAAGGATTGCCTCTCCCTGAACCCCAACAGACTGAATCCATCAGGCAAGGCAAGTAATTAAGTGGGGAAAAATGGGAGCCAACAACAGGAAAATACCATGACAAGGATAAGTCAGTACGCATCATTGATAACCATCAATGTTAATGGTCTCAGTTCATCAATCAAAAGACACAGACTGGCAGAATGGATCAAATGACAAGATCCAACAGTATGCTGACTACAAGAAACACATTTAATCCCAAAAGAAATTCACAGACTGAAAGTCGAAGAATGGAAGACAATACTCTTCCATCCAACAGGACTTACAAAGGTGCAGAGGTGACAGGGAACAGTTTCAAAAGGAATAAAGGGAAGGACCAAAGGGTTAGACATGGTGGCCTTGAGCTACGGGTTAGTGATTCCAAAGCCTGTTTCTACCAACTGTGCCTCATTTATATGCCACACACGTATATGTGGGCTGTTAATACCCACCCACTCCATGGTGAGGATGAAATGGGTTAATCTACATAAAAGTGCTGAGAAAAATGCCTGGCATAGCCAGTGCTTATTTCACCTTGCACAATGTCTTCAAAGTTCATTCTTACTGAAGGAGCTGGGCTTTGTTTGAGCCAGTAATTCATTCAGTGGGATTTTATATGTTCTTCAGTACATAAGTATTGTTTGTTGTTTCCTTATGCTAAGAAATCTGTAGGGCTAACGTGTGTGTTTATCAAACACTGTCTGTCCCAGCTGTCCAAGAGGCAGAAGGATGGTTGGCTTGGTCTGGCCCTCAGAAAACTGTGATTAGGAAATTCATTGTATTCCTTGTTTGTTTGTGTTTGGAGTTTTTTGGTGTTTATTTTGTCCCACACAAGCAATCTCTATGTTTTTTAAGACAATGTCTTGCTATACAGTTCAGGCTGGCCTCGAACTCACTACGTAGCCCCAGGTTGGCCTCAAACTTGGAGCAGTCCTCCTGCCTCAGTCTCCCAAGTGCTGAGATTACAGGCATGCACCACTATAAACTGTTAGTTTGTAACAGACATAGTCCATGCTGGTTTAGAGAAGAGTATGGTCTAAGTGTTTTGGAGTAAAAAGAATACAGTAACACTCACAGTTGTCTGTACTATACAGTAAAATGTTTGGAAGCAACTGAGTTTATTTGTTTGTGGTGCTGGAGATTGAATCCAGGGCCTTGCACATGCCAGGTAAGCTGTGTCCCAACTCCTTCCTGGTCTTGCTCCTTTTTTCCAGTGTCTTACAAGCTCATACTGCCCATCATTAATCCTGCTTAAGCGTGCGACCTGACCGCATAGCTGCTTGGTCTGCCCTTTATAGTGTGCACTTCAGTTTTACCTGTGTCTTCCTTCTTGGCAACCCCTTGGTTAATTGTGCTCACACAACCTGGCCCTGGGCTCACCAGCCTGTCTCCTGCATCTGACTGTGGCAATTGCTTGATTCCATCATGGTCCCACTCCAGCCTGTTGATGCTTGATTCCATCATGGTCCCACTCCAGCCTGTTGATGCCACAGTGATTTTTCTAAAAATCACTTCCTCCTTGCTCTGAGCACTCACTGATCCTCCATTGTTTCTCCTCACTATGGCTGTAAGATTTTGCTGCATTTCAGCCCTTTGGCTACATTACATGCTTTCTTATCTCCTCAAATAAGGAAGTTTAATGTTTTAATTCAATGCATGGACAATTCTAAAACTCCATTGCGTCTCAGTCCCTCACTGGGGCTGGGGCCTGTAGATTGGTCTTTTGCAATATTTGGCCCTTCTTACCGGTTCTCCTCTCTATTGATTTTCTTTCTGTGTTTGATGGCTTTCTCTGGAAGGCTACCTGGCAGCCTCCGATAATCAATGACTTGCTTATCTAGGATTCTGTGGCTACGCACTCAGTTTAGATGAGGAAATTGGTTCTTGCTGATTCTGGGTTCAGTTCTTTGAGGTCTGGTTGGTCCAAATAGCGCAGCTTTACCAAGAGCACGTGCTGCGGTCGTGCAATGTGGTGTGCTTTGTGGAACCTGAATTCCTTTTTATTTATTCTCAGTAGACACCAGGCAGAGCCCAGCTCAACGGAAGCCACCAGAAAACATCCCACACAAGCAATCTCTCTCTAAAAAAGATGGGGTGGGATTTTCCTTAGCAGTTGGAAGGGCTGTCCCTGCCGGGGTTAAGGAGGGAGACAGGCGTTGACTTGGCAGGGACCTCATCTGTCCCCTTCCTGCTTAAGGGCTGTGTGACTGAAAGGGCAGAGTAGGGCCCTCCGTAGTCAAGGGTCCCCAGCCTCGGGACCTTTAGGATTGGCTGCCCCGTGGCAGGTTTCTTTCCCGTTGAAATGTCTCTTCCCTTCCATCGTCCTCCACCCCAAGAAACTGCCATTTCTGGGGAGCCGGGGCCCTTTTCAATGAGGCCATTTGGAAGCGAGAACAGGAAAGTGTCTCGGCTTTCAATGTAATTGGAAATCCTGTTCACCAATCCCGCTCTGACATTTTTGGGGTATTTCTGAAACTTGGGCGGCATCGAAGATTCCTCCTCCTGGGATGGAAGCACAGCTAGTCTGGGTGAGCCGTGGCCGCCCTGCCCACACGCCCGTGGCCCTGGACGGCGTGTTCTTGTCCCTGTGTTCCTGGGACAGCATGAGGCCATCTCGGCAGCACCTCCCGCAGCTGGCGGGGACCCAACACGCGCCTCCAGGTCCTGGCGGTGCCGGGGGTGCTGTTCTCCCTGGAAACAGTCATGGACGCATGCGCACACGGTTGCTGTGGTAACAGGGCTCCTGGTGACGCGGAGTTTCCAAAGCGCTGCTCAACCCCGGCCTGCGCCCCAGTGACCCGGAGCCCCGTGACTGACACAGCCTTTATTGAGGGGCGAGCTGGCCCTCGCAGAGGAGGGTCAGGGTCACTCCTAGCAGGACAGAGCCAGGGGCTCCAGGAAAAAGCGGTTCTGAAATTAGCTGGGAGAACAGCGGTGCCCAGGAAACTAATACCTAACATCATGCTTTAACATTTGTTTAAAATTATTTTTTCTTATGTAAAATTTCCAAAACAAAAATAAAGTTGTATGATGGACCCCTGTATACCTACGACCTCTGTTAAAAATCAGCCTTCTGCCCTACTCACATTGTCTGTTCTCTTACTGATAATAAATCAGAGCCATATATTTAGAGGTAAAATGTCATCCTGAGAAAAATTTCCCTTCTTAGCCACTTACTACAACCTTAGAGGAAAAAATAACTATTCTTTATTTCATTTGATTCATTGTCTATATTATTTTTCCAGCTGTCCCAAATATCTTTTATTATTTTTATTTTTAAAACCAAGACCCATTTGAGGTTCATATAATTTTTTCTTTTCTTTTCAGTACTGGGAATCAAACTCATGACCTTGTCAGGCAGGCGCTGTCTCCCTGAGCTATATCCCTGGCACACAATATTCATTTTATTATTATTTTGGTTTTTAGAGACAGGGTCAGTCTCACTGTGTAATTCAGGCTGGTCTTGGACTCCTTATGTTACCTAGGCTGGCCTCAAACTTGCAGCGATCCTCCTGCCTCAGCATTGCAGCAAGTGGGGTTATAGGCATGCCCCCCTGTACCTGGCATCTTTGGTTATTTTTTATATTACAACAGAGATGTTGATTATCCTGAAACATGGCCCACGTTGTTTTTTTGTTTTTTGTTTTTTGGGTTCTTTTGGTACTAGGTGTTGAACCCAGAGCCTTCACACTGAACTGCACCCCCTGGCCCTTTTAACCTTTTTAAAATTTTTATACAGGAGAACTTGTAAATCACCTAGGTTAGATTCAAACTTGAGGTCCTACTGCCTCAGCCACCCAGAGGGTTGGTATTGCAGGTGTGCGTCATTCCATCCCACTTGTCGAATTGCTTTTCTTGTTTTCATTTCTTCTGTTCTTAGCAAATGGGACTCGGGTCTATGGGCTTAGATGGCCTTGGGCAGGTGTCTCTAGTGGGAGACCTGTGTACTTCGCCCAGTCTCACAGCTGCAGGCACCAATGGTCTGGCTTGCTGACTGACCGCGCCTAATTTCTGCCACTGGACCTTGAACTGGGGCCATCTGCATGCAGGGTGCACGCTGCCCCTCGGAGCTCTGCCCAGCCCTGAGATGGCTCTTTGGGGGTTTGCTAGGACAAACTTCTACAGCAGTTCATTTCTTCTTTAAAGCCTTTTTTTATTAGTTTGAAGATTTAATGGAATTCTCCTTTCCCCTGAAACTGTTCCAGTTTGATTTCAAAAAGCAAAGGTCAAAGTGGTATTAAATTACCACATTTCCCTCAGAGAAACTGAGTAAAGAGCTGATAAAACCGGACTTTGCCTCTGCCGCACACCAGGCCTGTGCCCCGCTGGTTTCTGGAGATTGGTTGCCCTCTGGCTGCTCCCCTGGGTGACAGGGAGCTGGACCTTACTCTCTCCTTCAACGCCCATAACTGATTTTTCCTTCCTTTTTTTCATTTGGTCGTTCTTCCCTTTGAGACACGGTCTTGCTGTGAAACAGCCCAGGCAGTCCTTGAACTCGTAGTGATCCTCCTGCCTCAGCCTCCTGATTACAGGCATCTGCCACCACATCTGGCTTTTCTTTCAACCAGTTGGGTTTGCACTGTTCCCTTTGCTCCCCCTGGTCTTGACCTTGTCACCCGATGGCAGACTTTGACTGGCAGCACCACCAACGTGGGGCTCTCTTATCTCTGGGTCCCCTCTTGATCTGCACTTCTGGTCGGCTGGGTTCAGACTGCGGTGGCTCAGGCTGAGAACTCAGGTCCAGAGTCAGAAGCCAGAGGTCAGAATCCAGCCGTTGCTGGTTACCCGGTGGGCTTTTCTTCAGGTGCTCAAGGTTTCCAGATACCGGGGTTAGGTTTCTCATCTGCACCACGGGCCCGATAAGTAAATGACTAACGCGGCATGTGGCGAGGCCTGACAGAGGGTACGAATGAAACGCAAAACTTGGCTTGGAAATTGCTCTAAAATAGGAACTGCTTCTGCCCCATGTAGGCGCAGAGGGCAGAGTACTTCCCCTCTGCCTTACATGGTACCCTCCTCCTCCCTTCTAGGAACCGCCCCCCTCCCCTTCTGCCCAGCCTTAGGTCCTGGGCCCAATCTTCCCTCATTTATTTTGAAGCCCTGGGGCCTAACCGGGCTGTCTGCATGGACACCGTACCCCTGTGCTCAAGCAATCCTCCTGCCTCAGCCTCCTGAGTAACTGGGCACTAGGTATGTGTGCCTAAGCCCAGCAGCCTCCTCAATCTTCATCCTTAATGAACGGTGTTTTTTCCCTGCCAGCCCTCTCATGTGAAGCTTCCTTCATGTGAACTATGGCTCTTGCAGGCTAACTAGTCATGCTCTGAGTATTTTCATAGCGAGGGCTCTTCTTTCCCTGGATCACGGTTGGACAGTTTGTGTCTAGCGCAGCAGCCAGAAACCTGGCCGTGTGGCCCCTGTAACTGATGTTGTCCAGTGAGTCAGCCGTGGGATCCAGCTGGCCGGTCTGTCCGGGCGCGGTCCTTCCTTCCTCACCTTCGGAGGGCCGGGGTTTCTTGACCGATGGATTGGTGGGGACTGAGCTCCAGCCCCGGCCCCTCTCTGGGTCCTGGGTTCACGGCCAAGCCCCTGGCTGAGGTTTTCTCCAGGTGGCTTGGGCGACTGTGTTCCCCGAAGCTCCCTGGTACTTGTCATATTTGGGATCTGCTGTCCTTAACCCTACGTTGTTTGTCGCCAGTGGTGGTGGCCTCCCCGCTCTGCCGGTCCTGTCACGGCACAGAGGTTGTCCCCGTGTTGTAGGAGATCTCGCGGTGGAAGCGAATGGGAGGACAGGGATGAGCCCCTGGGGCCTTCTGAAGCGAATGGCGACTTATCCGACCTGCCCACTGTGCACCAGGCCTTGTTATTTTGTAAAGTCTGGTTTTAGTTTGACGGGTACATTGCGACAGAGGTACAGAATTACACAATTCAAAAACTAACTTTGGAGCCTGCTGGTGATGGCACATACAGCACTTGTAATCACGGCCTTCAGGAGGCTGAGGCAGGAAGATTGTTGAGACCAGCCTGGGCTATATAGTGAGACCCTGTCTCCAAAACAAAGCAAAAGAAAACAAAACACAATAGCAAACAAGCAAAAACTCAGCTTGGCAAGTATGTGCTTTTTTATTGTATTTTTAAAAAAATGACTCCTTGATTGTACTTTTTATTCTCTTAGCCTGCAAGGGTTTAATTCAGGTCTGTCTGAAATATTCAGAGTAATGAACTGAGGTCAGAGTGAGATTCTGATTGCTAGATAACCTTGGGTTTCCACCATGAGTGAGAAAACCCCTGGCCCCCAGCGCCCCACAAGCTGGCCTCAGAACAGAAGTTGTATGTTGATTTCCAGCACCCCAGAGCCGTGCAGGCCAGGGACACAGGGTTTGTCCAGGTGGCTCCTCCAAGCCTGATTTCTGTCCCACAAGGCCACCACAGCCCAGGATACATCCTCTGCACAGCTCCTGCCCCGGAGCCTGGCTGCCTGGATCCCTCCTTTGCTTGTTGCTCTGCGCGTTCCGCATCTTGAGTCACTTACATCAGGCAGTTATGTAGCTGTAGAGAGATGGGGTGGGCTTTCCCCTTCTCCTGCCAGGATTTCTAGGTCTTCTAAACCACCTACAAGGGATGGAGCAGTTGTGGAGCAGTTGTAGATAGAGCAGGGTGTAATCAGCTAAGGTACATGAGGCTGAGACACATGCGGCCGTGATCCCACGCCAGCAGAGGCAGGGCTGGTGACCAGGGGGACAGAAGAGCTCACTGAGTACCAGCTGTGAGGCCTCAGGGTAGCCCTGAGTGTGTAGCTCATGAGCTTCGGCTGTCTTGTAATCGTGCAAGGGAAACGTGAGTATCTCTGCCAGCATGACAGGAGTGAAAATCGCACCTGTCTCCAGACTTTCCCTTTCTGTGCAGTAGCCGGCATCCTGTCACTCTAGTTACCACGGTCCCAGCAGCCTGGGCTGCGTAGGGCCTGGTGTCACACGCCAGCTCTGATGGTTGAGTGGGGAAGCTGTGTCCCCAGAGTCCTCAGGCAGGTGTGCTTTCCTGGTGGAGAAGCACCTCGCTTCCTGTGTGTGTCCGCAAAGCACGGAGCACTGTCACCCCACTGTTAGCGAGGTGAGTCGCGTTCCTTCCCCCTCCCGCACCTGGCTTGGCCGGTTTGGCGTGAGTTCAGGGATTTATGAGCACAGCTCAGATACGCTCACTTTCCCCGCTGGGTCGTATTTCTGTATGACTCAGCCCAAATTGTGTAATCCTTCTTCCCATTTACACTTGTTTTGATTTCTACTAGTACCAGTAGGCCGCAGTGAGGATCCTTAGGTTCCCTTGGCCACAAGTATTTCTTTGGGGTGCCCCCCCCTTTTAACCACTTATTTATTTATTTTGAGGTGCTGGTGATGTAAAACCAGGGCCTTGTGCATGCTGCGACTGAGCTATGTCCCGACCCTTTCTATTTAATTTTTAAATTTTGAGACAGGGTCTCACTTACCTGTTACTAAGCTGGCCTTGAACGTGGGATCCTCCTGCCTCAGCCTGCTGACTCACTGCGATTACAGTCCTACCTACGAAGTCATGCTAGGCTGAGTCCTTTCATTATAAGATCTATTTTAAGGAAACGAATCACAGGGTAGAGAGAGATGGACATATTAATTGGATGCACAGGGAAGGTCGGTGTTTAACTCCGGCTTTGTGCGTGCGTTACAGGCCACCGTGGAGACTCCACAGGCATAAGATGCAGCACTTACCCTTGGCAGCTTCTGACCTAGTAGGGCTGGGTGCCACAGTACCATGGTACCGAGAGACACCTACCTTCCTTTGTGTCTCACGCAGTGACAGACCCTGTTATTTCTTTCCTATCCATTCGGGTGAAAGTACAGTCTATAAGTCATCTGTCATCTTCTGCATGCATCAGCTGTCAAGTTCTGGCCTCCTCAAAGATGTGTAAATTCAGGCTGATCTTGAACTCACTGTGTAACCCAGGCAGGCCTTAAACTTGAGGCAATCCTCCTGCCTCAGCCTCCTGAATGTTGAGATTACACACATGGGCCACCACACCTTCCTATAACATTAATTCCTGTACCATTAGTGAAAATAAAAATGAAAGAGAAACAAATCTCTCAAAATGTCCATTGGAGGAAATTTCCTTTTGGGGAGATTTTTTCCTGGAGTTCTCTTTGCCTCCCTAACCCTCGTGGCCTCCTAGCCATGTGCTTTGCTGTCATGGCCCTGTCATTCATGGCATGATCAAGGGACCCTGTGGCGGGGCTGCAGACGAGCCTGGGACCTGTAAGGGCTGCGCTGTGGGCTGCTGTGACCGGGATCGTTGCAGGAAACAGAACGCTGCCAATCCACGTTTCCAGGGTTACCTTCTCTCTGCTGATAACAGGCAGGAAATTAAAGCAATCTGTGATAGGGTTTGGTTCTTATTATCCACAGATGGTCGCTTGCAGATCTGTTGGAGCAAAACATAAGTAAATAGGGCCAGGAAACTTCGTTACTGAAGAAAAATGATCCGTCTGGGTCAAGTTTACAGCCTGTGTTCTTTTCAGTGAGCCGAGCTACAGGCCGTGTATTAGTGTTCCACGACCCACAGGCCAATAAGCCGTATGACGGCTACCAGTTCTTTTTTCTTTTCGGTTTAATTTTGAGTATGTAAACACTTACATGTTCAAAGTCAAATGCTAAATTATATTCACAGATGTCTTATGTCCATCGGTCTCTCTTCTCTGTTAGTCCTTTATAGACAGTCATTTTTATTAGCTGTTTGATGGAGCCTTCCAGTCTGCAGATAAACAAAAACCTTTTCTGGTGCTTTTCTTTACAAAATAATCACATTCAGTGCTACAATTTTAAAGACTTATCTTTTCGGGGTTTTTTTTTTGGTACTGGGGATCAAACTCATGATCTCACCCTTACCAGGCAAGCGCTTGAGCCACTGAGCTAAATCCCCAGCCCTTAAAGACTTAGTTTTTAAAAGTTAGCTCCTTTAGGGTGTGACGAGCATTTGGTGACATTCTTAAGCTCTCCACGCACCATGTGAGATTTGGCAGATATGTGCCATCATGTGGCTGCCAGGTAGTGGAGATAGATGCCTCTTCTGTCACCTAACGAAGTTTTTTGGGCCAGGGATTTAGCTCAGTGGCCCAAGCACTTGCCTGGTAAGTGCAAGGTTGTGAGTTCAATCCCTGGTACAGGAAAAAAAAAGATTTCTTGTATTCTTTCCTCTCTCACTGTTCTCTGGCCCCTGATAAGCCACCTATACACTGTCATTATAGTTTTCTGTTCCCTAGAATCTCACACTTAGGTGCAGTTGCTAGGCAAATTCACCCTGTGTACATAACGGACCACACACAAACCAAGACAGCGATGGCATTACCAGGGGACGCAGTCTTAGGGTCCCGCTGGTGTCTCTGCAGCCTGTCACTGACCTGCCGACCTGCTGTGCATGACGGTGGTCTTTCCACGTCTGCATGTGGTCTCTCTTACTGAGAACGACACGTGGGACCTGCAGTCATGAAATATGTGTGACTCGTGCTGTTTTAATCACGGAGGAGCAAGTGCCACATTGTTGCTGCCTTCTGCATGATGGACACTGTCCTCTTTGTATTTTGAGAGCTTGTCTGGAGTTCCTAGCAGGGGAGCATAGCTTTTGTCCTCTCTGATCAAACATGCAGCTTTGGGAGGGAGGCTCAGGGGGTGCCCGCCTAGCCAGCCAGAGCAGCCAGGTCAACCCCGGCCAATGGCGGGGTGACGGATGTCACAGCATTGTCACCCTCACATCCTATGATTTTTATTTTGAAATAATTTTAAGCATAACTACAAAAGTGCTGCAGTTGTCTAATGCAGTGTCTTTCCCGAAGCTCCTCCTGATGAAACACCTCATACAGCCATGGTTACGACCACTGTAGTTTAGCAGTTGATAGTGGTGCAGTAGCTAAGCTGCAGTATTCGTGTAGATTGCAGTTCTTCCATTGCATTTAGTTTTATTTATTGTATCCTCTCCAGTCTGCTGGTTCCTCAGTGTTTCCAAGTTTTTTATTATCTCTATCCTTTTTTGCTTTTGGTTTTTTTTTTTTTGGTTGTTTGGTTACGGAGCCAATAGCCTTCACATTAAGTGATATCTCAGCCCTTTTTAAAATTTTGAGTCAGGTTCTCGCTGTGTTTCCCTAGCTAGGCTTGACTTTATGATCCTCCTGCCTCAGCCTCCCAGAGCGCTGGGATTACAGGTGTGTGCTACCACACATCCGGCTTCTTGGTGCTTTTAAAAGAGTGCTGATTGAGGTCTTTTGTAGAACTCCCCTCCCTTTTTCTGATGACTGGACTGTTGTTCTGTATTGCCGGGATGGACCCACAGGGGTGGCATGTCATACCCGGAACACAGTGCCCAGTCTCACTCCTGGCAGCCTCAGCCTTGCTCATTTGGTTATGGCATCATCTGCCTGGTGTCTCCATGATAAAGCCTCATGGCGAAGTCGCTGTGCTTCCTCCCTGGACTCCACCCCATGCACATTTTTACACGGGACCCATCGTTTAGCTATTCTGCTCGTTTTGATTGCAAGAGTAACAAATCCCTCTTGCCACCGTGGTGACGGGTGTACATGATGCCACCCCATGGTTCCCCGTGAGGCTGGCACTTCACTCCTCTGCTCATTCCACAGCCAGGATGGTCGAGGCACAGAATGCCTTGTCTGGGGTCCCAGAGCCAGTAAAGGACAGAAGTCCTGCTTGAGAGATGCCATGTGGCATGTGTCTGTCATCAGGGCTTAGAACCAGTACCATTTTTCTCTTTTTTGCCTTGGAAAATGACGTGTCTGTTGTCTAACAGCACTCTTGTTCTTCAGGAAATTTCTGTTTGTCATTACTTCCAGGACTATTTCTTGTGTGACTTAAGACTTTAGTCCATTTGGTAGGAAGTGACATTATATTAACGTCTTGGAGAAATCTAGGACACTCAAGGCCACACTGAGGATCTGTGCTTGGACTTCTTGAAAAGATGACGGGTGTTTGGGGCAGAATATTTAGAACAGAAAGTCGTTTTGGAGAAGGAATGCTTACCCTAGGAGCGGCAGTGAGCATTTCCCTCCCTGGGTTTCACTAGCGACCCCAGCAGGGGTCAGTTCCGTTGCCTGCGTGGGTTCACGCCGCATGCACCCGCTTTCTCCGGCCACACTCACGCGTGTCTGGAACCGGCCTGACTCAGGTGGTGGCTGCTCTCCACGGTGACTCAGGTCTGTGAGCCCCGATTCTGGGGCAGTGAGGCGCTGAAGGTCAGGGCTGTGGGTGGACGTGTGCGTGTTGCACAGTGACTCATGCAGCTGTTTTCCAAGATTTCTCTTCTTTCCACTCACACTGTGGGTCCTGGGTGTCCCTCAAACTTGTGGTCAATAGCAAGATGTCTTGAGGTCTCTGGTTTGTCTTAGTTACTTTTCACTTGTCACTGAGACAAAATACCTCATGCTCAAAGTTGGGGAAGGAAAGATTTATATCTTACAGTTCTTGGAGGTTTCAGTCCATACTCAGTTGGCTCCAAGGCAGCTTGACATGGCGGGGCTGCAGGTCATGGCCTCTGCAAACAGCAAGGCACTAATCGGAAGGAGAGAGAGAGAGAGAGAGAGAGAGAGAGAGAGAGAGAGAGAGAGAGAGACCTTCTTCCCGCCATTACCTCATATCCTGGCTCCACTGCTAGGCAGGTGTAGCACTCGTACCACCAATCCCAGTGCTAGACAAAGAACCAATCACAAACGTTAGATTTGGTCAAGTCCATAATTAATGAGGCTTGGAGGCCACTGACATAAACCATGACACTGTCTGCCAAGGTGAGCGGGCAGAAGTCCGAGGCCTTTTCTGTGTATATATTTATTTTATGAAAGGACGTGACTGTCCTTGTTTGTAGCTTCTTTTCTCTTTTGACAGAACTGAAGAATCCTCTTTGTCACAGACATTCACCTATACCACTATTTGGGTACCACTGCTGGGTTACCATGGCGATGATTGGGCACCATGGCTGAGTTATCATGGTGAGGATTGGGTACTGTGGTTAGGTTACCATGGTGAGAATTGGGCACCATGGCTGAGTTACCATGGTGAGGATTGGGTAGTACCATGGCTGGGTTACCATAGTGAGGATTGGGTACTGGGGCTGGGTTACCATGCTGAGGACTGGGTACTATGGCTGGGTTACCATGGTGAGGATTGTGTACTATGGCTGGGTTACCATGGCGAGGATTGGGTACTGGGGCTGGGTTTCTATGGTAAGGATGGGGGTACTGAGGCTGGATTACCATAGTGAGGATTGGGTACTGGGGCTGGGTAACCATGCTGAGGACTGGGTACTATGGCTGGGTTACCATGGTGAGGATTGGGTACTGGGGCTGGGTTTCTATGGCAAGGATGGGGGTACTGAGGCTGGATTTCCATGGTGAGGACTGGGTCCTGCTGGGGTTACCATGGCAAGCATGGGCTCTTGTCCTTCATCCCTACCAGGACCAGGACAGGGTGGTTCTTGCAGTCAGGATGACAGACAGCTCAGACCTCCCTCGGGCATCACTGCATTAACTTCTGATTTGCAGAGGAGATATTGAAGCTTGACTCATGCAGTTTGTAACAATGAGGCCTTTTGATTTTAGACATCTCTGTAGCTTGCCATGGGTTCACTGATTACCCAGGACACTGGTGTCCCCCAAAGCCTCCCCAGAGAGGTGCCTACCATGCAGACACTGGGGTTGTTTCCTTAGGAAGGTGACTCTTTAGACAGAATAAGTCTGATGGCCACCCACAATAATTGGAAAACTTTATAAGTCTACAAAATTATTTGGGGAATTGATAATGGAGTTTAAGTTTTTTTTTGCGGGGGGATGTTTTTTGGTACCAGGGATCAAGCTCTGGACCTTGCACTTGCAAGTAGGTTCTTGTGCTGCTGAGCTAAATCCCCGGCACCCCACTTTTTAAAATTTTGACACAGGGTCTCCCTATGTAGTTCTGGCTGGCTTTGAGCTCACTGTGTAACCTAGGCTGGCCTTGAAGTCACAGTGATCCTCCTGCCTCAACCTTCTGAGTTCCGGGATTATAGGCATTCACCACCATGCCTGGATACTAGAGGTTAAGTTTATAGCTATATGGTTTTGGCCTCAGAATTCAGAGGGCTAAGTATTACTCTTTTCCCATATATGACTTTCCACATATATATTATAGAGCAAATATTAAGTATAAGAAAACATAAAAAGAGTCAGGCATAGTGGCAGACACCTATAATCCCAACACTTGGGTGGCTGAGCAGGAGGATTGCTGTGAGTTCAAGGCCAGCCTGGGCCACATAGTGACTTCAAGACCAGCCTGAATGACATAGTGAGACCTTGTCTCAGAAAAGAAAAGAATAGAAAAGACCCCAACCAAACAGAAAAGGAAAATTTAAAGAGAGTGAAAGTGGTCCATTTCTACCGCCAGACATAGCTGCTTTTATTTTGGCATTCCTGTGTTCACCTTCTTCACCCCTCTCTCATACTGAGAACATGTTTATAATCTGCATTCCCTGTGTCACATTATATCAAGAATTTTAAAAATATCATTTAAGGAAAAAACTTTGTTAATCTGAACAGGAAAATTAACTAGTTTTACTTTGTATTTCCTTCTCTTTTTTTTTTTGCAAGATTAATATTCTGTTGAATGTTTACTGTCTTTTCATATTTTAATCATCGAGGGTTTTGAATGGTGTATTTTTCTGTAAAGGTGGAAAGATTGCTAAAGCAGGCTTCTGATTTCAGATGTCCTGAATGATGCTATATTTGATGAAGACCATGATGAGATGGTGATTGTGAAGGACATTGATATGTATTCCATGTGTGAACATCACCTTGTCCCATTTGTTGGAAAGGTAAGTTTTTCCTTGTCATTTCCTGCCAATTTAAAAGTAGGATAATTGTATTTAAAATCACCAGCTGCCAATTCCTAATATCCCAGATATTTACAGTTATGCATCAATATTTACTTTTCATCCACCTGGCTGATCCAAAACTTGAAATTCCACACAACAAAAGCAAAATAGCAACTAGTCCCCAGGGCAAGCCTTCCATATTAAATACCATGTTGATAGGTTAAGGTAATGAGGTGAAGGTAGCAGTTTTTTTAAAGTAGCTGTTGCAGGTTCTAAAGTCTTTTGCTCTTTATTTTGGCTGAATAATGTTTGACCTAAGATGTATTTGTATTTGGCTTGACATGAGCAGTAATGACTGCAGAATTGCTTGGGGCAGAGGTTCTGGTATTAGTGGATTTGATATGCATCTAAGCCATTCTAGATTAGAAAAAAAATAAATCCAATGCAATTAGGGTTTTTTAGTTTGTTATAGTTCAACATACTGTCTTAATTACTTTCTTGTTGTTTGTACAAAGTACCAACACCCACAAGTTAAAGGAGGAGAGGTTTATTTTAGCTCACAGTTTGTAAAAGTTTCAGTCCATAGTTGGTTGGTTCCAAGGCAATGTGTCATAGCAGAAGGGCACACCAGAGTATAAACAGTCCATGGCAAGGCAGGCAGGAAACAGCAAGTGATCCTTTCTTTCCCTTTTTATTCCATCCAGGCTGCAAGCCTATTGGCTCCTGCCACTCACACCCAGGGTGGGTCTTCTCTCTTCATTAAATCTGTCCAACCATATCCAGAAACATGCTAATCCAATTAGTGGACTAATCTAGTTATCATACCCTTTATCCACATTTATATACCCTAGATCCAGCCGCCTTCATAAAGCCTCATCTGTGAGTGTGTGAGGCTTTGAGAGGCTATCTAGACACAAGCCATAACACATACATTTGAGAACATGGGGTTTAGGACAAAGAGTTGTCTTGTTCCCCAACTCCCATAATACTTTTGTTTTATTTTGAATTTGTATTAATAATTGTCAAACAGAAGTCTTTTAGGAACTAGTATTATGGAAACCTATCTATCAATCACCTAAATTTAGTAAGTATTAACATTATATCATTTTTTATTGAAGTTCTTTGGCGTTTTTTGTTTTGCTTTTTGCAGTACTAGGCATTAAATCAGGGCCTTCTACATGCTAGGAAAACATTCCACCATGAGGCTACATTCCAAGCCCTTTCGTAAATTTTTTTTCACCTTGTGACAAGGCTCTCTCTAAGTTGCCTGAGTTGGCCTTGAACTTGTAATCTTCCTGCCTCAGCCTCTGGAGTCTGTGGGATTACAGGCCTGTGCCACAATACCCAATTTATTTTATTTTTCATTTTTTTTAATGGAAGTAAAATGTGGAATAATGCAGAAAAAGCAAGGGTACTTCTTACCACCGCTGACCAAGAGCCAGAACATGCCACCCCGCCCCTTGGCCTGCAGGTAGCTAGGACAACGATTTCCAACACTAGACATTAGCTTTGTTTTCAACCACGTATAAGTGGAAAGAATGTGCAGTTGGACTTCTTTTGTATGTGACGTCTTTCGTCTGTGTTGTAAGGTTCATTGACGTTACTGTCTTGCATTATTGCGTGTTACCACACTGTGTAAATAGTATAGTCCTGATCCCAGTGGACATTTGGACCTCCACACTTCTGCTTTGGGTGGGTGGGAGCTACTAACAACAGTGCTGCCGTGAGCTTTCTCTGGGGGCACCGATGCTTGCACCTCTGCTAGGACTGCAGGCTCATGTGTCCACCCATGGCCACCCTTCTCGGTGCTGACCCTTGGCTCTCCAGGGTCCCAGCAGCACAGGGGAGCCCTAACTGTCTCGCGCTCTTGCCAACACTGGCACTTTCTGTCTCAGGATTAGTATTCAGTTGTGTGTGGAGTGGCATCTTTCTTTTTTTAAAGAAAAGTTTTAGCATGGAAAAATCTCAGTCACCCATAACCATAGAAAGGCTGGTAGAGTAAGTTTGTGCTCGATTCCACCGGCTTCTTCGGTTACCAGCACGGGCCGGTCAGGTGACACCCAGATCCCCACTCGCCATGTGGAACCGAATCCCTGCCGTTACACCGTTTCCCCGTACAATTTCTTCCAGTCTGTTTCTCTAGATGATGAATATTTTTTAAAAAAACCCAATTTGAGAGGCCATCTAAAAAGTCAGCCTTGGAATCATTGTCATCCCTGAAATAGTTATTTAAACCGTCAGTAAATATCCACCTCTAAACTATTTGCTTTCTTACACACAGTAAGCAATACCTCAAAGGAAATCAGCAGTGAGGCCTACGCAGCCCTCACAGTGAACCCGTATTTAAGTGTTTCGCAGGGTCTCCCGGGTTCTAGTGGTGGTTTGCTGAAATGAGAAGCCGGTTTAGAGTCACATTTGTGTTTCTGTCCCATCTGGCTGTGTCTCCTAAGTCTCTTGACTCTAAAAGCTCCCCGGCCCCAGTGCTCCCACTGAAGGACCCTGGCTGGGCAGCTGTAGGGGTCCTGCCACCACTTCGGGTTCAGCCCCATTCGACCTCCTGCTTTGCCTGAGGAGATGAGATTACAGCTGTGATACCAGATCAGATTAACGCTGCTGGGCTGCTGGCGGAGGAGCCCACGCTGGTTTCTGCTGTGGCTGAGAAAGTTGGGCTCTTGTCCCAGCGATGGGGAGCCACGGGGGTCTGGCTGGGCCGCGCCGCCCGCCTGTGGCACTGGCGTGGCAGTGCCCTCTGAGTTTGTATCTTTGCAAACTCTGGGTTTTAAGGGTATTATTCAGTGATGATTTTCTAAAACAGATGTTTAAATGCATTGGGATCCTGAGAAAGACCAAAAAGAGCACCTACTGTAAACGCACTGTCGCTCAGCACACAGGCGTCAAAGTTCCCGTGTGGATGCCCGTCCCCCGGGAGAGCTTCGCTCCCAGGGTTTTCTCTGAAACACCTGAATTCGGGCACCACTTCCCTGGCTCCTCCTGCCTGCCAGGAAGGCGATGAGGTGGAACTAAACTCTCAGAGTGTGGCCCTAGGCGGTGAAGGATTACTGAAGGACCCCCAGGCCTAGTATGGAAGTGCACAAGAAATGTCGGGCATTTAGGTCAGCGGTCATAAGATGCACTGAACCCAGGGCCTCTTATAAGCTAGGCAAGCACACTACCACTTACCTTCTCTGTCTGTCTGTCTGTTGTCTGTCTGTCTACCTATCTGTCTATCTATATCACTTGAGACAGGATCTCCCTAAATGATCTAGGCTGGCCTCAACCTTGAGCTCGTCCTGTCTCAGCCTCCCTGGTATAGCTGCGATTATAGACTTGTAGTTTTATGTCTGGCTAATTGATCGCCTGCAGTAGTCACTTTACCAGCCTTTGAAGAGAGCTAACATTTTCTCACACTGACTCCTGGACCAGAAAGTGGCTGGCATTTCCTGATAGATTCACAGGGTCCCCTACACTGACAAGTGCAGCCTCTCCTGTCCTCAGCTGCTTTCCCCGTCAGGAAGATGGAGCCAGCTGTGAGCTGGGCATCTGGACCCCAAAAGGTGTGGGCTCCCCATGCAGCAGGGCTCACAGGGCCCTGAGCCACCCCTGGGCTGGTGGCATCATTTATGTTTGAAGTTCCTGCCAGGCTGAGAGTCACTCCTGCTTGTGTTCAATGTCACTGCAGGGTCATGCGTCCTTTTTGAGAATGTTTCTCCTTCATGGAGGAAGGACATGCAGAACTTAGCTTCTGCACAGAAAGTTGCCACCGTACTTTAAATTTGTCATTTGGGATTTTTGGAGGCTGACCTTGAACGCACGGCGATTCTCCTGCCTCAGCCTCCTGAGCCTGGGATTACAGGTGTGTGCAGCTGCGCCTGGCTTCAATCTGTCATTTTATAGCAGACTCAGTGCTGTAGGTATAGTGGTCTTTTGCTGTCTTTATGTAATTTTAAAGATACTCTCACCATCACCCACCTTGTTTTGAAGATACACTGAGTTTTGAAGTCATGTTTTGAAGATACACTGAGTTTAGGGTGGGTTTACATGTAAGTATGTGGTGCCCTTGCTGTGTTCCTGGACTCTGAGTCACAGGGCCGCGCTCTACCTGCCCCGGGCTCACGAGTTCTCTCTCCTCTCCAAAGGTCCACATCGGCTATCTCCCCAACAAGCAAGTCCTCGGCCTCAGCAAGCTTGCTCGGTGAGTACGGTGTGGAGAACAGGACCCCCCCTGCCATGGCCATGGCCTTCTCTTTTCCCTCTAGCTTAGACCTCAGATCCCGACTGAAAATGTATAGTTGTAGTTAGCTGTGGGGGTGCACACCCTTGTAATCCGAGCTCATGGGAGGCTGAGGCAGGAGCATCACTGAGTTCAGGGCCATGCTGGGCTACACCTTGGGACCTTGTTTTAACCCCCCCCCCATGATACACCTGCCAAGGCCAGCAGAATTGCAGCCCTGAAGTGTGAATGCTCTTGTCACCTCCCATCCCCCCAGTGCAGTGTCTGCTCACAGCTTCCTCTGCCGAGCCTTCCTGGACTGGAGGGAATGTGTGGTGACCTTCCATCCAGCTGAGGTTTCGGGGGGCTTGGTTAATAGAGCTGGGAGAGGAGACACAGGCAGCCCTGTCCCTGTGCTTCAAACTGGCCTTACACTCACTATGTAGTCCAGGCTGGCCTTGAACTCATGGAGATCCTCCTGCTTCAGCCCCCCAAATGCTAGGATTACAGGTGTGCACCACCACACCCGGCTCTGTTTTTAGACTTTGACTCAGACTCTACAGGGGGCCGGGTTCCATGCCACCTGGCTTTGCATCTGTTCCCGGGGATCTGTAGCCTGTCCTCAAGTCTAGGGCCTTCACCCCTGCAGACCACACCCCCACCGCCATTCCCGGGCCTGGCGCCTGCCCTGTTCCTCTGTTCGCTGCCGCGGGCTTCTCCGTGTTTCTTTATCCTGCCGGCTTCTCGGTTCCCATGCTAAGGGTGAACTTTGGATCTTACCAAATTGCAGTCACACTGCAAGACCAGCTGGCTTCTGCTATGAGAACAGATAAATACTGTCTTTCCCCACACTTTCACTGACACTGGGTTTCATAACACTTTTTTTTTTGTCTTTTTGAGGCAGGGTCTCCTATGCAGTTCAGGCTGGCCTTGAGCTCATTTTGTAGCCCAGGCTGGTCTCAAACTTGAAAGGATCCTTTTGCCTCAGCCTCCCGAGTGCTGGGATTACAGGCGTGAGCCACCATGTCCCACATTATTTCTGTTCTTTTGGGGTTTTTCAAATTATTTGAAGCAGTTTTGGATTTAACCTTAAAAGCCATGGGAGAGCTGGGCATGGTGGCATATACCTGTAATCCCAGCAGTCGGGAGGCTGAGGCAGGAGGATTGCTATGAGTTTGAGGTCAGCCTGCACTACATAGGGAGACCGTGTCAAAACCAAAACCAAACCAAACCAAACCAACACAAAAAGAATAGAAATCACAAACCCTAGAGTTGAAAACCTTGTAGGAGAGATCACTGGAAAGATAAATTGACTGAGAGGACATGTGGTAATATCTAGGAATGGGAGGAGATAGAACTACAAATATGCCTCAAACACTTCATTTTGTGGAGATGGGAAGGAAAGGGAACACCCTGAGCTCTAGGAAACCTGGGTATGCGAGAGGTGATCAGAAGAGAGTGGCACATGGGAGGACAGGAAAGGGAAGGACTCGGTCTGCTCTGTGTTCAATTGCTCTCGTTTATCGGCGCGTGTTGGTAGCACGCGATGGTGACCTCTCCGTGGGAGGCGCCGCATGTGGGAGACCCGTCCTCCACCTCCCCTGTCTGCGTCTCTAGTGCCCTCCCGTCTGCAGGGGCTCCAGATCCCTATTCTGTATTATCTCTTATTTTGCTCTTAATGCATGTATACTTTGCGTTTCTCCTATGAGAGAAGCCGTGCATTTCCCCTCAGCTTGTGCATCTGATTTATTTCCTTTCACGTTATGGTCTCCAGGTGCGTCTGTTTTCCTACAAGTTCTCCCTCCTTCGTACTCCACTGTGTGTGGCTCCACACTTTATCTGTTCATCTGTGGGCGGGTCTATGGGCCACTTCAAGATTTAGCCATCGTGAGTCATGCTGCTATAAACTTGGGCATGCGGAGATGATTAAAACTAGAAATTCCATTTGGGCCAGTGAGTCCCCGCCTAGTTTTAGGTTTTTGAGGACTCTCCATACTGATTGCTGTATTGGTTGTTCTAGTTGACCTTCTTGCCAGCCATGGAAAAATGGTCCCTTTGTCCCCAAAGCCTTGCCAGCATTTGTTTATTATTTGATCTCTTGATGATGGCCATTCTTTCTGCAGTAAAATGGAATTTCAGAGGGTGTTTCTTTGTTCTGAGACAGGGTCTTGCTATGCAGTTTTAGCTGGCCTTGAATTTATAGAAATCCTCCTGCCTCAGCCTCCTGAGTGCTAGGATACCATTCCCAGCTTTTAGTGATGTTTTGATTTGTGCTGCCTACATGGCAGAGACGCTGAACATTTTTTTTTTTTTTTGCATTTGCTGGCCATTTGTACGTCTTCTGAGATTGTCTGTTCATTTCGGCTAACCGCTTTTTGACTGGGACACACTCAGGTTTACGGATGTTCTTTCACATTTGCCTGGTAAAGCAGCTAATGTGCAGGTTAGTCTCACTCATGAATGGAGTTGTAAAAATTTTCAATGTCAAAAAGTTGACTGTACCTGGTGAGGCAAAATACTGGTTGTCAAACCCACAGAGGTTTATTCCAGTGCAAGAATGGCTTCAAGTCAGCAGCACAGACTGAGGCTGAGAGGGTGGCGAGGGGAGTGGAGTGTCTCATGCATGGGGGGATAGATGGCGATGCTGGGGACTGGCCCACACTGGCCCACTCTGTCCTCGCTGTAACCCGTCCGTGAAAAGAGTGACAGGCCTGAGTTATTCCCAGGGTCTGGGAGCAGCACGAATACTTCTTCCTGTGCGGCCTTCAGAGAGCTCAGGATGGGGGCTCAGGGGGGCCCCACCCCCAAATCCCAAGGCAGTAATTTAGCTACAGCAGCCAAAGAGGCAGCTTCCGGGCAGGCACAGAGCTGAGTGTCAGGGCTCAGACCCTGAAGTCCCGATCTTTCATCTGGGCTTCTGAGAAGCCCCCCGAAGAGGCTCCAGGGAACGAGACTCCATGGAGAGTGAGGAAGCCCCTTACTCGGGGAGGAGCCGGCAGGCGTCTGGGCTGCCAGGTACAGACTTTCAGGCAACTTATATTAAATAGTAAGAGTGCTGGAAGTTTGGAGTAAGCAGCATTCCGAGTTAGCTGGGCAGATTGGAGAGAGAAGCGAATCTACCTTGCAGAAATAAAGCAGAAAGGGTGCTAAGGGACATCAGAGTTTACTGGGCTCATCAAACAGCAGGTGGGGCCCAGGCGAAAGCAGAGTGAGTGGGAAGAAAGGGCTGAGGGACTTGGGCAGAATGCCGGGCTGGGCTGAGGTGGGGGGAGCTGGGTGGAGGGTCTGTGGCCGCCCGGGCTGGGCTGTGAAGCCCTGGGATAGATGCAGTGTCAGAGAATCCATCACAAATTGCCCGCTTGCGGGTTCAGGAAGCCTCTCAAATCCCCTGACAAAGACAAAAGTAAGTAAGTCCCTGCGACATAAAGCAGGTCCCCAGGGAAGCCACGGGCACCCCAGCCAATACTTTGGGAGCGGCGGTATTGAAAGACATGAGGGTTCTGTCAGACCAGAGTTCTGTCCCCAGCAAACACCTCTCAACCAGTTATCGCTTAAGAATGAGAGCAAAATAAAGAACTTTATTTTTAATTCGGAAAAGCTGTATAATCCGGCCCTTAGTGTTTACCTGAGAAGAACCACAACCAGGAGTAAGAAGCAATAAGCTCTGTGGGGACCGGGAACGTGTTCACCACATGATCAGGAGGCCCGCGAGGAGACTGCACGGTGACATGCTTGCTGGGCAAGCAGCTGGCTCTCTGCCGGGAGCAGGCAGCCACTATGGAGCAAAGCACAGATGCCCATGTCTAATAGTGCACCTGAAATTCTACTCAAGAAAAAAAACAATAAGCCAGGCAGGGTGGCACACGTCTGTAATCCCAGCACTCAGGGGGCTGAGGCAGGAGGATCACTGTGAGTTCAAGACCAGCCTGAACTACACAGCAAGACCCTGTCTCAAAAGAAAGAAAAGAGAGTGTGTGTGAGGCAGATAATATGAGAAGGAAATATTTAACTTTTTAAATCAATGACACCACCTGTTTATATAGCAAATTAATTACCGGGAAACATCAAGAGTCATGAATACAGAAATTTGACTCAGTGAGAAATGCAACGGCTGCCTCTGAGCCAGGGAAGCTGCAGTCCTGGGTTCCTATTAATCCTTGAATGGTGTGCGAATGCCGAGCCCCGCCTTCAGGGAGTGCCCCGGCTTCCAGGCAGCACCTGGGCGCCTGGACTGTTTCCCGGGTTAGCAGGGACAGAGCACTAGGTCGTGGGTTCTTCTGGGGGTGTCACAGGGCAGGGCGGGCCATGAAAAGCCTCACGGGGAGCTGACCCTTAGACTGAGGCAGCAATCACTGCTCAGAGGTTCAGTGTGACACTAAAGACCCTCAACCTGAGCTGCCACCCTGGGATTGGAAACACTCTCGTGCTTTGCATTTCTCCAAGAGAAGGACACAGGTGGGAAACCACCTGACAGATTGCAGGGCAGAACCAGGGGCGCTTATGGGGGAAGGTTACCCCTACAGGCTGCTTCTGCACACCCGTCTTATAAAGCAATGTCTGAATAAAGCTAAGCTGTTCTAATCCGATTACCCCAGAGGGTTATTGGGGTGGTCCTCCACCTGCTATTTAATTAACAAACAGTCCTTTTATTTTAATTTGAACTTTGAGCTCTGAAAAAACAATAGGATGAATTAGAGTGCTTGAGGCTTAGCTTCCATGTTAAGACGTTGCCACCAGCCCTAATGGTGTTTGTCCTAAGTGAGCTTCCGTACTTGAAGGCGCATCAGTTTTCTCTCTCTTTAGGGGTTTTGCACAGCGATCCACCCCCAGACCCGTCTCCCTGGGGAACTTGTGTCTTCTCCTTCCACACATCACCCCCGGCCTGCACCCCACTCTTATTTTGTGTCTTATGAAGAAGTCTCAGCCATTTCTACTTCAACCTATGAGTAACTACTACAACTTCTTTTTCAGGATTGTAGAAATCTATAGCAGAAGACTACAAGGTAACGACTTTTACGGCCCTTATTTCCCTCCCATGAAACATTTTTCTTACCAGAAAAAGTCTTTTTGTGATATTATATGCAAAATAACCATGATATAGAAATTAAAACTGATAGGACAATAAGAGTCTATTTCAAACTTACAAAGAAAAAGATCACTGTTGTATTTGCACATTCCTTCACATTTCCATGTGTGTGCTGAGCTTTTCAAATGGTCTATTTGTATTAACACTGTGCTTACACAGAATGGGCTCATGTTATATTATACATAGTTGGCTGCGCTTTCTTCTCTCTCTCTCTCTCTCTCTCTCTCTCTCTCTCTCCATTTAATGGCTCATAACCATTTCTCCATCTCATTCACTTTGGCTGTGTGATTTCATTCCACCCCATCTAGACTCAGCCAAGCACTGCTCTGATAGGTGCGGGCGGGGTTTGTCAGTTTGGTTTTTTTGGGATCGAACTCATGACCTCACGCTTGCCAGGCAGGCGCTTACTCCACTGAGCTAAGTCTCTGGCTGGTGAACAGTCTGCTACAGACCCAAAGTTAAGTTGTTTTGCCAGCACAAGGAGATGTATTATTTGTTCAATCGTTGGCTTGCAACAGCTCAGTAAGTAGCCCCTTTGTTAACCCTGTGGCAAGCTGTTAATTCACCCCGCTCTGCCTCTGGGGAGCCAGCGTGTGGACCCCACAAGGACACGGCCTGGGAGTCCTACTTCCCTTACAGGGGCTGCTTGTGGCTCGGTCAGCAGAGGGGGAAACCGGCAAAAGCCGGCGTGTGGCGGCTCTTCAGTGTCACAGCAGGTTGCTCTTGAAGCTTTCAGATATTGCATGCACACGCGTGCACGCGCACACACACACACACACACACGCACGCACACACGCTGCCAGCCACCGAGGTCTGGCTGTTAACCCGAGCCCCTGTCCCCCCGCAGTTCAGGAGCGCCTCACCAAGCAGATCGCCGTGGCCATCACCGAAGCCTTGCAGCCCGCGGGAGTTGGGGTGGTGGTGGAAGCCACGTAAGTGGGAACCGGCCTCGGATAGGGTCACCATGGGGTGCGGTCGATGCCACGAGCCAACCGCTGCTCCTCCCTTCTCCGGGCCCCTGCTTTTGCTCACGGCATCGCTGATGTGGGGGAACCAGCCTCGGCATCGCTGATGTGGGGGAACCAGCCTCGGAGAGAGGGAAGTGGAGGTGGGAGGTTGGACAATCCTCCGAGGTGGAGATTGGGGAATCCTGATTGCAGGATTTGAGCCACCAGTGCAACCAGTGACATTTCATGTCCCGTGTTTTTGTTTTGGGGTTTTTTTTTTTTGTCTTTTTTTTTGTTGTTGTTGGCCCAAGTGGTTTTTCTAATCTTTGTTCCACATGTGAAAAATAGAGAAAAAAACCAAAAAACCCTAAGAATTGGTACAAAGAGCAACTGAAGGAATACACTTCTTTTTTAAAGAGAGAAGTGTTTTATTATTGTTTACATTTATTTTTGAACTCACCAGCTGTGGTGGCACATGCCTGTAATCCCAGCATCTGGGAGGCTGAGGCAGAAGGGTCGCCGAGTGTTCGAAGCCAGCCTGGGCTACCTGGTGAGCTCACGGCCAGCCTGAACTAGGTAGTGAGACCCTGTGTCAAAAAGACAAAGTTTTAGGTAATTGTCTGAAGGAGGAGTATTTTGACGCGTTTGATAACTGAGCCAAGGGGGTTCATCGTTTGGCCTGTTTGTTGTATTTTAAAACCAAACCTCCATGTCTTTTCCTTCCACGACCCTGTTATCTCCCCCTGTAGACACATGTGCATGGTCATGCGAGGGGTGCAGAAAATGAACAGCAAAACTGTGACCAGCACGATGCTGGGCGTGTTCCGGGAAGACCCCAAGACCCGGGAGGAATTCCTGACTCTCATCAAAAGCTGAGTTTGGGCGGCGCTTTTGGCGCGGTGTTCGAATCCTGCCTCTAGCGGCGCTGTGTCTTCATTGTTCGTGGCGCATTCCATTTTTGGATGTTACAGATGTGAACTTGTCAACTCTTGTATTTAAAAATTATTTATAGAAGGTCAAATAAAAATAATTCCCCATGGGGTGAGCCCTCTGCTTTCTCTTTGCCACTTTTTAGTGGCAGCATTGAAGTGGACTGCTGATAGTGTAGGTCGTGTGTACAGATCACTGCCAACCTGAAACCCGAGGGTGTGGGGAGCTGGAGGGTCCACACACCGTGTCGGGACCCTGTGCTCATCTGATCTGTCAGCACTGGAGCAGCAGAAGCCTGGCCAAAGCACTGCTTTCTCCGCCTCCGACAGGAAAGCTAGGGTGCCGGCTGGCCACAGAGCTGCTGCCCCAAACTCCCAGGCTGACAGACCACACCTCTGGCGTGTTTGGTGACCCACCCACAGCTCTGTGTTTCTTGGACTTACGAACTGTCCCGTTTGAACGGTGGCCACCCAGGGAAGGCGATGGAGTATCTCTTGGTTTATTTCACTGTGATTCAAAAAGCACACTTCTACCTTTGCTTCTTTTTTAATTCAAGTGCAGGGAATTCGTTCACGATTTTGTTTTCATGTCACATACGAGGACTCAGACGCTGAACTCTCTGTGCCTTGGTGAGGAGATGACAGCCCTTAGAGCGGGGACCCTTTGGTCTTTTTCCCCAAAGCCATTACTGTAGGAGGTGTAGCTCAGGAGGGGCAGGCAGCAGCACCTTCCCGTGAGAGGTGTCTGAGGCGCTTCCTCCGCACACTTCACAAAGATGCCTCGACACGTTCTTTTTGGATCTGATTGAGTATTTTGTCTGAGCTTTTTTCAGGCCCCTGCACCGTGAGCCCAGGCTGCGTGCATATGATGGCCAGTGTGCTCTGGGTTCTGCTGTCCCCCCGGGCCCCTGGGCTTGCTTTCTGTGTCCCTCTGTTCAGGGGAACCAGCATCTTAGTCCAAGGAAGTTGATGCCTTATTATTACTTCTCTTAAAATTGCCTCACCGGGGCAATGGAGGCCACAGTAACCCCCCCGACTCCTCTACCAAACATAAGCATTGTTACACCCTGAGAAAGCCTGTTTTTGGTTGTTGCTATGGGGGAATCGAACTCACAACCTCGCACTTGCCAGGCAAGTGCTTGTGCCGCTAAGTCCTCACCCCCCCCCCCACCGAAACTCTTTGATTCATTTCTCTGATTCCGCCGACATAGAGCTCTTCAAAGCTGCCCGGCCGCCGGTGGAACCCACGCAGCACTGGCTGTCACACTGGTCATCCTGCGTCCGCCACTCATCAGCTTATAAACAGGATGGCAGAGATGTTTTTTTTCTCCTGATTTTAAAACCTCCTCCCCAGCCTCTCTTTGTAGATGGAGTTTCAGCGGTACATTGGTGGCCAGGTTTGAGTTCATTTTTAAATCTAACCTGCTCTAGACGGCCGGCTCATATTTAGACACTTCTAGGTACACTGCCGAGCTCTCAGCTCATGTTGGGTATTTTCAAGTGAAAAAACAAGTGTGACTTGGAGGACCAAAGACGTCTTGAGTTATAAATTTACCTTTCTGAAATCATTTGTATCCCTTTCAAATGACCCCTGTCCTGACAGTCCTTGAAGTGTATTACAAAAATCTGTTATGTCTACGGGTTGTTGTCTCTTAGTAAATGCAGTGGTGGCTTTGTCTGTTTTACTCTGGTCTGTAGTCCTTCAGAATTACCTCTTCATGTCCTTGACACTGAGTCCATTTGGGGGGATTTTTAGGAATTTGATGGATTTAATTATACCATGCAATGATATGGTGTGTTCACATTTTATGTATGTGTACGTGAAGTTGGTTCTGTTTAAATTATTAAAGCATTATAACTTTGTTCTCGTGAAAGTTTCTTTTTCATGCACTCGTAGGAAGAGCGCCGTCTATGGATTCATGCAGCTGTGTTGATTCTGTTTTAGCCAAGCTGCCCGTGCTGAGGACCTTGCTCACCCCAGAAGCTGTTAGAGTGCACGTCGCCGCTGCCGGGGTGGCCGGGAGCAGTCCCCAGCCTTCAGCTTTCTCTCTGATGGGGCCTGGGGTGTTAGCTGACTGCAGCTTCTTTCTGGTAATGGGAGGCCGGTGTCCCTCACGTCCCACCCCTGTCCTAAATTGAGGTAGGGGCAGTCTCCTCGGAGGTGCTTGCCTCCTCCTATGGGGTACAGAGGAGAATGGGGGTCCCACCCCTCCTGGGAAGAGCCCGCCCAGGCAGAGCCTCCATTTCCCCCAGAGAGTTTCACCACCTTGCTTCTGCCCAGAGCCCAGTGACTCTGTCACTCTTGCTGCCGGTTTTGTCCCCACCCACTCTGTCCCCTCTGCTGTCTTCAGGTTCTGGGGCTCCTGCAGGAGCCTTAGATGGGGTGACTGCTTTATCACCCAGGCCAGAGTCCTCCCATGTAAGACACTGTGAAGCCACAGCCCACAGCTGTCGTGTTGCTGCTCCGAGGTTCCCTCCCTACAGACCTGAGCATTATCACGCCTCTTACTCGGCCAACATCGAGCTCTCAAAGCTACCCCATCCTGGCCAGGTGTGCTGGGGCACCCCTGTAATCCCCGCACTCCCGAGACTGAGGCAGGAGGATTATTGCAAGTTCGAGACCAGCTTGAGCTACAGAGTGAGCTCAGGGCCAGCCTGAACTGCATAGTGAGAGATTGTTTAAAAAAAAAACTCTACCCCTTCCTGTATTTTTTATTTTGCTCTTTATTATTTGGGTTTCTCCTATAAGAGAAATTGTGATGTTTAGGCTCCTGTGTCTGGTTTATTTCCCTTAACTTGATCTCAAGGTGCATCCATTTCCCTATAAATGACTCAAGTTGATTCTTCTCTATGGCACAGTGGTTCTTCATTGGGTGTAAACACCACATTTTCTTCTCCCTCTTGCTCATCTGATAAGGGACATGGGGGCTGCTGCAAGAATTCGCTGTCATGAATTGTCCTGTTGACCTGTTTCTTAGGTCTCTCAAGAATCTTAGGAATCCCTTTCCGCCCTGGCTCCCATTGTCTCCTGACAATTTACGGTCCTACCTTGCTACCTGATTGCTTTGATACTCATTGAATTTGGTGCTCAGCGAATTTCAGTGGGAACATTTTATCCTGGTACTTGCCTTTGATGCATGATGTGCAAGCCAGAGCTTGTCACCATTGACTGACTCTGACACGCTGCCCTTGCCAGCCCGAACAATGCGCCCACTTCATCAGTGGGGTGACCGTAGCACCTGCCAGGACCGGTGGACGGAGAGTAGCAAGGTCGCAGCTGTATCTGGGATCCTGCTTTCGGGGAAGCGTGGACCCAGCCACTCTGGTGTTAAACACTGGGCTGCACAGCTGCTTCGGCTTCCGCCTGGAGGGTTCCTTGGCTGCTGGGATTTTGGTTAAGGTGGGACAATTGTGACAGAACTGGAAACCACGGCTCCCCCAAGGGTCACCAGTGCTTCGGGAGCCCTCCGTGGGGACTCCTGAGACCAGGTGTGTTTCTCCACACCTGGCTTGGGTTCCTCTCTGGCTGCCGGGGGCGGGGTGGTAGGACGTGACACTTCTGCCCATCCACAGCTCTGCCTGCTGGGCACCTGCGCCTGCCGTGCGCTGTCCCCGCCTCCGGGCTGAGGCCTCCTGGCTTCTGCACCCGCTGTTTGTTTGGAGCAGTGTCCACAACACTGACCTTTTGAGCAATCCTTCAGTCCCAGTCTCACCATGCCGCCTGCAGGGTCGTGGCCTGACTGTCTGACTATCGGGAGGCGAGAAGTCTGTGGGGGCTCCTGGGGCTGCCGATTTTCTCCTGACTGTGGGACGGGGGTTTCTTCTCCCTTCCTTCCTTCCTGGAAGATTTAATTGTGTGTGTGTGTGTGTGTGTGTGTGTGTGTGCGCGCGCGCACCCAACACCCAGTCTGGAAGACGTGTTACAAGAACAATCATTTCCATTTTCTGAGTGTGTCGGGTCGCAGAGACTGAGTGACATGTCGCCCACCGCTAGGTGCAGGGCCGAGTCCTGATCTTCCTGCCCAGCAATGGAGCCAGCCCTGAGGTTGCCCCCAGCTCTCCATGGGCCCTGCCACCCTGTGCCCTGCCCTCTTCCAGGTGTGTGGAGTCAGCTGTGTCCTGTGAGCCCGGAGGTGCTGCTCCGGGGGACCAGACTGCTGGAGCATGCTGTGACCTTGTGGCTCCATTGGGTCACGCTTACTTACTGCTCAAGATTTTTGAAATTGAGAGACTGCACATACTTAGCGCAGAACTGGAGCAGGGCGAAAGGCTCCGAAGACCAGTTTACCTCTGCTTCTGCGCCTGCATGAGCCTGGCGCCTGCTCTCTTCCGAGACACTGGATGAAATTCTTTCCTTTCATTGAGAAATGAAAACCCTGAGTCAACCATGTTCCTGATGGGAGACTCACTCCAACCCAGGGAGTGGATTCCATGGCTGTCAGAATGTTAAGAACCACTAGGGTGCTGTGGTGCAACCTGTAATCCCAGCACTCGGGAGGCTGAGACAGGAGGATCCCTGTGAACTTGAGGCCACCCTGGGCTACATAGTGAGTTCAAAGGCAGCCTGAACCTCACAGTGAGACTCTGTCTCAAAATGGCAAAAAACAGAAAACCACTAGGTTTACATCAATTTGTTTCACAGTGTTTAGACGATTTCTCTGAAAAAAATTTTTTTCTTTGAAAATTTTTATTAGCACTTGCACGCACACACACACACACACACACAGTATACACTTAGCAGACCTGTGACCACATCAGCCAAAGAAAAGTGGTCTGGTGAGCTGATCACAGAAGCAAAGCCCCCTGGGAAGTTTTTTTGTAGTTCGTTTGACTGTGATGTGTGCACTTTGAGGCTGAAAGTAAGAGGTCTCCTCTCTGTCCCCACCCCTCCAGTCTCTTTCCAAAGCTATGTGGTGCCAGGATTTGGAAAATATGTATTTTCCAAAAAATATGATTTACATTTACTTCCAAAAATATCTGAAGCATATGCAAGCATGTTCTCTCTGTCCATATGATGTGTCTCTGTCTCTCTTTGTCTCTTTCTGTCACACACACACATTCACCTAGACAATTTAGATTATATGTGTGCCTGCTCCCTGTGGAGATCTATTCAGTATTTTGAAAAAAAAAATTACCCTTGGTAGGTAGGCAGGTGTCACATGCCTAATAATTCCAGTACCTGGGAGGCTGAGGCAGGAGGGTCACAACAAGTTCCAGCGTAATCATAGCAAGACATTGTCTCAAAAGAACAAAAAAAGAAAAAGCACCTTTGGTTGTTACAGTGTGTTCCTTAAGCTAAGAACTACAAGCTAAACTACGGTTTAGCTGTTGAGACCAGCACATTGGCACTGCCCAATTCCGGCTGTTTGGGCAGGCAAATAGCCATGTGGGTGACTAAGTCATCAGTACCAGAGTCCCCTGCTGAGGTGGCCAGTCTCTCAGTTAATGAGTCTCAAGGTAAAGTACCCTGAATAGGGATTGTCTGCAGCCAATACAATTACCAGTGTAGAAATAATGTATTTCTCTGGTCTGATTTTCCTACACGGATCCTACTCCTGACCTGACTATGATTGTTCATCATAGACAACTTAGAAAACAGCAAGGTGTGGAGGAGGACTAGTTATTAAACTGCATCGTCCAGAAAGAACTACTGCTAATAATTTTACTTTTTAAATTGCATAAACAAGATAGTCGTATCTGGACTCATGTTTAGAGCGAATCCATCCAGACGTGATTTTGTCTGACTATAACCAGCACTAATTAAGGAGAGACATCACGTCCACCAAAATTCACAGCGGTCACCGAGTGTCGGATCCGCAGTTTGCATCGACCTTTCCCCAGGTTGTTTCACACTTTTTCTGGAGCTCATAGGTGATACTTTGGTGTTTGCTTTTCTGGTCGCTCCCATTCGCCTGGGTAACTCCCAGCAATATGTGGAAGCCCTGATCTCTGCATCTTTCCTGCCCCTACCTTGGTGCTGAAGCCTGGTACAGTTCATCTTGTAGCACTGCTGGCATCGCTTCTTGGCATTTCATGGAAAATCACTCACACCGATTATTTTCCTAATGAGGGACTTTTAAATGGCTTCCGGTTTATTACACACAATGATGCGGTGGACAGCCCTCTTTCCCAAGGACAGGACGCTAGGTGTACAGCTCTTGGGACAAAGTCACCCCTTGCCCTCTCACTTTGCTGAAATGGATCGTGTATCCTCAGTAACAGTAACGGCTCCAAGCAGTTCCAACAGCCCAGGATGCGCCTCTCTGCCTTGTTTCATTGGCACTGTCCTGCCTCAGCCTCTTCACGTTTTACAGACTCTTAACAAAACCTGGATTTGCTTCTCAGCAAGCTCTTGCTAATTCACGCTGCCTTCCTGCGCGGTCATGTCACGATCGGGGTGTATTACCAGGTGGGTGACGTTTTCACCACCTAGATCTATGGTAGAACCCTTCACTGCGTTTATTAGCAAAGTCGATCTCAAATGTATCCCAAGTGCTCTCCTACAAGAAAGGGGCAGATGTTTCTTTCCTTTCTCTGGTTGCCCAATACCTGGAAATACTGTTTTCAGCGAAAATCAAATCAAGGAACCTGCCCGATGGCATGGCGGACCGGCTGCTGGTTTTAACAGAGCCAGTGTAACATCAGACACACTGTGTGGGGGCTGAGGCAACTTTTGGTGCTGGGACTGAACCCAGGCCCCCCTTAACCACTCCCCAGCTCTTTCTGCTTATCCTGGCCAGGGTAACCCAAGCCATGCTGTCATGCAAACTGGCTGACTTTGTGGGGTTCAGTTTTGTGTGTGTGATACTGGGGTTGGATCTTGGGCTTCATGCATGCTAGGCAAGCACTGTATCACTGATCTACACCCCAGCCCTTCATATTTTGAGGCAAAATCTCACTAATTTGCCTACGCTGGCTCCAAACTTTCGATCCTCCTGCCTCAGCCTCCTGAATAGCTGGGATTTGATAGGTGTGCACCACTGAACTGGCTTCTGGAATTCTGACTTGTGTGCAGTGAAGTCAGTGCGACCCTGCCTTTGTTCAAACCATCAGTTCTGCAGAAAGTAGAGCTTCGCTGAAGTTGGGCTTGAGCTGCCAACACCAGTACCCAGCATGCACTTGGAAGGAGGGTTGTGACAGGACTGTGGCTGGAGTGTAGATAACCAGGATTAGAAGACACTGTCTCTAGGACGACAGTGTGTGGGGGTGCTCTGGTCAGATCTATAATTTAGGACAGATGGATCCCTGATGAGCCCAGAAGAATTAACACACATCATGAATAAAATAATTTACATTAGCCACTTACACATTTTGTGTCTAAAAATGATAATGAAACATGAAGATCAGATTTTTTTTTTTGTCTTTTTGATTTTCTTTTTTTTGGTACCGAGGATCGAACTCATGACACCTTGTGCTTGCCAGGCAGGTGCTTATGTGCTGAGTTAAATCCCCAGCCCTGTCTTTTTGAGACAGGGCCTCGCTGTGTAGTTCAAGCTGGCCTTGAGCTCACTTTATAGCCTGGGTTAGTCTCATACTTGCAATGATCCTCCTGCCTCAGCCTCCTAAATGCTGGGATTACAGGCATGTGCTTGTGTGTCTCAACATGGCTAAATAGCGTCCACACCAATTGATCAAGAAAGAGCAGTGGATTCACAACTGTTACTTAACCACCAGAAGAATTGGTTGAAGGACTTATAATCTTTTTCACCAGGGAGATGGGAGAAGTCAAAGGGCCCTTGCTTAAACCATAAGCTGTTTGCCAAATCAGATTTTTTTAAAAAAATTACGTGCCTAGTTTACTTTCTAAGTGGGAAATATATATCTTTACACCTCTGGAGCCAAAGGAGCAGAGCCCAAGGGAGGGTCTGTAATGATTCCAGAAGTACTGCTCCAGGAGGTCACAACTCCCGTGGTGTCTGGGGGAAGAAAGACACAATGGAAGAATTTTGAGGCTCGTGGATGAAGTGCAGAAGTGTCGCTATCATCCCACCTCTGGTCTGGAGTTTGGGTCTTTACCTCTCCAGCTCCCAGGGCTGGGGGCTCAGATCAGAGGCGAGCGAGCGTTTTCTGGAAAGGGCCTGGGAGTCGATGCTTCAGACCTTGCAGGCTGCTTGGTCCCTGTGGCCAGGGATGGACGTGCAGACCGGGCAAGTCCTATGCACCCCAAGAAGCCTCCCCTGGGCCTGCATCACAGCAGCCTGTCACCAGGAGTTGCCACCGATGAGGGGGGTCACAGAGCTCCCCTTAAGTGGCTTTGTTAGGGCTGTGTTCCTGGAGGTGCCCCCGAGGGGCGACCCTGTCCTCAGAGGGCCTCTCAACACACACGTTGTGATCGAAAAATACGGTGAAGATTTGAAATTTTTTTTTTTTTTTTTTTTTAAAGTGGTTACAGTAAAAGCCACGTTTTCATAAACCCCCCCAGGGTGCTGCGTTTGCCTCAAGCACACGCATCTCGCCGTTGTTCTTGTCACCTTCCGAAGCAGCTCCAGAAGGGCTCTAACATCAGTGTCTTTGGTTGCGCTGTCACGGCTGCTTTGATGTCCTGAAATGGTTGAAAACATTTACCCTTCATGGTCACTTTGACTTTGGGAAACAGCCAGAAGCCATGTAGTGCCAGGTCTGATGGACGAGGTGGGCAAGGGCACACCCTAGGGTTTTTACGAGCCTGCCCGACAGTTGGATGGCGCTCAGCGGCAGTCACCGCATTTTTGATCATGCTGTGTAAACGCACTCAGAAGAGAGGGTTCCATGGCTGCTTCAGAAAGTGGCAAGAATGATGAGATGAATGTGTGAGAAGGAAGGGGGAGGATTCTAATGGAGGCGAACGGCAATGTGTCTTTCACCATAATAAAATTGATTTTTTGTCTTTTTGAGACAGGGTTTTACTATGCAGTTCAGGCAGGCCTTGAATTCACTTTGTAGCCCAGGCTGGCCTTGAACTCTCAGTGATCATCCTGCCTCAGCCTCCCAAGTACTGGGATTACAGGGATGTGCCACCATGCCTGGCCATAATAAGTTTAAAACACACACACACACACAGACACCCCCCATAGTTTCTGATCAGCCCTTGTATTTGAAACACAATGGATCAAGGGCCCTGGTTGATCCCGGGTGGGTCTCAGGGTAAGGAGGGCGTAGTGGACAGAAGATATTGCCGAGCTAGCTGGAGACCAGACCACAGGAAACCTCGCATACGGGCTGCCCAGGGCCTGACCCGGAAGCCGAAGACAGCCAGAGGAAGGACTGCAGCGGAAACCAGGCGGAGTTAGAGAGTGGACACCCCAAGGGCTCCCAGCCTAATTCAGGGGAGTTAATAAAACCATTAACCTCTAGTTACCTGCAGAATGAGTGGGAAAAGAGCAACTAGAAACCGCAGGCTCAGATGCCTTCTGACTGTAGAGGGAAACTGAGGCAGGGAGGCCTTCTGTAGGATCGATGCGGAGAGGAAGGAATTGCTTTCTCAGGTGGGAGGGTGTGGGCCGAGGTCATTTACTGAAGAGAAGCACTGGTCTTTAGGGAGAGCTTGAGAGTCGCAGGTACGGTGTGGGGTCCGGGGGAAGGAAGGGAGAGACACCCAGAGATTTCTGTGGGCTGTTGGGGAGGGGGGTGGGCAGGAGAGAGAGCCCCGCTGTGGTGTGGGTTCGGGCGGGGAGTTGAGGAGGAGGACAGGGCTTCTGGTGCTTTGCAGGGAGCCGATTTAGTGTCTGGGATTTGCTTTTCAGTCCTGTGTTTCGGAGGAAAGTCCCAGAGGGAGGAAGGACCGGGACCGAGGAGAGGAGATGGGCAAATGTCGAGGCTGGATGGCGGAGGTTCGCGGAACGATTCTGAGCTCCTGTCCCTGGCAAACATGCCCAAGATTCAAACAGAAGAGGACCCCATTCTTAGTGGGGAACAAGCTGACTCCCAGCCGCCCCACATGCATGTGCTGTGAGCTCAGGAGCTTTATCCAGCACAGCAAGTTCTTCGGCTTCGCGTCACCTTGCTCTGGTCCCTGTCTGCCATGCTTAGGTCTAGATGGCCCCCAAAGACCCATGCATGCAGAGGTGGGGCTTTCAGAAGTGCTGGGGTCCTTGCTGCAGGGAGGTGGGCTGAGGTGGGGAGAAGTGTGTTGCTGGGGCCTGGAGCCTTTGTTTACCTTCCTTCTCTGCTTCCTGCAGCCTCACTGTGAGCTGCCCTCCTAGGCCTGGCCACCCGCCTTAGAGCTGGTCCGCTGTTGACCGAACTCTACAGACTGAGCCCAAGCAAACCTCTCTTCCTTGACTTGTGACCATTCCTTGATTCTATGAACTTGACTATTGAACTTCCCCCCCAAGTCCTGGGGAGTGAACCCAGGGCCTCTGTGCCGAGCCGAGTTCCCAGCCTCCTTGAAGTTTTTTTTTTTTTTGACACAGGGTCTTGTTAAATTGCCCAGGCTGGGCTCAAGCGTGTGATGCTTCTGCCTTAGTTTCCCAAAGTGCTGGAATTTTTTATTAGTCCATGTTGGCAATACATAATGGTTGCATTTATTGTGGGGCGTTGGGTATGGACATAACGCATCTCGGTTTTTCTTTTATTCATCTCTCCCATCTCTCTCTGCTCCTCCTCATTCTTGGTCTCCTTCACATCCTTCTGTTTCTGGAGACATTTTTAAAAGCAGAATCTCCCTCTCTCTCTCTCCAGAGCTACACCCCTAACCCCCCCATTTTTTTTTTGCTACTGGAGCTCAAATGCAGGACCTCACCCTTGTGCCTCTGAGCTAAATCTCTGGCCCTACATCCCTTACCATTTAAATTTATTGATTTATTGATTTCACAGCACTGGGGATCGAACGAGAGCCTTCACACTGACCGACATCCTCAGCTCGTTTTTGACTCTTTATTTTGAGGCAGGGTCTCGCTCTGTTGTTAAGTTGTCCTGGCTGGTCTTGAACCTTGATCCTCCCACCTCTGGCGCTATAGGTGTGCGCTGCCACCCCCAGCTCCACTGTTTTTTAAAGCTGAACAGCGTTCTATGGTGGGCATGTACAGTGGTGCCTTTCCTCATCCATTCCCATGTAGAGGGACTCTGGGTTGTTTACAGTGACCACTGTGAGTAGCACTAGCGTGAACGGGGGCGTGGAGGTCCCTCTTGGAGATTCTCATTTCAGTCCACCTGGATGAATGCCCAGACTCGGGATCGCGGGGCTGGATTGGTAGATACATTTTACTGTTGGAGGCTCTACATACGCTTTCTGGTAATAGCCGTGCTATTTTGCATCCCCACCCATGTGCCAGGGCTTCCGGTTTCTCCACATCTCTCCCAGGCTCGCTCTCTCTCCTTGTTCCGTGCACCTCTGTCTCTCTTCAGCCCTCCTGACAGGGAGGTGACCTTCACTGTGGTTTCGATGGCACTGCCCTGATGAGTGGTGCTGAGCTAGCAATTTTTCTGTACCCACTGATCAGTCCATATACCTCCTTCTCCTCCTCCTCCTCCTCCTTCTTCTTCTTCTCCTTCTCCTTCTTTCTTCTCTTTTCTTTTCTTCTTCTTCTTCCTCCTTCTCTTCCTCCTCCTTCTCTTCCTCCTCCTCCTCCTCCTCCTTCTCCTCCTTCTTCTTCTTTTGAGACAGGGTCTCACTGTGCAGTTCAGGCTGGCCTCAAACTCAAAGCAATTCTCCTGCCTCAGCCTTCTAAGCACTGGAACAACAGGCGTGTACCTTCTGCCTTCTTTGAACAAATGTCTGTTCAAGTTCTTAGCTCATTTAAAAAATGCATTTTTATTTTATTTTAATGTTGAGCTGCAGGAGCTCCTTAGGGTTCAGAGATGAATCCCTTGCTTCCATTTCCTCTGCTGCTTGTTCGCGTGGGTGGCTGTGTAGTCTTTTAGTTGGAATGTGTCCTGTTTGCTTGTCATTTCTGTGGGCTCTGCTACTGGTGTAATTTAGATAAAATCACTGCCTGAACCAGTGAGCATGACTGTCCCCATGTCGTCTTCTGGGCGTTTTATAGTTTCAACTTTTCTGTTTAAGTCTTTGATCCACATGGAGTTTTGTTTTTGTGCATGGTACACGGACCCAACTTCATTGTTTTGCACATGGATTCCTATTGTCCTCAAGACCCTGTCTCCAAGACTGTCCCTTGTCCACTGTCTATCACCAGCAAAGCTGTGCAGGGCCCGCCGACCCTGCGTGCCGGGTCCGTTTCCAGGCCCTGTCCTGTTCCTATGCACCAGCCCCAGAATGTTGATTAGAGAGGCTTTGTGATGTATTTTGAAACCAGTACGTGTGGCCTCCCCAGCCTTGGTCTTCTTTCTCAAGACTGATTTGACTATTTGAGGTGTTTTATGGTCCGCATGAATCATAGAATTGCTGTTTTCGGTCTCTTTTTTCTGTCACTCAGCAGGAAATCCAGATTGCTCTATGAAAGCCCCTGTCTTTAAGGACAAGCAGCCCCCCATCCCGCGCTGTCTGATGGCCTCCTGAGAACGCCACCTGTCATTGGGACCTGGGTTTGGATTGGACTGGGTTTGTAGATCGCCTTGGGTAGCACACACGTCTAATAACATTAAGCCTTCCAGTCATGGCGTGGGATGGCTTTCCATTTGTTTGTAATTTTTTTATAGACTTTGTGAGTTTCAGTATACAGGTCTTTACCTTTCAGCATGCACGTCCGGGCCATTCTGGGGGCTGACCGTTTTCTCACTGCACGATGCCCTTCTTGAATTTGGTGGCGGTCTTTAACTCAGCGTCGTTTTGTGTGGTATAGCATGATCGCCTCTGCTCTCTTGCTGTCATTTTCGTGGGATGTTTTCCTGTCCCCTCACTTTCGGCATATAATGTTTTAAACCTAAAATGAGTTTCTTACCTACAGCATAAAATCGAGTCTTGCTCCCCCCCCACCGCCGTTTTCCTGCATTATGACTTTTTATTGGAAAGTTTTACATTCAGAGTCAGTACTGATAGTGAAGGAATCACTCTGGCCATTTTGTTAATTTTTTCTGAGTCATTTCTTTCCTCCTTGGCTCTCTTGCTGCCTTCTTAGGGGTTCGTAGACTCTTTCTCTCCTATGCGTGACAGTTGCTTTCCTGTGTCAGCTTGAGGGGGTCCCGGGGATTTCCTGCTGTGTCTGGGGACACCATGTGCGCTGCAGGGCTCGGGAGAGTGGCCTTTCTCCCGATATAGTTGGGGACCAGCCAGGCCACCGAAGGCCCAACTATCGCCGAGGCAGAGGGATAAGTCACCTCTTTTGCTCGCAGCTGCTTGTTTGAGTGGGGACATCACATCTCCTGCGAGCAGGCTGGGACTGGCACCGGCTCTCGGGTCCTCTCGCTCCCCGCTGAGACTCTCGCCCGGCTTCTTAGGTTCCTGGCTTGCACGTGGCCTCGGGAGCTGCAAGAAGGATGTGAGTGATGGGCACAGTCTGTGTGGTTGTCCAGCCGGGCAGGCCTAGGGTGGTGGAGGCCCAACAGAAGAGAGTGAGGAGAGAAGAGCCCTGAGGGCCCCTAGTGGGGGAGTCGCTGGGGGAACAGGAAGCATTCAGGGCTGAGCTTGTGGCCCCCTGGGTGGCCTTGAGCACTGCTTGGAGGATGGAGGTGTCTGGAGGGCAGGTGAAAGAGGTGTCCTGAGATAGGGGGGCTTTGGGGTGTTCGGGACACTGACCTTTGAGCAAGAGGGGAGCCATGGCAGGGTGTGGAGCAGAGAAGCGACCGGGAGCCGAAGAGAACAGGGTGAGGGAGAAAGGAGGGTGAAATCAGGTGACTCCAGGGGTGGTGGTAGCCATGTGGGCTGGGAGGAGTGGACGGACAGACGGGGTCCAGGACAGTGTGGGGGAGGGGTGGGAGAAGGAAGAAGCTGGTGGGGACAGCAAGATCTTGATGGGACTGGCCGGAAGAAAGGCACCCTGGGGCACTGGGAGGGCCGGGGAGGGGCAGCCCGACTCCTGGGGAAGCTAGGGCTGAGGTCAGCATTTCCTGGTGACTCTTGGTGGCCACTGGCTCCCAGGAGGTGGGCCCTGCACACCTGCTAGGCCGAGTGTGGCCGCAGGTGGGTGGGGTTCTCAGGAGGCCATCAGACAGCATGGGGGGGGGTTGCTTGTCCTTAAACACAGGGCCTTTCAGGAACAATCTGAATTTCCTGCTGAGTGACAGTAAGGCCCCTTGGCAGGGTGAGGTCTGTTGGGGGCAGTCAGGTCCCCTGCCCTGTACTGCTTTCCAGCTGGCTGCCACCCTCTCTGGGCCCTGGTGGCCTCATTTGAATATTGGGGTAATAGTACTACCCTTCCTTTTGTTAGGAAAATTAATGAAAGAGTTTATTTAACAACTAAAAAAATTTTTTTGAGGCAGGGCCTCACTATGTAGCTCACTATGTAGCTGGCCTCAAACTCATGGTGATCCTCCTGCCTCAGCCTCCCAATTTCCGGGATTACCGGTGTGTGCCACCTGGCCCAGTTTGACAGAGGTAAATTATGTAAAGCGCCAGGGTACTGCTTGCTGAGTGCTCAAAAGCATTAGTTGTTGATGTTGTTACCTGTCTGCCTCTCTTGCCAGGCTGCAAGTCTGCAGGAAGATTCCAGCAAGCCAGGGCTGCGAGGTGAGCGAAGTCTCCCTTGATGAAAGGTGACACTGACCAGAAAGCGGGAGGGGAGGGCACGCAGCTCCCAGACTCTGGGAAAATTGCGTCCACCCCCTGCTATCGGCCCACAAATCAGAGTTCATTTCTGTCCTTCTGCAGAGCTTGGTGCAGGGACCTGGGCCGCCTGTGACTCATCTAATAGCCTGGAGTTTGCCCGGCTTTCGGCCTCACAAATTGCATTTGCCGGCTCCTTATCAGGCGAGCGAGGAAATTAAAGCGGACCGGCTGCCATGTCGCTGAGGAAAAGGGCCCCACGGATGCCGGGGACTGAGCACGTCGCGGCCCCATTAAAGCGTCACTTCCCACTGGGGCTAATAAGGTTTGAAATCATCCAAGGAAACCTGCTGTTTTTTTTTAAGGTCAGAAAACAGAGTAATTTGGTTAGAAGGAAGAGCTAGCATTTCCCTTCCCAGTGCTGGGCACGTGCACACACGCACACACGCGTGCACACACGCATGCACACACACTTGCGGATGGCTGTCTGTGGGAGGCCCAGTCTCCTATTAGTAGAAGTGGGGAGATTAGAGACAGCTGTGCTGCCCCCCCCAACCTTGGGCCAGGCACTGCTGTGTTCCTCATCTGGCATCGGGAGGTGTTTGATGAGTGACTGTTGGCTTCTCTTTGCCAGGGATGCGTCTGAGGGCTGTGTGGGCCCTGGGACAGGGTGGTAGTGCTTGGTTTCTTCTTCCAGCTTTTTCCTTTCAGCAGTGGGGCCCTGGAGTCCTGAGCTGGGCTCAGACCCACGGGATCCCTGGGCTCCTTTCTCAGGCTCCGTGGTCAGAGCATCTGGGTTCATTTCAGCTCCACTCCTGGTGGCCCCAGAGTACAACCCCAGAGAGTGACCCCACAGTCACAGCCGGGGCAGCTCTTCCTCCATGGCGTCCAGTGTGTGGCAGACCGGGCTGTGTGGCCGGGGCGGCGGGGGGAGAGGTGTGGCCCTCAGCCTGACTCAGCTGCTCTCTCTGCCAGATGGCGGGTCCCTTCCCTCACACTGGCCCCTGGGCTGGGCCTGGAAAGCCCCCTTCTTCTTTCAGCAGTGCCTTTGATCAGAGCTCCTCTCTACACTGCGGATTATTTGCTTATCAGGGGCATGAAGGGCTTTATGGCCCATTCATGATGAGAGCAGGTGGTGGCCTGCTTGTGGGGACAGCCACCCCAGGGGACAGAGCTGTAGAAAGGGACTGGGATGCTGGGGATTGTCTTTTAAAGACTCTTCAGGTTGGCTGGCTCCACACCACTCCCCTAATGAGAATATGGGGCTTCTCGGCCTCACCAGTTCCAGTCTGCATGACACAGAGGTGGAGAAATCTGTGTGGTGGTGGTGATGGAGATGTGACTGTGCCTGGAGAGGACAGGGCTTGCAGGCGGGGGACATCGCCTGTCCCTCCACAATTGAGCGTATGTGTGCATTTCAAGGGTCAGCCGCAGGCTCCCAGCCCTCTCCCTGGGCACACTGCCGTGCCACTGTCTGGCTGACCTTGGGGGCCACACAGGCTGCCATGAGTCTGACTGATTCCCTCTGTCCCCCTGTGTTCGAAGGAGGAAGACTCATGTCCGCCATGAAATACTGGACCAAGCAGGCTCTGATTTCACTGTGGTCTTCTGTTTGGATAGTGAAGTGTTATGGTTTAGATTAAAAATGTCCCCCTAACCCTGTGTCCAGAGCTAGGGCCTTGAAGGAATTGGATCATGGGGGTGCCATAGTCATTGGCGATGAGTGTGGCGCTGACTGCTGTTTGGAGGTGGGGCCTCCAAAAGTGTTGGATCACAGAGGTTGTGACCTAGAAGGGCATATTCTTATCCCCAGCACCTCTCTTTTCTTTCTGCTTTTCAGCTACCATGACATGAGCAGCTGTCTTCTGCCAGACCCTTCAATCGTGCTGTTTCTGCTTTGGCGCCAATATACCATGAACTGAACCCACTGAACTCATGAACCAAAATAAACCTCTCCTCCTTATGGTGTGGGTGTTTTGTATCAGTGACAGGAAAGTGACTAATGCATTATGCCTGAATATTGACATTCAATCCTTAAGCCACCAACATACCTTGTTTTATAAAACTTTGCAAATCTTGCGGAGCCAAATTTGAATTTACTTGGTGTCAGTATTCCTTGGAGCTTGGGTCCTTGGGTCCTTGGGTACTATTTCCATTCAAGGAAATACTGATCATATTTAAACAACTCCCAGTGGCAGGGTCCCAGGGAAGGACAATCCTAGGATGTCCTGATTGTCCCGGGGTCTCAGAAGGTGCCACTCCCAACCCGGCATATGGCCATGCTGGCCCAGCAGCCTTGGGTTCTCGGGTCAGACTCCAACCCTGTTGAAATGTCCTGGCCAAGTCCAGAGCTTTCATCCTTCCTTCCTTTTCTCTCTCTTCCCTTTCTCCTTTCCTTTCCTGTTCCTCTTTCCTTCTTTTCTCTTCAGCACTGGGAATTGAGCTCAGGACTTTTACACTGAGCTACGTCCCTCAGTGTACAGTTTTTATTCCGGGACAGGGTCTCACTAAGTTGCTCAGACTGATTGAAACCTACACTCCTCCTGCCTCAGCCTCCTGAGCTGCTGGGATTCCACGTGTGCAACCCTGAGCCCAGCTGATCATATGTGTTTCTAGCCAGCTAGGTGTGGTTTCCCTTTACTACAGTTTAAAGTGTGTCTGTCAGCTTGGTAGGAGGAAAGCAGACATTTCATTGTTGATTTTAGTATCTCAGATTAAGCACCCCGTGGGGTCCTGACTGGCAGAGCCCCCTGGAACCACTGAAAAGGTGATGCTGAAGTGTCGTTCATTATCCCTGGGCACTGCCACCTTCCCCAGTGCCAGTGCGCAGTCGCCTGAGTAGCCTTCCATGGGCTGCTGGCTCTCAGGGACTGGAGCAGGGTGGACCCAGAGCTGCCGGGCCTGATGCGGCCAGTCTGGGTGGCTTTGGGAAGCCGTAGGGCACCTTCTTGGCTCTTCCATTCTGCGCGTCCTGTTCTGTGGTGGCGATGCTGCCACTGGGAGATGGCTCTGGAATCAGGTGCTTTGCCAGTTCCCAGCCTGGGTTTCTGAGGAGCCAAGGTGTCTGGAAGGTCCAGGACACTGGAAAGCCCAGGAGGACAGTAGCTTCTCCTGTCAAAGCAGCAGGGGGAGCTGTTCCCACTACGCCCAGACTAGAGGAGCGCCTCAGTCATTCTTGACAGGCAGAGGCACCCCAGAGGAACAAGGACTGCCCTGGTACCCCAAATGTGAGAAGAGACAAGAGGATTGTTTTTTGGGTATGGGGTGGGAGTATGGGTATTATGACATAGCCCAGTCAGGCCTTGAACTTGCAATCCTCCTGCCTCAGCCTCTCCTATGCCAGGATTACAGACATGTGCCACCATGCCCAGCTCACACCACAGGTTTTAATGTATAGTTCCCAGGCCTTACAATCAGCCTAGGCTTAAAGAACCCAGAGAGGTCACCAGCAGGAGAATTCAGTGTGAACCCCTATTGTGATGAGGTACTAGAAAGGGAGAGATTAAAATTGTACCTTTTATTTTGAATTTTGATTCTGAAGGAACTGGCCAAAACTAACTGCAGTTGGTGACAGAAAAACCTGGAAGGTAATATAAACTCCAGGGATAAAAGTTTTTTCCAGTAGGAAAAGCAGACTTAGCAAGGGGAGCCTAGAACTTCTCTGAGGTAATAAAAACTCCAGGGTCTCCATAGCTTGTCGGAAATTAGAGGCTGAGACCCCTGATACATTGTGACAGGGATTTATATTTAAAGGGGCCTGGGGACATTTTGTGTGGGATTTGTAGTGGTCAGAGGAGAGGACATGTGGGACGGAGCATGTGACACACACTCAGGTGGCTGCCATGGAGAGGAGGCCTGCCTTCTGGAATGATCTGGGAGCATTAGGTTGGATGTTGAGGTGTGACACTGTTTTCTATTAATCCCTGTCAAGCAGCTTTGTATTTTTCAGAGCGCTTTCTTGTGGATTGAATTTGATCTTTACAATTTAAAATCTTTTCCTGGGCTTACTGAATTTTAATTTTGTCAGTGTTTGAACAACTGCTCACATGGGAAGGTGCGTCTGATGACTGTGTGGAGAGGAAGCTGAGTCTTCTTACAGGCTGTGGTAAGGTCTCTGAGGGGCTGACAGTGGACCCCCAGGGCTGATGAGGGCACTGTGGGGCAGCGATGGGCTCAGGGTGGCGGAGGGCAGAACAGGAAGTGCCTAGGACCACGACAGGCTCCGCTGTGGACCTGAGCAGCCAGCCGAGGGTTGTTTTCTGTCAGGATCCTTGTGTGAGAGGAGGTTCAGCTCACCCCACTCTTCCCCTTTACAGCCTCCCCAGGGACACGGTGACACACATGAGGGTGGTGTTCAGTCCACTTCAGGAGGTGATTTGGAAGAGTTACCAGGCCCCGTGATTTAAGCAAATAACAGCCCAAATGGGCCACTTGATCTCCAGGGTTTCATAAACTTCTTCACAGCTACATACACCAAAGGCAGCAGTGAAGTGACCGCTCCCTTGGGAGGGACCCCAAGAACAGAAGGCTCGGGTGCTGTCCTCTAGTGGGGCTCCGCTGCTCACCAGCAGTGGGATTGGGCCAGTTATGTAAGCTCCCTGGGCCTCAGTTTTTTCATCTGTAAACAGGAATAGTGCTTAGTAGCGTTGCTGGGATTTCTAAGTCAGTGCTGAGCAGGTGAAGTGCTTAGGACCTGGTGCAGGATCAATAAACACCTATTACTGTGTTTCTTACGGGAAGAGACTCCGTGCAGATTACAATTCAGCACTCAGAAGAGATTATTTTCACGGCAGGGCTTATGCCATGATGGCCCTTTTCTCCTTGACCAGAAAGACAACACTCCTAGAACCTCCCTACTCCTGACCCTTTGAGCCTGGCGGAGAATAGAGGAAGTCAGTGCTCTCCTGCTGCCAGGGGCTGAAGTGCCATCTACCCCATCTCTGCATGTGCGTCTTGCTGTGTGCACAGTGATGTCACTGGGAGGGTCTGTAGTCCCAGGAATGAGGAGTGACAGGAGAAGAGAAGAGGATTGTTTTTTGGGGGTGGGAATATGGGTGTTTTTAAATTTTTTTTTTTTAAAGAGAATAAAACAAAAGAGGACAGATCTAAGCAGATCAGAACAGGACAATGTAAGCAACACAGCACTTCACAACAAGACAATTGGATATTAACAGTAGCTACCATAATGTCTCTTTCTTTGAAATAGTTGAGCTTAGCTTTACACACAATAATGTCAAACATAACAAAATAGAATAAAACCACTCAAGAGAATGAAAGTATTGCAAGGCATTCTGAACCAAATAAGCAAAGATGGACAATGGCTACTATATTATCTCATTTTCCATAAAAAATTTGTTTATACTATCATACATATTAAAATCCAGTAAGACACAACATGACCAATGGTAATAGAAAAACAAGAGCATGGTAGGACTTCAGAGCAAGATGATATCCAATCAGCAATGGCTGCCATATTGTCTTTTCTTCAAAGTATCTATTCATACCATCACATATATTAAGATCAAACAAAACAGAATAAAACCATTCCAACCAATGAATGAAAACATAAGACTTCAAAGCAATATAATGGTGAACCATGATTACCATAAAATCTTCTGTACTCTTACCTTTTCTTACACTAGGGAGACTATACAGTATTTATACATGTGAGTTTGATTTATTTCACTTATGGGTATGGATTCAAGTTTATCCATTTATTTATAAATATCTCAGTGTGATCATTCTTTATAGCTGAGTAGTACTCCCTTGTATAAAAGTACCACAATTTTTTTATCCATTCCTCAGTTGATGGGCACCAGATCTAGCTATTACAAATTGTGATGCTATAAACATGGGTGCGCATATATCACTGTGGTAAGATGTTTTCAGTTCTTCTGGGAATATGCCTAGAAGTGGAATAGCTGGGTCAAATGGGACCTCCAACCCCAGCTTTTTGAGGAATCTCCAGACTGATGTCCACAGTGGTTGCACCAGTCTAAACTCCCACCAACAGTGCAGAAGAGTTCCTTTTTCCCCACAGCCTCTCCAGCATTTGTTGTTGGTAGTTTTGTTGATCCTGGCCATTCTTTCTGGAGTGAGGTGGAATCTCAGTGTGGTTTTAATTTGCATTTCTCTAATGACCAGTGATGTTGAACATTTCCTCATGTATTTATTTGCCATTTGTATTTCTTCATGTGAGAGCTGTGTGTCCATCTCAGATGCCCATTTTTGGATTGGGTCTTTGAATTTTGGGGGTCTGATTTTTTAAAATTCTTTATAAGTTCTAGACAGAAGTCCTTTGTCTGAGAGACAGTAGGTAAAAATCTTGAGGACATAGGGGTTGGTAGAGAATTCATGAACAAAAACCAAATTGCACAGGAAATACTTCCCAGAATCAATAACTGGGATCACATCTTATTAAAGAGTTTCTGCATGTCCAAAGAAATCTCCAGCAGAGTGAAAAGAAAACCCACAAACTGGGAAAAAAATCTTAGTGAACTGTCCCTCAGACAAGGGAGTGTGGGTGTTATGAAATAACCCAGTCAGGCCTTGAGCTTGCAGGACGCGCAGAAAGGAGTGGTTCCTGTCACACAAGTAGGGCATTGGGGGATTTTGCGGTATTTAGACCCAAACCTTCATAATTATTGACTCATTATTGAGAGAGTTTCTTCTCTCTACATGATCCTTCTTTCTCACTGTGATGGTGAAGCTTATCTGGCACCTTGGTTGGCTTGCCAGATGCCTAGGGGATTAGAAAAGCACATTTCTAGGTGTGTCCAGGTAGGCATGGAGATGTGACCTTGGGTATTATTTGGTCCTTCTTCCCTTTTTTTCTGATACTGTTTCCTTGCTTCCTGGCCCCCATGAACTAAGGCAGTTTGTTGCACCTCCCACTGATGTTCCTGCCTTGGACCAACTGGCCATGGACTGAATCCCCTGAACCATGAGCCAAGTTAAACCTCCCCTTTAAGCTGTGTTTCCAACCTCAGGAAAACTGACTGAAACACTTAACTTCTCTTGACTGTGTCTGCCTTTCCCATGCCCTCAGCTGCCCTCCACCCTGCTCCTTTGGAAATGGATGAATTAGGGATGCATTCATCTATAAAAATAAGGCAGCCGGGTGTGGTGGTGCACACCTGTAATCCCCGCACTCGGGAGGCTGAGGCAGGAAGATCATTGCAAGTTCAAAACCAGCCTGGGCTACAAAGTAAGCTCAAGGCCAGCCTGAACTGCATATGGAGACTCTGTCTCAAAAAGACCAAACCAAACAAAACAAAATTAAAAAAAACCCAAAACCAACTAACCAAACAAACAAACAAAAAATCCAACAAAACAAAGCAAAACAATAAGGCAAGCTGAGGACCCACTCAGAACTTGAAGCCCTGGTCCACCAGAATAGATGTGAAGGCCCTGCTGGAGGTGGCAAGCCCCAGCTGAGTGTAGCCATGCTTAGCTGTTTGCTAAGTCCCAAGCCTGCCAAAGTGCCGGCAATGCTGTTGGACTTGAGCTGACCAGATCTCTGGAGTGACCACAGTGTCTGCTGGCCATGCTGAAAACCTCCGGCCAGGGCCACCACACTGGGGACCTTGTGGCTCACCAGTCCGGGTGGGGGGCCTTTAGGATAGAGACCAGGGCTGGTTGGTCCCATTTGCTAGATCTCAGAGACACCTGTAAGAAACTGTGTGACTACAGACTCCAGGAATAAAGAGCCAAATTGGGAACATCGTGTGCAAAAGAGATTTTAATAAAGATTGGATCTGCTCCGGGTGGTGATGCTGTCACTCTTCCTATTGTGACCTGGACAGTGACACACAGGAATGGACAGGCTGCGGCAGGCAGGTCACCTGCTGTACTTTGGAGCCAGCCAAGGCTAATGCTGGTGACTTAAATAGCCTGGTTCTGTTTTTAAAGACATAATCTCACCGTACTGTTTTCTCACCTAAAAATGAAAAGTTATTTCTTATGTATTGAAGAAATTTCCTATGCATTAAGTGAGGACCATAGACCTATTGCTTTTTCACCAGATCGGGAGGTAATTTCCTCTGGTAGCAGAAGCTGCCTAGGACGTATGTCCGAAAAGAGTGTGTGTGGCGGCAATGCCTGTATCCCAGCACCACAAGTTCAAGGTCAGCTGGGCTACACAATGAGCTCAAGGCCAGCCAGAATGAAAGGGCAGTGTGAAATACATAGCAAGACCCTGTCTCACCCGCTTCTCCCAAAAGCATGTGACTGGGGGCCTAGTGGACTGTCTAGGAGGTGGGGCCTGGGGGAGGAGCTAAGGCTCCAGGGCGGTGCCCCCGCAGGGGATGCTGGGACCTGGCCCTGCTGTCCCTTTGCTTGTGGGCTGCCATGATGTGGACGGGCCTCCTCTGCTGTGTGTGTCTGCAGAGTGTACTGTGTCACTGCAGGCCCAGAGTCCCAGGGCCATGGGACCACGGTCTGAAACTGTGAGTCAAAAGAAACTTTTCCTTTTCAGGTGATTACTTCAGGTGTTAGTCATGGAGTCACAGTTTTTCACTGTGACTCAAGGAGCCCGAGTTCCCAGGGCAAGGTCCCCAGGGGCTACCAGTATAGTGTGGTGCCTGACCAGATGAAGGGAGGACACGGCAATGCTGGTCACCTGGCTTGCCGGACCCCCCTGTGCATGAGGTGACCCAGCGATGGCATTCGGGAGCTGCCTTAGATGGCTTTTGAAGGCTCCACCTCTACCCCATTTCTCCCAGGTGTCAGGGGACCAACTTTGTTTCTTGACACCTGGAACCCCTGAAGCTGGTGTCAGATTCGACATGCATGCCATCCCAGGCCCTAGTCCCTGTCTCCTGGGTGTGCAGCAAGGCATCTGGACAGACTGTCCTCTGTCCCTTGAGGGTGAAGTTGCTTCCCCTTCCACATTCCAGTCCTCCTGATGCCATTGCCTTGGCACTGGCTGACCAGGAATCCTGTGATGCCGGTAGGGGACAGGGAAAGCAGACAGGGAGCAGGTCTTCAGTCGCCCTCTCTTCCCTCAGCAGTGGGTGGCCAGGAAGATGGTGCACTGGGCAGCAGCTGGCGTCTCCATGGCTCCTTGTAGCAGGACCCTTCTTTCATCAGGGGCTGGAGTGTGAATTGATGCTAGAAGTGACCACTATGCTTTGCATCAGTAAGGTCCCCTGGAAGGCTCAGTGTTCGGAGTGGGCTTCTGGAAGAGGGCTGGGTTGCGAGGACACTGACCTCACCAATAGACCAAGCCACTGATAAGTTCACAGACGAATGTTCTCTTGGGAGATGGGGCCTTATTTTAGTCACTTTCTTGTTGCTGGGACAAAATACCTGATGCCCATAGCTTGAAAGACGAGAAGTTTATTTTGGCTCATGGTTTCAGTCCATGACTGACTGGCTCCAAGACAGAAGCAATGTGGTGGAAGGACCTGAGTGGAGAACAGCTGCTCATCCCAGGACAGCCAGGAAGTAGAGAGAAAGGGGAAGTGCTGGGGAGGGATGCAGATGCTTCCAAATTGCATCCCCAGCTTCCCTCCAGTCTCCACCTCCTAAAGCACAGTCACTTCTGAACTCTTGGTGGATGAATCCACTGCTGAGTGTAGTACCCCATGATCTAATCACCTCCAAAAGCCCCACCTTAGAACACACAAGCCTTTTGGGGGACATTCGAAGTCTAAACCATAACAGCCTGGTCAGAGGAAGTAGGTCATGGAGGTATCACTGGAGGGGGATAGCTTGCTCCAGCTTCCCATTCTTTCTCTCTGCTCCCCAGTTGCCACGAGGTGACAGCTCTGCACCACATGATGCCTCTCCTCCATCATGTTCTGCCTCACCACAGGCCCACAACAGTGGAGCCATGGACTGAAACCTTGCAAACCATGAGCCAGATTAACCCCTTCCTCCTTTAAGTTGTTTTTCTTAGGTATTTTGTGGCAAAAATCTGGTTGCCACAGTAGCTGAGGGAGGGGTAGGGCTCTAATGGCCCGAGGGTCAGAGGCCCTATCTCTGCCTCCTTTGGAAGCCTGGTGAGGCCAGTGTGCAGTCCCCACCCTGGGGCCAGTTGTCCGGGACTCTGCCTGTCGGCACAGTGGGCAGGGTACCCTGAGAACCAGGAAGACGACCCTCCTGACTAGACATGCCGCTCCAGTGGTGATTACAAGATGTCTGGTCCTTGTTTGGGGGGACCCTGGCATGACTTCGGAGTCTGGCTAGGCGGTGTAGGCTACCATGGAGACAGCCTCAGCTTTGGAGTCCGGAAGTCCCAGTCCCACTTCCTGTCAACAAAGAGGGTGTCAACTGCTACAACAGTAAAAGAGGGAGATTTGACAGCACCGGTCAAAATCACAAGGCGCGTTTCCAGTGACCCAGCACTTCTGGTGTGACAAGAGGAACGCACAGGGGGGTTCTCTGCAGTGCGTTTGTAGGTGCGGAGGCCTGGCAACCCCTAACTGCCCATCCACAGTAGATGGACGCCAACACTCCAGCATGCATCAATGTGTGGCTCTGGGCAAGCCCCCCACGGTCGCTGAGCTCCAGCCCCAGTGTTGTTGTCGGGCTGGGAACTCCGGGACGTGCTCAGCCGGTGCAGGATGAGCCTCGTTTCCGATTGCGCATTGAAGGATGTTTCAGCTGCCACCGGACACCAGGCAGGAGGACAGCTCTGGGCCAGGAGGGGCAGTGATCCGAGAGAGTGTGAGCACCTTGAGGGCAGGGCTAGCATCTTGCCCATCTTGGTCCCCTCCAGGCTCCAGGACTGCGCAGCAAACATGGACTGTGCCCTGCAGTGGGTGCGGTGTGAGAAGCCACTGTCCGCCAGAGGGCGCCAGCGGCCGCACCCCTTCTTTCCTCCCTCCCTCCCTCCCTCTCTCCCTCCCTTCCTTGTGGCTGCCAGAAGGTGGCAGCTTGGCCAGGGCAAATGCCTAAAATGACCTTTCCCTGCCTCGGTAGGTGCCCAGGGATTTGGCTTTTCTAAAAGCGCTCCAGAGCCTGCTCAATGACCCTGGGGTAGGTGTGCACGGTGCACGTGCGCGCACATGTGCATGGGTCTGCCTGGTGCACACAGGTACACGTACGTGTGCACGCAGGAGCCTGGGCTGTGAAGCCTGAATCAGTTTGCCCAGCCTCACATTTGCAGAGCGTTCCGCCCTGCCCTGGGCCTGTACTCGCTGCTGGCTCCAGCCTCCCTCATTTATCTCTCCCAGGGCAGGAGGAGGGACTTCCAGAGAAGTCTGGGCACCCTCTTCCCTGCAAGGTGACATCGCCCGCAGAGGGTCCCTGAGGGACAGCGCCCCCGGGGCCTGTGGCTCCTGAGTCCTGTTGGGTGCTGCAGCGACACGGGAGAAAGGATCCGGCCACCGAGCACAGCACATGCAGGACTCTGGGTTCTGAAGTTCTCCCTAGCCCTGGGTCGGGGAGTCACTATTAATATTCGGTGTATGTTAATGATATGTAATATGTATTATATATTAATATTCAGCATAATTTTTGCTTTTGAGTCAGGGTCTCATAAGTAGTGCAGGATGGCCTCAAACTCACAAGGATCCTCCTGCTTCAGCCTCCTGAGTGTTGAGATTATAGGTGTTTGCTGCCACGCCTGGCCAGTGTAAATACTAACAGCGAAGAACCCTGAAACCTGTGCCTGGTTTTGTTTTTACTTTTATTTATTTATTTTTTTTGAGACAGGGTCTCGCTATGCGGTTAAGGCTGGTCTTGAACTCAGGGGGATGCTCCTGCCTCTGGCGGGGGAGGGAGGGAGAGGTGGGACCTTGAGGCTGGCATGAGCCAAGGTGGAAGGGGATGGGAGGGCATGGGGGGCTTCTGCTGCCTTCTATAGTTTCCGAGGCAGAGCCTCAAACGCTTGCAGCTGGCTCCCCACTGAACCCAGCCTTTGAAGGGAGACTGAGTCATAGCAGCCTGTGACAGCCCCTACCTGCGACAGCCCAGCTCAGAAGCCACTTGCCAGGCAGTGGGCAGTGCTCAGGGCCTTTGATCCTCAGCCTGACTGGAGCCGAGCCATGGAGGAAACTGGTGCCCATAGTCAAGAGTCGGAACTCAAGTCTGGGCTGCCTGGACCCTGGCCAGCATCGGCGTGGTGGGCTGCTGGAGGCCACCACCTTGCCTGTGACACCGCTGAGGCTCCTCCAGAGAAGGAGCCAGCCCAGGTAAAGTGGCCAGAGGTTGTCTTTGAAGTGATGTCCCACGGAGGGGCTGAGGGGGCCAGACGCGGACCCCTGCTGTCCTGCACCGTTTTGGGGAGGTGGTGTGTGGTGACAGCTGGGGGGTTGTCACCTTGCATGTCTTTCTGGGCAGGGTGGGGTCACAGTTCTGGGTCCCTCTGGAGTTTGATGTGATGCCTTGCTTTGGTTAATGCAGGATGAGCCGAGGGGACGAGTTCCGCTTCCCGCGAGACCATGTCCTTCTGTCCTCAGCCCTGGCAGGTAGCAGTTCTCCAGTGGGCAGTGGTGGTGACAGCCCGGGTCCCTGCAGCCCAGGGAGAGGGGAGTCTTTGTGGTTTTTAGCGAAAATTGACTTCTGCTGATAGATACGTGGGTAATTGGGCTGGGAATTTCTCACCAATGGTCACTGGGCTAAGCAGCCAGTGAGCCAAGGTCACTAACCTAATGAAGGCATCAGAGACTCTGCAGTAGGCAAAGTGTCACGGGGTGGGGGGGTGATGGTGGAGAGGTGGCTGGAGCTTGCTAAGCCTGCACTGCTGATTCCTGGGGCTTCCAGGACAGGCAAAGCACCCGGGGAACGGTGAGGCCGGCCTTGCTCTGTGTTTTCTAAGGTTTCATTGCAAACAGCTTCCCTTGTCCCCCACTGCACGGCCTGCAGAAGCGCTTAGCGCCTGCGCTGAGGTAGTAGAAGAGGTTTCCTTAATGTGCACGCGGTTTTCTCCGTCACCGCCTGTGGGAATCACCTGGGGCTTCGCGCCCTGCCAAGGCCAAGCCTCTGAACAAGCAAGCAGCGGTGTGTGGGGGGGGTGTCGCTGCCAGGTGATCCCAATGTGCAGCCGGGTTTGCACCCACTGCCAGTGGAGGCACAGAGCCAACACCTGCTGTGTCTCAACAGGGGGCCCTGTTTGCACAGATGTTCCTCCATAACCACTGTGCCAATTCCTCTGCCTGCAGGAGCGGTGGGTGGGTCTCAGCCTGTGGCCAGTGCTGGAGAGGAAGGGTGTGAGAGCTCAGTTGTGTCAGCTTGATTGGCCCAGGGGACTGGTGGCCCTCACACTAGGTGTGTCTGGGTGGCTCTGAGGACTGTGTCTGGTCCCTCGTCCCTTCCTCTATGCACAGTTCCCTGCTCTCCTTCCTGGCCTCCATGAAGTCCAGCTTTGCCCTGTGGTGCGCTACCACCGCGGTGTGTCTGTCTTGGAGCCAGCTGACTGTGAACAGAAGCCCTTGAAAGCATGAGGCAAAGGGAGCCTCTTCTCCTTTAAGTCGTGGGTGCTGGGTAGGGCGTCCCAGCAATGGGGAAGCTGGTAATACACAGGACCTGCAGATTCGGCACTGTCTCCTTACAAAGCTCATAGCGGTTCCACGCTGTTCAGTCTTCCTGTGCGCCTGCGGCTGGCTCCCCAGAATCTCACAGCACTGTCTTGTTCTCTGTGCCCCTCCCGGGCCACACTGTAGAGCTCGTGACTTGTCTGAAGGACGATTGGGCTGCTGCTGGCTCTGCTCCCCTCTCCTCTCCTCTCCTCTCCTCTCCTCTCCTCTCCTCCCCTCTCCTCCGCTCCCCTCTCCTCCTCTCTCCTCCCCTGCCCTTGGTCTCTCCTCTAATCCACGTCCAACAATGAGGTCGATGATCTTTCTAAATTTACATCTCCCCTTTTGATAGTAAGTGAAAATTTAAAGCTGCCATCATGAAACAATGGGGTATGTGGATGCAGGAATAAATACTGGAATAAAAGAATGGGGGCTGGGGATTTAGCTCGGTGGCATAAGCCCCTGCCTGGCAAGTGCGAGGTCATGAGTCTGATCCCCAGTACCAAAAAATAAAACAAAAAACAGGAAGCACAGAAATAGACAAAGAATGCACAAAGGAAGTTGGTGACCTGGCGAATCAATGGAGGAGAGATTATTTAATAATGTAGCCACAGAAAATATGTTTGTACTCAGGCCTTTTATACTACAAGTGTGCAAAGAAATGAGTATGTGAACAGAAGCTCACCCCACTCGAGAGAAATACAGGTAAGAGGTGCTGACACGACTGGGTGTGTATGAGAGGGGAGAACATGAAAAAGGTAATAAAGGCCTTGTAGAGAATGTAGGAAAGAAAGCACAGCTATCCCTCATTGCTGGAAGCATAAATCTATACAAAGGAAGCTAGCGCTAACTGGCAAAATGACAGCTGGCACCTCTGGTAGGTGATTTACCCAGCTGTTTAATCCAGCACCGATCTGTGTTGCTCTAAGGTGTTTGGCACCGTGGTTCACGCTATGGTTACTTGACATTAAGAGTCTGCTAGATGATGCAGGTGGGCCTCGTCTAATCAGCTGAAGGCACTGAGATAAAACACGGAGGCTTCCTCTGTCAGTTTCTGCCTGATTCTTCAGCTGCTGCTGTACAGTTTCAGGCCTGCCTGTCCTTAGAGTTGAATAATTCTTTGAATCAGTCTCTCTCTTGCTCCCTGTCCCTGTCCCTGTGTCTCACTCTGTTTCTCAGGAGGACTCTGACTTACATTACACCTTTCCAGCCCGCAAACCCCCTTCTGGCAGGGGAGCTCTTTCTCCCATGTGAAAGAGACCTGCAGTTCTCCTCAGGCATCACTGGCCACCAAGACAGCCTGCATGTAGTCAAAAAGGGCTGGCTGAAGGGGTTCTGCTGATCCACACAATGGAGAGAACTGGGGAGCCCTCAAAAGCCCTGCAAACTGGGAGGTCCCAGAAGATGGTGGATCAGTAAGCAGCAAAACAGGGAGAGCTCAGATACTGGAACAAAACATCCTGGAGAGGACCAGACGGAGGGAGATGGATCCTCTTGACCCAGGAAGAAACCAAAGGGAAAGAAAGAAAAGAAAAGAAAAGAAAAGAAAAGAAAAGAAAAGAAAAGAAAAGAAGAAATGAAAATCATGGCCGGAAGGCTGTAACCAGACCGCTCTCGCTGGAGCCAGTCCCATTGGGTATGAAACGCTGCTCGAATCCAGAGACCGGTGGTCATGGTGAGGTCAGGGATGGTGATCCTGAGGGCCTGGCGGGAGGAAGTGGTCCCTGAGGGGAGCTGTGGAACGGAGATCGGCACTGGCTCTGAGATCTGACTCAGAGATCCGTACCAGCTCGCGGTGACTGTGCAGTCATCGGTCCTCCTGCGGGAGTGGGCAAGGGGGCTAGGCGGCAGGGTAAACCCAGAACCAGAACTGCAGTGGCTTCAGTCAGCCACTCCTAGCACAGAGCAGATGGGTGAGAATTGCTCGGACTTAGTCCTGCTTCTATGTGCCATCCAGTAGCAAAAGAAAAGGTCTCCCTGAAACTATACCCAACCAGCCTCGTCCCTCTGTCCGTCCGAGTGGCACACACCAACCAACGTGTGAAGATTCCCAGAGCCTGCCCCGCCCCTGCCTGTACTTCAGGGGTCACCAGCAGACTGGGGAGGGCAGCAATCCCTAGCCAGCACATTTCAGAGTAATCTTGGCCAATACAGGAAGTGCCAGGGACCCCCACTGTCCACTCATTTGGAGGAAACCAGAAACATGACAAGAGGAAGAAACAAAAGGAAATCTCCAGCCCCTAACACAAACACTACTGGCCCGGGGGAGGTAAACACAGAAGAGATTGGGGGTTGTACACCTGTGGTGTCTGAAAAAGCAGCGTCTGACATAAAGAATTATCTTTGTGACATTATAAAAGAACTCAAAACAGAAATTCTAGTACAAGTACAAGTAAAAGAAGATATAAGAAAAATAATAAAAGAAATGCTAAGTACCTCTCAAGAAGACACAGATGGAAGAATGGAGGGACATAGAAAAAGGAGAGAAATCTTTGATGAAGAATATAAAGCAATCTAGAATACATGAAACAGATTCAAAGAGATTACCAGGAAATTAAAAACTCCATTGAAAGCTGACAAAACTGCTTGAAATAAACTAGACTATAAACCTTGAAGACAGGTTCCCAACGTGTGATTGTGAAAGGAAAGATCTTAAAAATAACAAGGAACCAGGAAGTGACAGTACAAAGGCTAGAAGAAGACAAGAGGATCTATAACTTAAGAATAAAATATGTGAGTGAAGAAGCAGGGGTAAACACAAATGAAATACAAAGCCTATTTACAGAAATAATTAAAACTTCCCAAGCACAGGAAAAGGAAATATCCAGATATATGAGGCATACAGAACTCCAGCCAGTTATAACCAAAATAGAGCTACACCCAGACATATAATAATCGAGATCCCAGAAATTCATCACAAGAATAGAATATTAAAAGCTGTCAGAGAAAAGAAACAGATCACCTATGCAGGAAAACCCATCAGAATTACAACAGACTTCTCAACACAAACCATCAAATCAGGAAGAGCTTGGAGCTAAGTATTCCTTAAAGAAAATAACCTCCAACCCAGATTGATGTACCCTGCAAAACTATTTCAATTAATGAAGAAGCAAGATGCTTCCATGACAAGGAGGGACTGGGGGAGTTTGTGACCACCAATCCAACCCTACAGAAAATACTGAAGGACATTCTAGAGAGAGAGAAAAAAGGAGTATGGTTTCAAGAACAGTGACGGAGGAGGCTCACTGAATGGGCAGACAGTGGAATGAAGGGGAAAAATAGACAACCAACGGCAGAAAAATAGCATGGCAGAGATGAGGCAGAGAAGGTTGGCCATAAATCGCTAACATGGATGGCCTCGATACACTAATAAAAAGAAACCCAGGCAGAGTGGGTCAGGAGACAGGGTCCATCAAGATGCTCTATATAAGAAATATAATTAACCTGAAAGAGGATTTATGGACTGAAAAATTAAAGATGAGAAAATAATGCTCTATGTGACAGGGAACCAGAAAAAAGTGGGGGTAGCTCGGCCATCAGCTGCAGATTGGTCGGAAAGACATAACACTATTATGCAATGGAGAACTACTCAGCTATAAGGAAGGAAAAGCTTGAGGCTCTTATAGATAAATGGATACAACTTGAGACCAAGCTCAGGGGTAAAAAGGTTCAGAACCACCTAGGTAAATAGTGGAGGCATCCCTAATCTAAAAGCTAAAGGAATTAGTGGAATAAAGAATGTCCATTGTACCCTGGGAAAGCAAAGGGGAGGAATTGTCTAAATAGGGAAGGCAGAGGACACTGTTAATCTTGTATCATGATTTGAAACCCGTATTGCTTTCATCGCTCTGTTTAGTTTGGTGTTATTCTGTTCCAGTTTGTCTACTTGTACTAGATTTGAGGGCATAGACAGCTATTCCAAAGATAGCAGGATATACTATGGTAACCATTTTTAATTTCCTGTTAACCTAATCTGAAGCCCTGTAATGTCTTCACTGCTTTGCTTTGACTGATTTTATTTGAATCTGTTTTGTTCGATCACTGTCTTGTCTTGACTGATTTTATTCGAATCTGCTATGTTTGATAGTATCAAGTCTGAGAGTAGAGGCAACTACGCTGAAGACAGTAAGCTTCGCTATGATACCCGTTCTGGTTTGACTATTACCCTCTTTTGAAGTCCTATAATGTCTCCAATGTTTTGTTTTTATTGATTTTGTTCTGTACTGCTATTTTCAATTTTATTGTACCTGAGAATATAGGCAATTCTATTGAAGATAACAAGAGACATCATGGTAACCATTGTAGATCATCTTGTATTGTGGTTTTAAATTATGTACCATGTCCATCCTTCTGTTTTGAATGACCTCATTTTGTTTTGCTTTTTTGGGTTTTTTCACATTTGGTTTTATTCTTTTAAAAAAAAGCCCCGCGAACTGATTTAAGGGGGAAAAGAAAACGCCACACAGTGCATATGGAGTTTTGCATGTAGGTGTTTGTGGCAAAATGTCCCTGGCTCTAGCCCTGACCCCCAACCTTGCCCCTTCCACCCTCTGCATTCTGAATTCCTCCAACTCATACGCTGTCTGTTGCCCCTAAATCTAGAAGGTCCCTGAGGCCACCTGTCCAATTTCCTGCTTTTATTTTGGTTACTGTTTTGTTTTGGGAGTACGGTGGGCTGTTTCACTATCTGGATTCCCATGTCCTGTCCTCTAGCACTCGTGAAAAAGCCTCCTTCGTAGATTTCTGAAGAAACAGTCGCCCCTGCCGTGCACCAGCGCGTACCTCTCTCCACTTTGTTCTCCCTCATCAGCTTTCCCCTTCCTGCCCTCTCCTCTCCTCCCAGCTACTCTCAGTCCCTCCAGAGCGATCTTATAGATCCCACATGTGCGGGAGGTCACGCGGGATCTCTCTAGTGCCTGGCTCTCTTCACCTCATCCAATGAGCTCTAGGCCTCTCCGTGTTGTCCCAAATGGCAGGGTTTCACGCTGTGGTGGCTGAGTAATATTCCACCGTGTCAGTGCATCGCGTTCCCTTCATCCACACATCCTCGGTGGACAGACGCTCGGGTCTCCTTTCCTGGGCCCTCTGGATAGTGCTGCGTATCTGCACGAGAGTCCCGAGACCTGACACACGGATTTCACTTCCTGTGCACACCCAGCCGCAGGCCCCAGCCAGATCACATGGCAGGTCTAATTTTAATTTCCCAGGAATCTGCCTACTGCTTTCCTTAATGGCTCAGCTCAGGTACCTTCCCCCAGCAGAGTGTAAGGGCTCCTTCCCCCTCCCCTTGCCAGCTTTATTTATGATTCTTGTAATCTTTTGTCTTTTGGTAACAGGCATTCTGACCGGAGCCAGCTGGTGTTTCCCTGTGGACTTGGGTTTCCCCAGTGATTAGTGACACTGAGCATTTTTCATATGTGTGACTCTTGTGTCTCTCTGGAGAGGGGTCTCTTCAGATCCGTGGCTCATTTTTAGATCAAATATTTGATTTTCCTCCTCTTCTTTTCCTTTTTTCTTTCTTTTTCCCCTTCCTGCTTTCCTTCCCTCGCTGTCTGCCTTCTTCCTTTCCTTCCTTTGCTAGTAAGCTGTTGGGATTTCCTATGTATTCTTGTCAGTTGTATAGTTTGCCAATGTTTTCCCCTTTTCTTAGGCTGTCTCATCACTCTGTTGCTGAAGATTTTCAGTTTTGTGAACTCTCATTCATCTGTTTTTGCCTTTGTTTCCCATGCTGTTGGGGTCTTATTTTAAAAAAAGTCATTGCCGACTCCAATGTCTTAAAGCATTTCATCCTGGTTTCCTTTTGGTAGTTTTAGGTCTTATGTTTAAGTCTTTAATTCATTTAGGTTTTACTTTTGCATAGAATGAGAGATAGGATGCTGGTTTCATTTTGATGTACATGGGTATCCAATTTCTCATTGTTTTGAAGAGATTGTCATTTCTCTAATGCATACTTGTAAACAAACCATCTGCGGAAGATGTTTGCCACAAGTTAACTAATAGTTGGTGTTTGTCACTGTTTCAGTATTAAAGGGTACTCCAAGCCCAGGTTTAATTTAAGTCTATGGTTTGTGTGTTCAGAATGAACCAAGATAGTACCTAGGAAGGGCAGTCCGTTCCAGCAGGCTTCCACCAGGGCCCTGGGCAGGCACAAACTTTCTGTCACAGTCACTACTGTGTCATATGCCATGGGATTCTACCCAACTTTGGGTCACTCTATTCATGCCTTGGCTCTCTATTCTGTTCTGTTAGTCTGTCTGTGTTTATGCTGTATGATGCTGTTTCAATTCCTATAGCTTTGCTATATATTTTGAGGTCAGGTGTGTGATGCCCCTTGTTTTCTTTTTTTTTGCTTAGAATTGCTTGGGCTGTTCAGTGCTTTAGTGGTTCTATATGAATTTTAGGACTTTATTACTTCTCTGAGGAATATAATTGGTATTTTTATGGGGTTTGCATTGAATCTATAGATTGCTCTGATAGTACAAGCACTTTAACAATATTGCTACAACCCATTGAACAGAATGCATCTTCCTATTTTGTGTCCTATTTGTTTCTTTTATCAAGGTTTTATAATTTCAATTGCAAACATCTTTCACCTTATGGTTAATTTTAATCCTGGGTATCTTATTTTGTGGCTACTGAAATGGAATTGCTTTCTTGATTTTCAGGTAACTTTCTACTGATATATATATATATGTATTGGTTCTGAGAGTGTTTTTAGTAGTCTTTGGAGTTTCTGCATGTAAGATTATGTCATCTGCCATCAGTAACAACTGACCTACTCATGCCTATTTAGATACTCAAATTTCTTTTTCTTGCCTGATTTCTCTGGCAACTGGGCATCCTTGTCTTTTTGCTGTTTTTAAAGGGGAAATTCTCAGCTTTTCCTCAATATGATGTTAGCTCTATACTCCTTATATTTGGTCTTTATGATGCTGAAGTGTATTGCTTTTATACATAGTTTGCTCAAAGTTTTTATTCTGATGACATGTTGCATTTTATCAGTTTTTTAAAATATGTTGAGAAGGTCATGGTTTTTGTCTTCCTGAGGCTATGGTCTGTTGGGCTTGCCTATTTCTGTCTGGAACCATCCTTTTATCCTGCAATGGCTCCGACCTCATCGTGGTGAATAATCTTTTTAATGTGCTGTTGAATTTAGTTTGCTAGTGTTGATTATGGAATTTTGCATCTATAAAATCAAGATATTGGCCTCTGACTATTTCTCTGGTTTTGTTACAGGGTAATGCTGACCTCATAGATTGAATTTGGAAGAATTCCCTCTTCTTTAATTTTTTGGAATAATTTAAAAAGAATTGGTATTTTTTCTTCTTGAAATGTTTAATGATAGCTAGAATTCAGCAATGAAACTTTCTGGTCCTGGGCTTTTTTTTTTTTTTTTGCTGGAAGACTTTTGATTGCTATTCGGTTCTATTATTCATTATTGCGTGTTCATATTTTCAGTCTCTCTGGTTTTGGTGAGGCATATGTGTTCAGGAACCTATTTCTTATTTATCAAATTTGTTGGTGGTGTTCATAATAATTTTTGTTAATTTTTTGTATTTCTCTGGTGTCAGTTATAAAATCTTTCTCATTTATGATTTTATTAATTTGAGTCTTTTTCTTTCTTGGTCCACCTGTTTCTCAGTTTATGTTTTTCAACAAAACTTATCTCATTGATTTTTTGTATTGTGTATCTTTGTTTTTGTTTTTTTTTTGGTACTATGCTTTAGCTTCTAATTTATTTCTGCTATGATTCCTATTATTTATTTTCCTATACTAGTTTTGGGTTGTGTTCCTTGAGAAGAAATCTGGCTGCTGGTTTTTTTTTTTCTTGTTTTTTGGTACCGGGGATTGAACTCACAACCTTGTGCTTGCCGAGCAGATGCCTGGCTATTGTTTTGAGGCAGGCACTGATGGCTACAGATCTCTGTCTTGGTGCTACTTTTACTGTTCCCCATCAGGCTTGGTATGTTCTGTTTCCATTTTCATTTGTTCTGAGAAACTTTTAAGTTTCCTTCTTCCTGGACACATTGGGGGCTGAGTTGGTTAAGTTCCGTGTATTTGTATAGCTCCAGAGTTTTCTTGCCCTTCATTTTCTTGTCATTGCCTTGAGGTCTGGGATCTCTCCTGGAGGCCATGCCCTGCCGCTGAGAAGGGCTCACCCCCTGGGGCTGTTGGTTGAGAGGTTCTGTAGATGTCTCCTGGGGTCTGTCTGGTCTGGACTGCTGTGTAATTCTGCTGTTTGTTGATTGTGTGTCTGGGTCACCTGTACATTGCTCAAAGTGAGGTGTCAAAGTCCCTGCTATTATTTTATTACAGTTGACTTCTCCCTTTAGGTCTATTAACATTTGTTTTGTATATTTGGGTGGCCCAGTACGGGGTGTGTATATTTACAATAGTTGATTTCCTTTTGCTAAATTGAAGTTGATCTCTATTATCAGTTTATAATGACTTTCCTTAGAGGCTGAATTAAATCTGACTGGTGACCTGCACCTTCCTGGACCTGAATATTTGTATCTTCTTCTAGGTTTGGGAACTTTCCTGTTACGATCTTTTTAAATAAACGTCCTTACCCTTTTGGGATTCCCAGGTTCCCCCAAACCCTAACAACCTGAGAATTTGCTCATCTCATGCCACCCCAAAGTCTACAAGCTCTTCATTCTGCTCCACTCTTTTTCCCTCCTCCACCTGTATATTTTCAACTATCTTTGAACTCACTGGTGCTTCTGTTTAAGCCATTCTGCTATCCACCCTTCTGTTGTGTTTTAAATTTTGCATAGTGTATGTTTCAGCTTAAGGATTTCTGTTTGATTTTTAAAAATCACTTTCATCTCTCTGTTAAATTTCTCTAATAGAATACTGAATCATAGTTCTGTGATTTGAAGTTCATCGAATCTTCTTAAGTTCTCTGAGTTTGCACGTACTGATTTCTTCATGGTGGGTTTTGGGTAACTTACTTTGTCTGTTAGATGTGCTTTCTTGAAACTTTGTGATGCTGGCTGGCATATGATGTCTATTCTTGTCCTTTGAGAAGTTTTAAGCAGGCTACCCCTTTTTTCTGAGCCCATCTTTGGTCACTTCTGCCTTTTCAGCAGTAGATGGCGCTTTAAGTGCGGATTCACCACAAGTTCATAGTTGGCGTTCGTCACTGTTTCAGCATTAGAGGGAAATCCAATCCCAAGTTTGTCCTGAGCCCACATTTGGTGTGCTCTTCAGAATGAGCCAAGAGAGTGCCTGGAAGGGCACTCCAGCAAGCTTTCAGCTGGGGCCTGGGCAAGTCTAGGCGGTTTGTCACTACCTATGGTCATATGCATGGAATTCTGCCCAGCTTTGGGTCTCCCTGTGGAGGGACTGGCTTCAGGCTCCTCTGCAACAACTCAGTGACTTCTTCCCTTTTCTTTCACCAAGCAGATAGTTACCCTGTCCATTTGCACTGCTTGTGGTTGGATGAGGGGTGGTGTAGCCAGTCCTGTGGTCATCCATGCTGCAACGCTATGTTACACCCAGGAACCAAAGCTGCCTGTCAGCATAGCACAGGAGCACAACCAAAGCCCTCACTACTGTGAGCTCTTTGGGTCCTGAGATTGCTGCAGGTGGTGCTGATTGGAACAAAGTCCAATGAACTGGGGCCATGGGTCTTCACCTGGCACCTGGGCAGGTCCAGAGGCTCCATTGTGGGGTGGGGCCATTGGATCTGCCCAGCATTGGATTTCACTGGCCTGGCCCTCAAGTTCCCATGTAAAATCCTGTGTGTACTCCCCTGTCTTACCCCTCAGCAGGTGCAGCCTGACTTAGTGTGCTGGCAGATGCTGGGAGTGGGCTGGAGACAGTGCTTTGGCCACCTGCCAAACACAGATCCGGAGGCTCAGTCCACAGGCAATGGCCTTGAAGTAGGTGCCACAGGCCTCAGCCTGGCCCTGAGTGTCAAGTCTAACATGTGGACTTGATTCCTTTTCTTCCATTGGTGGGAGTCCTCTCTCTCCATGCTGTGTTGCTCGGAGTTTGGGAGAAGTGATTCAGGCTGCCTTCAGTGTGTCTTTTCTCAGTGTTTGGCTAAACCCAAGAGTTGTTTCCTTAGCTCTTGTGAAGGCGGTTTCTGCATGAACGGCCACTCAGGTTGTTTCTGCAGGCAGATGATTGCTGCAGGGTCTAACTCAGCTACCACCTTGCTTCAGCCCCTAAAAATGGTTCTTGCTTTTGGCCCTTTTGGTGGTGGAGCAAAGGAATGAGAAAAGGGATAGGGGACCCGTGCTCTGCCCTGAGGTTGGACTGGCATGTTCGGCAGTGGATGGAGGGCAGTGCCTTATCCGTCACATACACATCTCATTCTCTCACCTAGGTCCTGCTGTCTTCCCACATTGGAATTAATCAAGAGTCACAGGCTAATGCTAAACCCGGTCAGGTTCTGGGACTGAATGTTAATCCTCTTCCTGATCAGATCCGGGATAAAGTAAACAGAAGGCAAAGTGGTGAGGTCCAGTTGGACAGATTTGATCTGGAGGTTTTGTGGGTTCATCTCCCCTCTCCTGTTAAACAGTCTCGTGGCACAGAGCCACCCGGGAATTTCTCCTGAGGACGTCAGAGTAAACAGGGACACTCAGCCTGGCTGTGGCTCCTGCAGGAGGGTTCACTGGCTGGGTCGAGTTCCAGAAGTTCTTGTGGGACCCATTCACTCTCTGAAGCTCAGATTGTGTCTCTTCTGGATTGGACTTTAAAACAGTAAAACCTCAAAAAAGAGTGTACAACACACTGTGTAAAAAACATGTACTTTCAGTTGAATGTAAACACAAAGCCGTTGTTATAAAGTGTATGCTTTATAAGGTCGCCAGGATGTTCCTCTACTGAGTTTAAAAAAAAATCAAAGTAGAAGCCACTTGAGTGGAAAAAAAAAAAGTGTCAAAAATATTCCATGGTTGAAATTCTCAGACATCGAATTTTTAGGTTTGCATTATAGAGAAAATGTTCGTGGCTAACATCACTGTGCTTTGAAATGGTCAGGTCCACTCTGAAGGCTGTTTTTCCAGAGAAGAGTCCAGCTGTGGATGCTGCCCTATCCCTCCCTTTAACTGCTGGGGACAAAGTTCCAATAGTCTCCTCTTTGCTTATGTCATCTTCCTTTATAATACTCGTCATATCGAGAGAGAACTCATTTACATTCCTGGAATTGAAATTTCTGGGAAATTTCCTTTTAGCTATTAGCTTCTGAGGTATTTCTTTATGATGCCAGAGACTAACCTGGATGTTTCACATCTCTGGAGCAGCTGAGGCTGGCAGAGAGGGAGTCACTTGTCAGGTGCGGTCATCATCACGATGTCCCGTGGTGGCTGCTTCAGAGAACCCTTAGATCACTAGGTTATGGTAGTAGTGAGCTTTACCTTGTGTGTTTTGTTTTTGCTCCCTTTTGGGTAAATGTCTAATGATGTCAACTTTGACTATCATAGGCTGAGACATCAATTTTGAGTATCAAAGCCAAAACAAGATAAAAAAGAAATCCAAGGTTCAGCAGTCATCCTGTCACTCGATTGGACTGAAATGCCACCAGAGTGGGTGGGCTGTGAGGCCTCTGACTTCCTCAGGTGATTAGTCCATGAATGAGTTTACAGGAGATGGGGGCTAATTGGACCACACAGGTCACTGTGGGTGTGACTTTGAAGGGTATATTTCATCCCTGGCCACTTCCTCATGGGCACTTTCTTGCTGTGCTGTGTCACACCCTCCCACCAAGATAGCTCTGCTTAGGGGCCAGCTGACCATGCACTGAGACCTTTGAAACCTCAAGTCTACATAGACTGTTCCTTCTTTAAGTTGTGCATTTCAGATATTTTATCAGCGACAGAAAGGTACTAATGTGGCTAACCTAACTCAAAAAAGATCACACAGCTAGAGAATACTAAAGCCAGAATTGAAACCAGGCTGTTCTTAATGCACATTACATAGCAAAATAGAATTACAAGTGTTTGAATGATATTCCCGGTCACATGGAAGTAAAACTCCCAGGAGGCTGCTGTTTCTTTATAACACAGTGGTGTGACACATTTCAGAGGCAGCAAAGGTGGAAAGGGGCTGTACACAACAGTAACTGCCAAGTTATGGGGTTTGTATTTAGTGATTTGTCTTTAACATGGGCAGCATTTATCAGCTTGTTTTGGTTTGTGTCTACATGTCCCCCCAAAACCTCATGCACTTTGAGATGCGACCTTTTTGGAGGCAGTGGAATCTAGTGTGTGATGGATTCATGGTTCAGTGCTGAGATTAAGGGTGGGTGATTGCTGGATCTACTGATTGGATTGGCATTGCCTGATTGGAGCAGTCTGGAGAAGATAAAAGGGGCAGAAAAAGGCTTGCGTCTCCCTTCCCTGGCTTACTTTCGTTGTCTTCTGCTGCCATGAACTGTTTCTCCTCTGATGCACCTCTGCCGGGCCACCCTGCCTTGGAGCCAGCCAAGTAGGGACTGAAACCTCTATAAACTGTGAGCTAAATAAACCTTTCCTCCTTTAACTTTAGGCATAGGGTATTTTGTCTCAGCAATGATAAAATTAAGGCATGGCTTGTCTGGATACAGATGAAACATTTTAAATTTTTATACCTCTCTCCCCACCTGTTAAGGAAACAGCTCATATGTGACAATGGAGTTTGTGTAGCAGGGTTGAGTGAAAACATTAATGGATTTCATGCTAATGCTTTCTTGCTGGCTTACTTATAAGACTCAGTCCTTGCTTACTAATTGATCATATTGACAAAAAACAAAAACAAACCCACACACACCAGTGTTACAAAATCTTGTATTAATCATTTCCCTTCACTTTCAATATAACGTTGATATGAAATATAGCCATGATTCTTAGTTACATGGGAGGAAATGAGTAATAAATACATTGTAGCAAGTTTAAACCACAAGGGTGTTTCACTGGTAACATCTGAAAACTGTACACTTGCAAAGAACAGCATCTTCAAACATTAGTATATCTGTATATCAGTAAAGCTTTTACATGTAACAAACATGCTTTTTCCATATATGACAAATTTTAAAAATATGCATTGCTTGGCAACATGAACTAGGCAAAAATATTTCTTTGTTCACTAACTTTATACAGGAAAACAGGACAAAAATGCATGCATATACAATACGGATGCCTGCACGGGGCATGCAACAAAAGAAAGCTTTTTAAAAGTCAGCTTACATTAGGCATAAATACATGAGGGTTATATATTAATAAGGGAGGAAGTCTTCTGTTTGACATTATTTAACATTCCTGTTTTCTTCCTATTCCTCCCAGAGGAATACACATTCACCTTTAAGTAAAGATAAAGGGATTACACAAAAATAAAACTCACTTTGCAAACATCTCTGATGACTTGTAAAAAAGAAAGAAAGGGAACACAAGGTTAGTGTTATCACAGCTCCATGTGCAAATGAGCCTCCTGCGGGTGATGCTTGTTAACAGGGCACCGAGTGAGGCTGTGTCCCCCCACCCAGCTGTAGCAGACATGGCACACAGCCCGGGGACAGCACACGGGGCCTGCATGTCCCCCCTGGCTGCCCTTCTGGGGCAGCCCCCCCTCAGAGGCCTGCTCAGCCTCAGCCCAGCTTCTGGGGGTTGGGGGTAGGGGCATGCACCTGCAAACCTTGTACCTGCCAAAGCCACAAGAGGCGTAGGACAAAGGCCCCGAGAGAAGGCTCCCATTGCATAAAAGGCAGCCAGCGACACCTCAAAAGGAAAAACCTGGTTTCCCTCAGTGTCACTTCAAAAGAATGGGAGGTGGGCCCAGCTGTAGCTCCGACCGACCCCAAGTCCCAAGGAGGGGACCCTGGATCCCTAGGGTTCAAGAGCTGGATGCTAACAGCCCCCCTTGGCAGGCAGACCCAGCAGGGTCTCCTCAGCTCACTGGCTCTAGCTGAAAAAGTCAAACTCAAGAAGCAAGTGGAAAACACATATCAGCAGCATGTTTCATGTCTTGTACACAGTTCATGTGTTTCTTCCTACTGTGTCTGGTAAGAAACCACTATGAAGAAAAAGCACCAATAAAACATCATACATGATAACAATATCGTATATGCCACCGTCCCTGGGACGGCGTAGAGATGCCAACACACACTGCTTAAACCAGAACAAGGGGTAGGGTGGGGTGGGGGAGAAATTCCATGTAGTGAAATAGATTTTACTCTGAGATTTTTTAAATTGTGTACTATTTACTTAATATAAAACAGTTGCATGGGTGGGTCAATGGGTAAATACAAAAAAAGGCACTGCCGCTTTATTACTAAATATCTGACTTCACAGCCTTAGGCATGCAATGGTTGGATTCTTTTATAAATAAAATTCTTTTTGCTTTAGGATTTTTAAACTGAGCTGTATACCTGCAGTCAACACAGGACTCAAGGTAGGGACTGGCTCCTAGAATTCATCAGCACACTCCATTTAAAAAAGAAAAAAACCCAACTAAAACACTAATATACTGAAACACAACTAAGTAGATAAATCTATACATAGTCAATGAAAAATAAGCTTTTTTCTTTTCTTTTTTTAAAAAAAGAATTATGTTGTTATTAATAACAGACTTTTTTTTAATCATGGTTACCAGCCATAGCAAGTTAATAAGTAACATATCCAAAATAATATCTCTAATAATCAGATAACCATTGTTTCTATATTCAGTGAAGGAATAAATAGAAATTCAGATTTGCAAATACTTTAAGGTCGTCTTCCTTTTGAAGGATTCGTGCTAACGTGATTGCGTTCACAATCTGTTTTCTGAACGAGTCTGTAGACACACACCCGGCTCCGCCGCAGATCCAAAACGCTTTCTCCTCTCTCTCGACCACAACGACGTGTGAGACCAACACCGTTTCCACTCCTCTCCCTCCACGTTCTCAGCATCCCCCAGACACATCCTCAAACCCTCTGGCCGTTTCCCCGGCCGGCCGTGGGCATTTCCTGCCCTGCTCTTCCTGCCTGCCCTGTGATTGTCCATCCCTGCTCATTCCTAACTGCACCGTGCGGCCCAGGAATGGGCGGGGCAGATGCTAACGGCACTTGGTTAAAAAAAAAAAAATCAACAAAAAAACCCCCCAAAACGCTGCCTCTTTCTGCATGCAGATTCCAGTCAGTCTTTCGGACTTTGTCACCCATCCAGAGGTGCGAAGCTTTTGCTTTTGTTTTTTCACTGCACCGCAGGCGATTATGGGCCGGAGCTTCCTGTGCTCAGGGGAGGTGCTCCCTGCTTGGGGTGCTCTTAAGTTCTGGGACCGACAAAAGGCCTTCAAAACTCTTGCCGCAGCATCCGAGGCTAGGCTGGGTGCACATTTTTAATCTTGACGGTAAAAATAAAGTTGTTTGGATTTTATGAAGGCCTTTTAAATCTATGTGTGCATCATTAACTTTTTATTTTTTAGATAACCCTAAGCAAGTGCAGTCGTTTCCATGGTCTTATCTCTTTAATTCTGACTTTGATTTCTCTTAAAAAACCAAAAAAACAAAAGCACCGATTTCACCCACGTAATAAGCAGGCCTTACGCCTCCTGATCTGGCCTCTGGCAGAGTGTTCGCCCCATCACTTACAGAGCCCAGTTTCCCGGTGCAGAACACAATTCCTTTTTGATTTCCTCTAATACCTTCCACTGCATCAAATTTGGCTACGCAGCCTTTCTTCCCCTTAAGAAATAGAGCTGTTCCGCGGAGTTTGTTAATCTCTCGCCATGGAATGAGTGGGGGTTTTCACCCCTCCGTGTGGATGGATAAATCAGCGAATGACACGGTAGCTCTGACTCCCTCGGTCTGAACGGAACCGTCGTGTACATCACGAGTTCAGCTTTCCTGCTCCTTCTGTTCTCCTTGCCGGGCTGGACCTCGAGGCCGGTCTCTCCCTGCATCGCTCTCTGACACTTGCCGGCTGACCCTCTTGACACTTGCTGGGCATCTCTCTCCTCTTCACCCTCAGCAGAGTCTGAGTGAAGGGGCTGCACTGCAGACTCCAGTTCCCACTCCCGACCCAACGCAGACATCCGGAGCACTTTCTCCAGGTCTCAGGCCTCTGGCAGGGGAAAAGCAGCGGGGCTTGCACGCTCCTGTGTGTTGTGGGTGAGGTCCGGGATGCTAGGCTGAAGCCCACAGCGGGGTGGGAAGGAGCCAGGTCTTTAGACAGAAGCAAATCCAGCCCAGAAAGAGGCTGCGGGGTGGTTTAGAACCTCTGGGTGACCTGAGGGCAGATCTGAGACTGGTCACCAGCTTACCCACGTGCTCCACCCCCTAATGGTTAGAGGTGACAACTCAGGCCTGCGGGACTAACTCGTCTTCCCAAGAAGCAGCGCTTGGCAGCTGTTTGTAAAAGACAACCCTGCTGCTATTATAAAAATAGCAGGGAAAAAAATTCCATAACCATAAATCCTTTACCAAAAAAAAAAAACCCATAGTATGAAGAGAAGTTCTACCCAAACTCTTTACGACGTATTATGTACCCTTTAAAATTCTTATGTAAACAATACACAAATCAAAGTCTATCTGAACTTTTGCTGGAGGGAATTGCTTCTTTCTTGTCCCCTCTTGCTAGGTGGCCCCCTGGTGCAGCTGTTTCCAGCAGGGTGCTCGGGGGAATCCGGTCAGGGGAGACACACACAGACGAGCCGCCACCCTGCTTTGGTCACGCGTAGCATCTCCTCCTGCGGCCTGACCATGAAGCCAGGTCCTCTGAGAAGGCTCCCCAGGCCGGGACTTCCATCTCCCTCCTGTCCGTCTCTCGTCTCTTTCATGGCAGTACCCTCCCCTCCCCCCATGTACACCTAGGAAGCCACTTGCACCCCTCCAAGTCCCACATTTCCTGCAAGACCCCCTCCCCACCCCACACACCAAACCATCCCATACAGAAACAAATGACAATGTAACCGATCCCAGGTCTACTGATATGTTTACAAGGATGACCTACACTCTCACAAAATCAAAATGGGCGAGGGACCAGGGGGAAAAGGGCTGCAAAGTATCTTGGAGGATTCTGTGCAACCCTGAAGTCGAGTTTACGGCCAGCGCGGTCCCTCTCATCTTCAGCTTCTAGATTGTGGAGGTCCGGTCAACCCCATCTGGGAAAGAAAGCAACACACGAGGTCAGAGGTGCAGGTGTTTTCCTGCCCCCGGTCATTTATCTTTCCGTAAAATGACAATTCACTGGCACCCTGTCCCCTTGAGGTCTTCCTCCCTGCGTACTGGAAGGGGCTGGCTGGTGCAGCACCATCCCAGAGCTACACGGTCATGGTGTCAGCCGGCCACCCTGAGCTGAATTTGCACCCTCTGCTCAGGACACTGCTTACACAACCTCCCAACAGAGGAGATTATTGAGAAAAAACCCGCAGCAATAAAAAAGGCTTAGGAGACTAAGAAGATGAAAACATGAGCAAAAGCCCATCAGTTCGGAGAGGCATTCTATAAAAACAGAAGAGCAGGTCTAAAAAAAAACAAGCCTTTCCCACGAAGCCCTCCGCTTTATAAAGAGCATTTGGCATTCTTGCTACTAGTGACGCTGATGTTAGGACTTAGTTTGATGAAAACTTCCAAAATGCCAATTTTGGAGTTCTATTGAACCATGGGGAAAGGGCCATGGTTCCGCCAACTCTCCGTGGAGCTGGGCACCCATCCCGAGGGCCTTCCCTCCCCGGGATGGAAGTTCAGTGGTGGCAAGATGCGTACATCTTTTCTTTAAGGCTGATGGCTCTGCAACTGTACCACATCGCCTTGGTTCCTGTCCACCCGCTGAGGGACCCTTGGGTGGCTTCCCAGGACTCATCCGGGGCTGTGAGCCAACCCAGTCTCTTTGGTGTAAGGTACAGGGGCAGAGCCAGTGGCAGCCACTATGGTCATGCATGGCCCGGGGAAGCTGCAAAACTTCTAGGATCTGAACTGCCAGGGAGGGAGCAGTGGTTTATAAATGGAGCTTCCAGGAACCCCAGGGGCTGGGGCTTTTCTCTACCTGTGTGGTCTGAAGCCCTGGGATGTCATGAGGGCCCCAGACCTTTACTCTGCTCCTTGCAGAATATTTATGCATTTCATATTTGGTTTCAGGATGAAATTATATTTGCATGACTAGAAATTGAATCCCCCCCTCCAGGTCTGGCGGACAGAGCTGTCTGGAGCGGAAGGTGATGACATCAGCTTTTCTGCTCACCCCTGCCAGAGGGTGTAGGGCTCGGCCCTAGGTGGGTACTGGCCCATCTTGGGGTGGTGGACTCATGTGCAGACCAGAGAGGGCCGAGAACACTCAGAGTCCTCTCTGGGGCTGTGACCCAGAGACTCTGAGGAGGCCGCAGGAAAGCGGGAGACATCTCTCTCCTGTCCTGTGCCTGCCACCTGCCCACAAATCCATAGCCAGGGAAAGGCACAGGCTTAGTAGCGGGAGGGCGCTGAGGACTCCAGGACGGCTGCAGACCGAGCCCCTGGGCCACTGAGCCTCGGGCCTGCACAGCTGGCTTGGCCAGCGACAGGTGCATCTAACCTGCCCCCCTGACATGCAGAGGGACAGCGTAGGCTTCTGGGGCTCCAGGCGTCACGCAAGCTGCAATAGGGAGTTAGCAAGACGAGCAGGGATCTTTGTTTCAAAGACTATTTTTAGAGCATGCTGGGATGTGCTTGGCTGGGCCTTGGGGAGCCAGTGCCGAGCGGGAAAGTGTCCAGCACTACGCCGGTGGATGTTCCCGCTGCAGGGGACTCCGGCTCCCTGCGCTGGCTGGCTGGGACCACTGAGGGTGGAGCTTCTGGGACAGGGAGACAGCACCGTGTCTCTGGTCTCCAGGTCCCTGATGCCCCCGAGAAGGGAGCGGTGCAGAGAGCCACCTGGAGGGACGTGGCCTGGAGCGGGTCCACACAAACCTGCCCTTTCTCTCTGTCCCGCCAGCCCCTTTCTGGGGCTGCTGCCGGGGTGCAGACAGCAGACCGCGTGGTGAGGAGGACGCGTGGGAGGGACGCTTACCTCCCAGGGCGTGCTCGGTCATACTGAGGCACAGGGACTCCAGCCTGTTGTTGATGTCAGGTTCAGTCACGGGAAGCTGGAATTCTGCAGGGGACAGAGAGTTGTGTTGGTGACAGGGCCTGGGAGGACAGGAGGAAGCACGCAGGACACCACATAGCTGCACCTGTCAGGCGAGGGCCTCAGCAGAACACAGAGGACCTTCAGGGCCAGCGTGAGAGTGACACATAGGTTCAACCACTGTCTGGGGTCTGTTAGACTTTGCACTGTGCTTACAGGTGCTGGAAGAAAACTGGAGACTAAAAATAGCTGTGTGTAGTCATGACCTACCACTGCTGCTCAGAACCCTCCAGCAGCGAGCCATCGGAGTGAGAGCCGACCTTGGCTGTGGCCTGTGAGGTCCCCTGGGATCTGGCCTCTTGTCACCTTCCTCCTGCTGAATGCTCCTGACGCTGCTCCCTCTCAGGCACCTTCCAACCCCAGTGCCTTTGCATCTCTACCCAGAATGCCATTCCATGCATCTTCTCATGGCTCAACCTCTTCCTGCTTTGGCAGGGTGAGCTCTGCTGTCTCCTCAGGAAGGACTCTCTTAGGAGATGTGAACGGTATGGCACCTCCCCTAGCCCAGCACATTATCCCTTTTCCTCGTTTCTCCTCCTTGTAACCCCCACAGATAGGGACAGAGTAGATCCAATTCTGCTTCTGGTGCCCAGGCCCAGGCCTGGCGCATTTCTGCTTCATTAGAGCAGTGGGTAAGAGACACCTGTAGAGTGTGCCCGGCAAACCCAGTTCCCAGGTGGGTCCAGGCTGGGGATTTAGCTCAGTGGTTTAAGCACCTGCCTAGCAAGCACGAGGTCATGAGTTCAATCCCCGGTACCGAAAAAAAAAAAAAAAGAAAGACCTGGGTCCAGTGACCTCCTGCATGCCATGGTGGCTGTGACTGTCACCCCTTGGGCCTCAGGCACTGAACAGGAAGGGCAGAGATGCCCTCTCCATGGGCACATCTGTACCTCCCTCTGAGGGGGCAGCCCCTGGAGCCCTGTCCTCTTCCCTGGGCCCCCACCCTGAAGGGGCCTGGACGCCTCACAGATGCAAAGGCTTTGTGTGTCTCACGCCTCCTGTAACACCCAGCCCTGGCTGCTGCCTGATGTAGGGTAATTAAACAAATATGAAGTATTTATATTTTAAAATTTTATCACAGTACAAGACACTGCTACTGATCCCTCTCAAAATACTACTCTTTGCTTCAAGCACTCCTTTTCTTTGTCTTTTGGAGACCGGGTCTCACCATGCAGTGCAGGCTGGCCTTGACCTCACTTTGTAGCCCAAGCTGGTCTTGGACTCACAACGATCCTCCTGCCTCAGCCTCCTGAGTGCTGGGATCACAGATGTGTGCCACCATGCCCGGCATGCTTCAAACACTCTTATCCCATCATTTTTGCTGCTTTCTGGAGCAGCTCTGGAAGCCTCTTTCTTGAGTGTCTTTAGTTTCGCTGCCCTGACTGCCTCAATGTGCTGAATTGATTCAAAACACTTCCCTTTCACAGTCATTTTGACTTTGAGAGGGAGCCAGAAGTCGCTTGATGCCAGTTCCAGCGAATAAATGGATGAGGACACAGCTTTAGGTTTTTATGAGCCTTTCTGCTGGACGGCACCCAGCCACCACACCCACTGTGTTTTTGATCACACCTCCTAAAGATACTCAGGAAAGACTTGCAGAGCTGCTGCAGAAAGTGGCAAGGACCATGGAAAGCAAGGAGGAGCACTGCGAGGGGGGCTCACCGCTATGTCGTTCACTAGTGCAGCTTTGAACCCTGGAACAGTCACCACGTAATGTCCTGACACCTGTGGACAGGAGTCCCGCCAGCTAAATCCTATGCATGGAGGCCGAGCACAGCCCTGTTCTGGTCTGCTCCGGGTGATTGTGGTGTCTCAGCATTACAGCTCCCTCCCTGTGTGACCCTGCCTCATGGTTCCCTTCTTCCAGCCTCAGTTCCAGTTCCTACCCCCAGACACCTGGGAAAACCACCCTGCCCATTTCAGGCCATTTGCTGGCTTCCTGCCTTCTCCACCGGGGGCACACGAACGAGGTTGGTGGTTTGGTGGGAGTGACCGGAAGTTGAGGCCAATGGCTAAACCTAAGTATCTGTCTCCCTTGACTTAGGAGCTTTTGCAGTTTTTGTTTCCCAGCTAATTCCGAGGCAGATGGAATTTCCATCATTTAAATTTCTCAAACAAGGCTGGTAAAATGGATCGCTAGGGCAGGCAACGGGGAAAAGACGGAGTCCACTGCGCCCAAGTCCTAGCATTGGTGGGTCTGGGGAGAGGCTTGGCCAGTTCCTGAGCAGACAGGGCCAGTCAAGCTCCCAGGAAAGTGTTGGAGTCAGAGACAATGACAGGGGTCTCTCCTGCCCCGCCCACTAGTTGCTGCTAGGAGCAAGGTTGGGACAGTTTGACAATCCCAGAAAGAAGAGTATTTTCATATTTTCATCCATTCATGTGAAAATCATATGCATGGAAAAATTAGCCTCCGGGGTGTGAAATCTAAAAAATAGAAACACAATTTTATATATAGCGAGTTGGCAAATATGTGAGAAAAAAAAAACAAAACAAACCTCAGCAATTATAGCCGCCCATATGCTCACTGTAAGATTTCATTTACTCTAGCGCTCCCCTTTAAACAAACACTGTGGAGAGATTTGGATAAAGAAAGATGTTCGGCATTTGGAGAGAAGTGTCTCAGCTGCAGGATTTCTTGCCAATACACAGCAAAGTGCCATTTTCCAAGCCCAGGATTGCGGGTTGCAAAAGGAGGGGCTGAGAAATGCGGGGCTCCCCGCTCCAGGATCTCCAAGCCTCGGCTGGTGGCTGCTCTTTTAGAAGGCGAGTTGATGAGCTCGCGTTGTGTTGTCGTAGCAGGCTCTGCACTTGGGGAGACGCGACCCCCACCACTCTCTCCCAGCGGCTCCAAGAAATTCCAACTGTTGGGAGAAGCCCATATGTTCCCACTGCAGAGTCTCTTAATAGTGTGATTTTTTAATGGTGTATTCGATGAAAACAGATCCATCCGTGCACAGGTGATGAGCTAGGAGATGGCAGCTTCCAGCACAGGCGACAAGCCTCAGCCCTGGGTGGCGTAGTGGGCAAAACTCTTGTCAAGGCCACAGTGGGCCATCAGGCTGCTTCTGGCCTGGGGGCCCACTCCAGGTGCCAGGCCACCTCTGCTAGCAATACTGCTAAACCCGAGGGCTCCTGTCACAAACCCAGCCTGGGGCTGACACAGCTGCGAGCCCTCAGCTGGGCAAAGGGGAAAGACCCTCAGCTACCCGAGCCTCCTCTCTGTGTGCAGGCTGGGCAGCCCTAACCTCAAATTCTTCCATGTGAAACCGTGCGCGCGGGTACGATGCACCGACATTCCAGAGTTTGAAGCACTTTAGATTTTCCAATTAGGCTTGGTTAATTGGTAAAGTCTGCAAATATCTCAAAATCCAAAAAACGGATCCCTGAAACCCTCTGGTTCCAGGCATTTTTGGATAAAGGATATTCAGCCTATACTCGTGTTATGATTTGGATCAAGAATGTCCCCGCAAAGGCTGTGGCTGTGGCTTTTGGAAAGTGACTGGATTATGGGGCTCACAGCTGACTTCCTGTTTGAAAGTCAGATGAAGTGGGTCACTGGGAGTGGTGTGTCCCCTCCCCTGGCTGCTGCCTTCCTTCTGCTTCCTGGCCCCCATAAGGTGAGCAGCTCTCCTCCGCCAGGCCCCTCTGCCAGGCCAATCCTGCCCTGGAGCTGACCGACTAACTGTGAAGCGAGGCTGAGATCAAATAAGCTTCTCCTCCTTTAAGTTGCAGGTGTCAGGTTTGTTTCTCAGCACAAGAAAGCGATGAAGACAAATAGGAATTCTTCTTTTCCTCACCGTTAGACCATTCCAGGATTCAGTGAGGATTCCCAGGGCAAAGGCCAGAGTGAGTGTCTTTCATTGTGCCTTTTCAGAAGCTGCAAAAGTACACAGCAGCCCAGGCTCAGGCCCAGGGTCACGAAGACTTGGGAGGGAACAGCTACTGTGCCCTGAGAGATGCCATTGCAGGATCCTCCCCAGGAGCCCGTGTGGCTTTTTCTTGGCAGACACTGGCCACCCGTCAGGCTGAGTGTCACATCGGTGGCACCTACGGTGCAGTGCCCTTTGCTAGGTGAAGCTGAGTGTGACAAGCAGATTTATCCAAGACTTTAAAGTGAGTGACGGGCCAGGGCATTCCAGGGAACACTTTTGGAACCCTCTATGCCACTGACGCTGAGCCTGCTCTGTTGAGCAATGGAGGAGGCTGAGGGCGAGAAAGGGCCGGTGGCAGGGGACAGAGGATCTGGATCATCACAATGAGGCGAGGCAGGGAGAGAGGAGTGACAAGAATAACAGAAGCAGCGTGTGCATCCCAGAGGTGATGGAGACAGTCATGGGCTGCACCCTCCAGGTGGCCTTGGGGGGACAGTTCTTGTCTGGAACACGCTGGAGCTGGGAAGAAAATCTGCAGAGTCCCCACTCTCCCGAGAGGCTGTGCCTCTGACACCCAAGCCCTGTGCCCCCAGTTTGCTGCACTCCACTACGAGGCTTTCTGACCAGGAGGGCTTTGTGTGTGGCGCTGGGCAGGGGAAGGATGCGGTTTCTACCTGCCCTTCCGGTGGCTTCCTTTGAAGCCTGCTCGCTTCTCTCTGTCCTTTCCATCAGCCCCTGCAGGACAAGGGGCTTTGGTGGCCTCTGTGAGTGTCGGTCAGGGCCATGCAAGACCCTCTCCAGCTGGATTGAGGGGACAGAGCTGCTTCTAAGATAGCGGTCACTCTCCAAGCAGTTCCCTGAGGCCTCTCCAGCCGAGGACACCCCTTCTTGCTGGGTCCCACACCTGTTGCGAGCTCATGGCACCCCCCAGGTGAGTGTCTCAGGTCTGATCCTCCTCCCTCGGGGCCCCAGCCCAGTGTTCCTCACTCCTGGCTGAGGCCAGTGCGATGCTGGAGTCACCTGAAGCACTCCTGCTGCACCAGAAGCCAGCCTGGGGACCCGCAGACTGTGCGGAGCTGGGCAGAGGGAAGCAGCTTGGAAATCCGAACAGGGCGGCCGATCCCTGATCCACAGCTGAAGGCTGCTCCGGTCCCCAGGTGCCCTGAATTCTCTGGAGATATTTAAGGGTTTCCATCAAGATGGCGTTATGTTTAAGTTTACAGAATCCCCACTGGCTTTGAATGCACGGTCAGTCGTCTTCAAGATTTGCCCACGATTTGGAATGAATGCTTTGATGACATCCGAGGGCCAGAGCAAAAACATGACCCTCTACTCTAAGGCCATTTCCTGAATGTTTCAGTTTGGATTGGTCCTATGACTCTCTCTCTCTCTCTTTCTCCCCCTTTTAAGACTAACTCTTGCTATATAGTTCAGGCTGGCCTTAAACTCAGTATGCAGCAAGGTTGGTCTCGAAGTTGGAGTGATCCTCCTGCCTCAGTCTCCCGAGTGCTAGGATTACAGGCGTGCACCACCACACTCGGCCGCACATCTTGCAGGCTGTTTCCTACGACTCTTCTCAGTGTAAAGACGAAAGGTGCTCAGTCTTCCCAATCCCTGCCATCCTGATAAGGGGCTTGCACTGTGGTCCCAGTGCCTGGCCCAGGCCCCTGAAAGTCTGATGTGCCGGAAGCCAGCGTAGAGGTTAGAGACCCTGTCCCATGAAGGAGGCCACCGCCTCTGGAAGCAGAGGTGACACTGATCTTGACAACCACGCCTAACCGGCAAGGATGGACACACACTTGCAGCCCGGAGAAAGGCGAGGGGCAGCGCCTATGGCAGAGACCTGGGCACCCTCTGCTCTCTCCTGGGTCCTGGGTTCTAGTGCTCGTGGCCGCGTCCCAGGACGAGCCACCCAGCGTGGTGCAGAGGGCGTGGGGTGGGACTTGCCATGGCTCCAGGGCACCGACCTGGGTATTCGCACTCGGGAGGGAAATCTGGACTCACCTTGGTCCTGCACCGGCTCATGTTAGAAACGCCGCAGTTCATCCAGGCCCGGCTGGAGGCGGCTTTAGGATGGCTGAGAAAGGGACCCACTGAAAACAACCCCCACGTGCTTCAGGATTCTCTGTCCCGTGTGTAAAGCAAAGGTATTTAGACACCTGGAGGCCACTGCTCCGCCGAACAACTGCAAGCGAGCGATGCGGTGGTTGCCCCCAAGGGGGGGAAAACTGGGAGCGGTAGAAGGGGCGACCCGGGAAAGACACACAGGCAAGAACAATCAGGGTGTGAAACGGGGGAGAGGGATCTCCCGCGGTTCCCCGGCGAGGGAGCAGAGTGCGAGCTCCCCGGCCTGGACTCAGAGCCCTACACCCCGCTGCCTTCTAACGGCTGCCTGGTCCCTGCAGCTGTCTTGTGACGCTCTGGTCCCTGGACTGCTGCCGTCCGTCACCGTCCCTGCCCTCCTTCCACCTCCACACCCTCCCCTGAGGTACAGCTCCCGTGCCAAGTTCCCTTGCCCACTAGGGCCACGCGACTCTTCCAGGGATCCCACAGGACCTCTGCCCCGTGCCTACCTGCCCAGGGTGGGCACTTCCCTGCAAGGACGGTTTATCTCTGTTTGCCGCCTCGTGGTGGAGGTGGAGCACGTCCTTACAGATGCAGCAACCACTTTGTGGCTGTGAGGTCACTGCCCACAGTGACCTGATGGCTGTGCACGAGTCCAGCTGCTTTAGGAGTTGAAGTGACCATGGTTCCAGTGATGGTGGCCAACAGCAGCCCACTAGTCCCGGCTTGCCAAGGCCCTCCCTGACCCACAACTACAGGACAAGGTTTCCCTCCACCCCTGCCTGCTACGGAACTTCCAGAGATCGCTCTGGTTTCATCAAACTAGAGAAACAAACAGCATCCAAAACATCCCCACCCCGCTGGATGGCTCTGGGCTGTGTGTGCTGGCTCCCAGCCTGGCAGCCTGCAGTCCTGCTGGCCAGGCGTGGCACCGCTCAGCCTACGAGAAAAGAGTCCCCTTGGCTCCCAAGAACGCACACGGCAGTGGAGCTGGGAGCCCAGAGAGAGGCAGCGAGCATCCCCGCAGCACGTACCCGGCTGCTGGAACATCAGCATGGTCTGCGGGGAGGTGTGCACGGGCAGCGAGCGGGTCCTCTGCACGGAGCTGTGCGTGCGGCTGGGCATGCTGTTGCTGCCGCCGGGGTTGGCGAACCAGAGGTTCTAGGAGAAAGGAGAAAGGGGGTTACTGGGCCAGATGCTGGGCGGGGAGGCGGGGACCCCCGGGGGACTTGCTGGCTCCCAGGGTTTGGAGGCCCGGGCTTAGGTCCAGTGGCTGCACCTGCCTGGCTTGGTCCTGGCTGGGTGTGTTGACTCTGCCCAGCTTTCCGGATTCACAAGACCCCACTTGTCATTCCTCCCTGTCACTTTCCTAGCAGGTAGGGATGTGAGGAAAATGCTGGCGGTGAACAGTGCAGACTATTTCAAGGCTTCTGCGCGGGTTTCTCTCTGAGCTTCCTGCAGTTTACCCGCGGCAGAGGGATGGAACCGAACAGCAGCAGGCTGGCCCCGCTCTGCTCCTGTGTGCCGGCAGTGGCCTCCCTGCGAACCGACCTGGGGGCTTTCAGAGCTGCTTCACCTGGAGCAGGGATCCTGCCCGTTGCCCCTGGTGTGGTCCTCCTGGGTTCAGGGTGACCCCTCATTGCTAGTTCCCCATAAGAACCTGGGGCTGAACCCCAGCAGGGCCGTGGGATGGCAAGGCCAGCTAGAGCCTCACCATGACTGGCTGGGGACACAGCCACCCCCCCAGATGGCCTCTCTCAGTGTTCCTCCCGAGGCTTCTCACTCATAGTGGATTAGCTTGACCAAAGAGCCATGTGTCACGAATGCAAAGGCAGAGAAGCCAGGTGTGGTGCATGGGGCTGTGATCCCAGTACTCTGGGAGGCTGAGGCAGGAGGATTGCAAGTTCCAGCCCAGCACGGCCAACTTAACAAGACACTTTGGTAAAACAATAAAAAAAGGGCTGGGGAGATCAGGGTGGAGCTAAGTGTGAAGGTCCAGGGTAACCAATCACTAGTTCTGCAAAATGGAAAAAAACCCTAGGGGTCCAGGGACCTCTGGTGCCCAGACCTGGGACAGGTAAGGTCTGCCAGGGTGGGCTGGGGGTCACAACAGAGAAGTGACAGGCTTCGCTGTCTTTCTAAAGGTGTCACTCACTGTCCTAGGCTACTGTGGTATGGTGTATCCCAAGCACAGGTGTGGCTTGCCGTGTGTGGGAAACGCCACAAACAACTGCCCCTCCCCCGGGGTCACCTGGGGAGGGGGCCTGAGAGTGGGGACACACCCACCTGTCTTCCTGGTTTCATGATGGTGGGGTTGGTGGCCGTGTGGCGCGGGTTGGAGCTGACGAATCCGCTGGTGCCCAGGAGGCCCAGGCGGGCGGAGGGGACGTTCCGGGAGGGGATCTGGTACTGGCGCGGGTTCCGTCGGCCCATGCCACCGCCCACAGAGCCGGCCGTCGGCAGGGAGTTGGACTGGCTGAAGCCGCGGCTGTGGAGCGGACAGAGCGAGGAGAGGTCAGCGCCTCCTGGACTCCCGCGCCCCTGGTGTGGTCAGGGGAGCCACTGCGATGGCTGTGGTAGCCATGTGGAGCCAGTGAGTCCCCTCAGCCCGATGGGGGACAAGGCTGATCAAAAAATACGGTGAACGGCGACAGGAAAAGGCACTGCCGAGGGTGACGGGCTCAGTGTGTCAGAGGTGGAGAGCAGTTTGGGGGCTTTGGGGGGGCTCGCAATGTGCCTCTCCCTGCGATCTCGTTTTGCATCTCTTTTTCTTGCTCACGCTTCATTGGTCAGCTGTTTACAGCAACTGCTGGCAAATAACGCGATGCTGTGTCCTCCCCACCTTGTTTACCAGATCGGGCACCTTCTGGCTTCTCCCTAAGTCAAAATGCCCATCACAGGGGAATGTTCTGAGTGGACTCAGGACATCCAGGCGGCCAGGACAGTGTGGCTGAAGACCCTCAGGAAAGAGGACTCACAGCTGCTTCGGGCAGTGCTAAGAATGAAGGATGGTGTGTCTGAAGCGACAGGGAGGGTTGTGAGGGGCACTCATATTTTTTACTGTAATTTTAAAGAGTGTGTGACTATTCACTGTCATCTTGGGTCAGCTAGAGAAGAAACACAGAGCTTCATCATTTCGCCAAGGCGACACGGCCAGCAGGGGGCAGCCCTGGACAGGCGCCCGGCAGGCTGAGCGGCCACCCTCTCCTGCCTTCTTTTACTGCTGTCACAGAGATGGCTGTCCCTTTTCCTCCCACTTACGGTACCAGGCGCAGGTGAGGGCAGGGTGTCCCCCGAGACCCTGGCAAGCCGGGACCAGCGCTGGGTCAGGCACCCCCTCCCCTGGGACTGTGCTCTATCTCTGACTCCTCTGTGTGGCCATGGGAGGAGAAGCCCTGTGACTGTGACAGCCCCCTCCATCCTGGGTGGGCCACGGCTGAATCAGCTGTTGGCTGACTGCGGCCGATGGACACAGAAGCCATTGCAGGCCCAGTCTCTGTCACCATGAGACTGTCCAGAGGGCCAGCGGGCCTTGTGCTGGGGACAACAGACAATGGTGTTTGCAAGGGTCTGGGTCCGGGCCTGGGCCTGGGCCAGGGCCACACCTGTCCCCCACGCCAGGCCCTCCCTGCAGAGGGGCCTCACGGGGCCCAGGCGGCGGTACACTCCCCTGACTGGGCCCGGTGAGCTCAGCGCTCAAGAACTCGGCTTCTCCACCAGGCCGGCTTCTGGGAGGCTGCAGGCCAGCGGGGTTTCAGGACCCAGCACATTCTTTCCAAAAGAGTCAGCTTTAGTCACCCTGAGGTTTGGGCCGCGCTCCTGCCGGCGGCCACTAGATGGAGCAGGCCGGCCTGTCTGGTGGCATGCAGCAGGCGGTGACGTACGTCGCAGTGCGTGAAGCTGGACAGGGCCGGCGGCCTTCGCCTTCGGGGTGGTCATTTCCTGAGCAGCAGGGCGTGTAGGTGTGCGAGGGGGGGGAGGGGGGTCAGCTTAGCAAACAGTGCGCTTCTCCCCAGAATTCCCCAATTTCCTAGTGGAAAAGGGGCCAGAGAATTCCAGACTGTCTTTCCGTTTCAGGCTTTTGTGGCCAAGGGAACCTCTGGATTCTGGCCAGAAGCCACCTCAACAGGTTCTCGTCTCTTTCCTCTCTCCCGACTGCCTCTCCTCCTCTTCACGAAGGCTGCCGGTTTAAGGGCCCAGGGCCAGGAGAGGGAGGAGTGATTTCAGTGGTCATAGTGTCCGGACACTCTGGGAGGTCTGCACAGGTGGCCACCGGGACCAAGGGCGGGACGTGGAGTCGGAACTATGTGAATTTGTCTGTGGGTTTCTGAAGTCAGGAGGTTTGGCCACCTGGTAGCTGATTCAGTACTCTGCTAAGATCTTTCCTTATTTAGTGTGGATCGCTTTTCTCACTTTCTGTTTTGGTTGGATTTTTAAAAAGTTATTTCATATGCAAAACACAGCAGTCAATGAGTGTTACTAAAAAGATGTATGCTTCCAGAAAGCCGGCTTTTCTTTTTCTTTTCTTATTCTTTCTTTTTTTTGAGACAGGTTCTTGCTGTGTAGTTCAGGCCTGTGAACTCACCGAGCTCCTCCTGCCTCAGCCTCTCAAGCGCTGGGATCACAGGCATGCGCCACCCCATGCCTTACACATTCTTAAGCAATATAATGTGTAGAGGATTCTGTGACAGGCTGGTAACTGGGGGAATGAGGGACCCTAGGACTCCTAGGACCAGGACCTGGTTATTTGGGCCAGGAGAACAGGACATTCTGGGGTGGGAGTGTGATTTGCTGAGCACCCCTAGGCACTTAGCATGAACTAAGATCACTAAGCTTACTGACACAGCCGTGCTCCCCCAGGAGGGAACAGAGTGACAAAGCAAGTTCCCTTTTCTCATGTTCCTGTTCGGTGCCTCTCGATATCTAACAGAGTCCATTATCTTGCAGTGCATGAGAAGTCTTTGATAGAATAACATTAATAAGAAGCAATTAATTTGGGATTTGCAATCATTCAAGCAGGGGCTGGGCTGCAGTTACCACTGTATTACTGGAGAAACGGGTCTTTCAAAGAAAATTAATAGCATCAAAGGATCCCAGAGGAAATACTTGAGAGTTTCTAGGGTTTTCTGGACATCCACAATTGGTGATGGAATCCATTCTCCCTGGTCCATCAGGACCCTGACACCTGGGGAGTGCCCAGGCAAGCCCAGTCTAACACACAGCTGATGCTGTGGAGAGGTCGGGTGGCTTCTGCCTACGCTGCCCCCAAGCTGGGCTCGCTGATATGGCTCAGGGACAGGATTTGGGACTTTGGAGAGAAGAAGCAAAGAGTTTCAAAGTGCTGTCTTCAACTTCAGCCTCTGAATGCCTTCTTCCTTTGGAAGCTCACCTTCCTAGGACTTCACGCCCTGAGCTGGCGACGTGGCATTGTGTGGAGGAGGAGGGAGAGAGTGAGGCATGTGGCCAGGAGGCTGAGGACAGCCTCGCCTCTCATCAGGAGCACTGGGCATCTGCATGGCAGTGGTCTCACCCCATCCACCAGGGGCTGGCGATCCTAGAGGGCTTGGGCCAGGGAGCCAGCAGTGCTTTGCTGAAACAGCTCTCTCTGCCCATCAGCCTGGGGCTGTGGGTTGCCTGGCTCTGCAGTGAGGAGAAGCGTCCATCCCAGGCTGGCACTGGCCTGTGACCACCATGGACCAACGCATCTGTAGCCTGAGGCTGGGCACAGCAGCGCTGTCTCATGGGATTGTCATGAGGATGAAGTCTTTTTAAAGTACTTGGAGGCCACTTGGCCCTTTGTACATGCTAGATAAATGTTTGTTTAATAAGTAACCATCGCTAATGTGGTAACACTAATTTTTAAATAAATTTTTCATGACGGCATCTCACAAATTCCAGCCGGTCTTATCACCTTTAACGCAAAACTGATGTTTTAAAGCACATGTATGCAAATAAATGCCTCAAATTTTAGTAACACAGATTCCAGAACCTGCGGGGCGCGAGTGAAGAAGTTTCTATCTGCTCCTGTTTTAAATCATAAGATGGAATGCAGCTTATTTTCAGGGTATCTGCACCCCATTACCCCATGACTCCCTACCATCGTGCAACACGGGACCCTCCCTGCTTCAGTCCTCCTGACATCTCCTTTTCACCTTTCATCCGCAACTGGATTCCTTACTTTAAGGCCACACGAAGAGAACAGGTTCTCAGTACATGCTTATTTTTAACAGCAGCCAAGAAGCTGAAGTACTATGAAAAAAAAAATCAAGAATGGTACCGGCTCCACTATTAGACCGAGCGGTTCAGACCAAAATAGACCAGCACTGGGCTCTTCACCCTGCCACCAACTATAATTAGCTTGTCTGCAGCTAGAGGGGAGAAAAAAATTCTACTACCATTAAGGTGCTGATGGAAGAGCCCGTTTCCGTCCTCCCAGAAGCGCATTAGGTGAGTCGCCACCCATGTCCTGCTGACACCCACGAGCTTCACTCGCGTCCCTCCCCGGCATAGCATCCCTCTGACAGCGCGTCCAGCCCTGCCCCGGCCCCACCTGGATAAGGGATGCGACACGGAACTGGCCACAGGGCATCCTCGAGCAAGAATGATGTCCCCTCAGTCACCTCCCTGTCCCAGGAACCAGGGCGGGCAGGTGAGGAATTGGGAGACCACCGTACACCTCGAAGGACAAGATTGCAACATACTTTCTTTGCTGTCGATATCCTGATATGTCCAGCAGGGTTTTCCGAGGGAAAGACCGGAAGAGCTTCTGTACCTGCTGTTTCCATGACAACAATCTTTTCTTCTGTGTCTCTGTAAACGCCTGCAAAAACAAACAGGCATTTGAAATGGGTGAGACAGGCTGGCATTAGAAGTGGCAACATGCAATTAATAGGGGGAAACACGGGCGTTTTTGCAGTTGTCTCTCCTTCACCTGTTTCCACTCCGGTCCAGACAGCAGTCAGTGTAATCTGGGAGCCACCTGTGCCGTGTGGAAGACTCGTTATTCGGCGTCGTGGCACCTGGTACGGCAGATGCATTCCACTCCTGACAACCACCGTCGCTGGCTGCATTTTGGGCAGATCTGTACCCACCTTCCCCTCTCCTCTGACTGCTCTCTGGACCATTCTTCTTGGTCGTTAACCAAGAATGAATCGCAAAATCAACTGTTGATACCCCGGCTTTTGCAGGCACCCTGCCTTTGCATAATCAGTGGAAGTTCTAAACCACTCCAAAATCGATCTGCTCAGTGGTGTGTGGTCACCCTGGAGGGGTCGGCGGGCCTGCAGAGCACGGGGTAGGTTCTCTGCGCTTTAAAGTTTTGCTGAGACAGCTCTAGTCAAGTGACTCTGAGCCCTATAGAAAATCCCCCACGCACCAGTTCTCGCCTAAACCTCGCCTATAGTTTAGGGAAATGGGAAGATCTGATGTCTTCTCGGCCTTTTCTAGTAATTGGTGTGCAGGTATATTTTGTCCTGTCCTACATCCATCTCTACATGGTGTGTCTGTTCTATGGTGCCGTGGAGCTCACCACAGCAGAGGGTGAGGAGTCCCCAAAGCAAGGACTCTGAGGTGCACCAGGGGTCCTGCCCACACCCAGAGCCCCACAGAACAGAATTGGTGGCACACTGGTGACGCTGCAGGTGGAACACAGATGCCTGGTGTCCCAGGTGGTAAAGACCCCCCCCTCCCTGGGGAATCTGGGCTCCCCTGCCAGGTACGTGGAGCCATGGACTGGTGACTGTGCTGTGGAAATTCACCCAGCTCCATGAGCAGGAGATGATGGAGATGAGAGTCCGAGCAGCCTTGTCAATAAGGCAGGAGATTCTTTAAGCACTGCAGTGATAAATTAGAGTGACAGCCTAAGCGACTCCTTCCCCAAAAGGAAACAGGCTCCTTAAATGAAGATTAAAAACAAAAACAAAAACAAAAAGCTTAATTTTCTCCTGAAGGTGTTTAACCTTTTAAGGACCTAAACATGGGACAGAACTGTCACACTGGGGTGATGTTTTCGGCACCCTGAGAGACCCTTCCTCCTGATGGTGAGGATGTGGTCCTCCCTGGACCCTCTCTTTTGATGGCGATGCTGAGTGTCCAGTGACAAACACCTGCAACGACAGAAGCCAGGTGCTTTCGTGGGGTCCACAGAGGGAGAGATGGCATCTGGTTTAGACCAGCTGAATGCCAGATGTCGAGGGCACAGGTTGCAGCTGTGCTGGCCGTGGTGACATGGGGAGGAGTCCGGCCCTGTGCACCTGAGGAAGGTTCTGGATGAAGACAGGGAGGGCTTGAATTGCTGCACACCTTCTGCTGCCTGGGTGTGATAACAACACCTAAGAGGTGCCATGCGGGTGGCGTGCCCAGAACACATGCCTAGTGACAGTGCCAGATGCCCCAGCCAGCTGCCCTTTGGAGTGCTCTGTGCTCGCTCCTCACACGTGCTGTCCAACAACGACCTTCAGCTCCAATAGCCGTGCAAATCAAGTAACTTCACGGTCTCAAGGGCTACAAGGCTGAGCCAGTCTGGAGCCAGCTGGGAGGGCAGACAACTGGCTTGCGTTTCCAAGCGACAGGGGAGAAAGTGGCTCACTGGCGGATGTCCTTCCAAGGATGTCATCACATGTGCAGCCTCTCCGTGGTGGCCAGCATGAGAGGGAATGAATGGTTCCACAGACAGGTCAGCTCGCAGGACACTGCAGGCTCCCTTGAATCAATTTGATCTTAGCAGGGCTGGGTGAGTGAGGTGGCTGGTTCTCCTCTGGTGGGTGGCATCGGGCCCAGGGACTTCTGAGAGCTGGCTTCTGGGTCTCCTGAGTGTGCTCCTGCAGCACCTGTGCTGAGGAGAAGTCCCACACCGTGGGCAAGGACCCAGCTCCTGGAGTCACCGCAGCGTGTGAGATGTGCAAAGCTTGGGGTCACCACCTGGGACTCCAAGCGCCTGGTTGCAGAGCACTCTCCCATCTCCCTGGGGCCGCTCCTTGGAGTGGTGCCTTCATCTCTGCGAGGCAGGGAGGCTGCTGTTGGTCAACACTCTGCATCCGGGCAGCCAAGTAACACATGCCTGGCCATGAAAGGGAGTCCTGGGTCCCTAAGCCCAGCCGGCCTCGGCCAGGAAGGAGATCGTGGGTCTCCTCCTCCAGGGAGGCCATGTTCTGCCCCAAGCGCTTTGGAGCTTCCTCGAGGTGAAATCCAATCAAGGCCTTGAACAGCCGTCTCCCTTCCAGGCCAGTGCTCCGTGCTGGTGTCGACCCCTAGTGACCCAGCCTTGCTCAGCAGGGGCCTCAGGGGGACTTGGGCGACTTGAGGTGAGGTGGGTCGTGCCTTGTCCTGCAGTCTCTGGGCCTCACACTGAGAGCAGGCCTGGCAGAGACCTGCTCACTGTCTACGGAAGGAAGGGGCGCTGGCCTCCTTCCGCGTGTGCTCGCCTTCTTTCTGTCCGGATGCAGAGGTGTTCACCAGCATCAGGACTGACCGGCGGGTCTGGGCCTATGGGGAGGTGGCCTCGGCACCAACAGGGCCCGTCGGAGGCTTCGGCAACCATGACTGTGCTGGGTTACTCTGGGGAAACCATCAGTGAGAAGAAACTTTTCTTTCCCCGCTAAAAAAGCCAGGACTTTGGAACAGCTGAGTATTTCAGAGGATGGCCCGCCTGAGCGTCCCACCAGCTAGCTGGTCACTATGCTCCACAGTGACAAAGGACTTTGGGGTGACTGCGGATGACACTGAAGGGGCGGGGACCGGAGGGAGGCGTGTGCCCATCCATCAGACCGGAGGACAGACCTGGTGGTGGGGAAGGAACCCAGATGCCTGGACCCGAGGCCCAACTCCCTCTGCCCAGGTGACCCTGAGAGCAGCTCTGGGCTGTGCATCGAGGGTCTGGTAGGCGCCACCCTGGCCTGCCTCAGTCTTCCTCTAAGGGATAAAAGGCAAATCCTGTTCTGATAAAAACCACAAATCCAAACATCAAACAACTATCAGTCCACGACACACACACACACACACACACACACACACAGACGTGCACAACTTCTCTTGTGCAAGCTCTTCCTCCTCGTTTCCAGCACTAGGAGACAAAACGCTTCATTGCTCAGCGATAAGAGCACCCAGCCATGCCCAGGACTGCGTGACAGCTCTGTGGAGAGCACTTCAGGCTGGAGGGAGCCACTCGGGGATCCCGGAGTCACAGTGCTCCCGGTGGCCCCCACACTGCAGCTCTGGGTGTGGGACCCCACGGAAGCCTTTAGTGTGGAGTTCGCCATCGGCTGGTTCTGCCCCTGCTGCTATTCCTGACCTCCGCCCTCTCAAAATAAGCCCTGGAGACCGCGTGATCCCATCACAGACACTCGGGGAAGCATCGCTGGGCCTCAAGATAAACGGTGGCCAAACAGGTCACGACTCACCTCGTGAAGGAGACACTTGTCTATGAGCTGAAGGTAGGAACTTATATTTTCCTCATCGGGTCTGGAGACCAGGAGCTGCGTGCACACTGTGGATGGGGGGGAGGCGCGGGTTAGAGCATGAACCCGCTCGAAGTGCGGCTAGATTTCCTCTGAGGTCTGATTTTCCATAAAGGCCATGAAAAAGGCCTGGAGACTCCTCATTCGGCTAAAGCCAAAGCTTGATCACCGGGGAGCCCTGCCCGAGAGCCCCTGGAGTTCAGACCTGTCATTTCTTTCTATATTAAGCCTCCACACACTGCAGGAGAGGAAGGCTGGTGGCTGGCAGAACAGCAGCTCTGCAGGGGGCAGCTCTGCAAGGGGCACCCAGGCCAAGCCTGGCCGTGGAGGTGTGTGACGCCCCCATTGGTTAATGCACCTCCCAGGTAGCAAGGTGGTGGCACTTGTGACCCAGGCCCGAGGCTGGCGCTATAAGGCTGCTGGGTAGGTGGTCAGCCGGGGAAACCTGCCACGCAAACAGCTTGGGGTGACGCTCTCAGCGAGTTGGGCTCGCGTAGACACACGGGGTTCCCCCACTCAAGGAAATGCTGGGAGAGTGGCAGGACTGGATTCTGCATGGTCACATCTGGGGCCCACTCTGTCCTCATCACTGTGGCCACTGGCTCTGGCTCGGTTAGGACGTAGTTACAAGGCCCGACCAAAAGAAGCCAGGCAGATAGTGAGGCTGGCACCCCATGCAGATCAAGCTGGGAGCTGGGCATGGTACCCCGGGGGTCCTTCCTTTCCCCAAGTAACCTGGCCCGGAATCCTCTTGACCTGGGTGTCTGGACGCAGGTTTTCAGTACGGCACTGTTAGTAAAAACGAAAACTCAGAACCACCTGCATCATTATATGAGCCATGACTCCCACAGAAGGCTGGGCCCAGCCCCATGTCCAGCAGGTGTCACCCACGGGAAAGCAGGGATCCACGGCATCCTATGGGAAGCTATGAGCCCCCTCCTTCCGAGCCAGATCTTTTTGTAAGGATTTATGGTGTGGGGGCTTCTCATGACAACTCAGAGGCTCAGATGTCCATTCTTTTGGTAAAACCTTTGTTCTCTCAATGGTCTAGACTATTGGACAAGGAGGAAACTGTTTCCCCTTTCCAAAGGAAAGGTACCAGCCTTCTCTGCACCTTTAATTTTTTTTTACCTTTAAAATAATTTAAAGAGATTTTTGTTCTAGTGTTGGACACTTTTGGGGGACTTGGACACCAGGGCTGGGCAAGGGGAGGTGACCCTGAGGGCCACACAGGTGGTGACTATGGTCATGGGTGCTTTCTGCTGGCTGTGCATCCCGCTCCCGCTGCCCCGCCACCCCCCCCGGCTCACTTGACCCAGCTCCTGACATCAGAATGGGGTACAGATGAGCCCTCGGACAGCTGTAACCCAGTGTGAATTGGCAGAGGAAGGCTGTCAGAGGGACCCTGTGCTCAGCCCGGGGATCGGGCAGCTTCACTAGCCCAGGGGAGGACTCTGCTGAGACCGGAGGATGAGGGCCCATGATGTGAGTGGAGAAAACGGGGTGAGGGAAGGAGCGCTCCAGGCAAGGCTGTCCCACTGTGGATGTGCAGGTTGGGCACTGCACAAACACCTTTTAAGGTAGAAGCTGCCAGGCCGCACTGCTCAGGTAGGACTCTGTGAAGGCTTCCTGGGGGTGGGGAGGGGCCCAGACAGAGCGGGGGTATGCAAGAAGCAAGAAGCCGTATGCCCTTCTGAAACACTTTCAGCCTGTGTGCCTCAGTTTCCCCGCGGCAGGAGGGTAATTCTGAGGGTTAAGCACACTGTCTAGCTGAAGCACCATGTCTGGAAGGCTCAGCGCTGGAGCATTTTGCATGCGATCAGTTGTAAAGGTAGTGTGGCTGGTTGGTGCCAGGCGGGGCAGCTGCTGTCCCTCCCACCCTCACTCTGGGGAGGCATTGGTGGCTGGGGGAGGACCCTGTCCCCAGCCTCCTCCCCACCTTTCTGTCCCCCAGGCCCACAGGTGCTTTGGCAGGTATCCGGGACACCCAGCTGGGGGCTCGGAGAGGCTGAACCCTCCTGCCTGGGAACGGGCAGAGCCAGGCCCACCGCCCACTCAGATGCCAGTTTACCCAGGGCCTGGCAATGCCAGGAGGAGAACCCACCTTTCCCCATGACGCGTGTAAACTGCCCGGGCAGGTCCCCCTCTGGCAGGGGGGCTACGGCGAGCTCCCCGTCGCAGCTGCTCAGCTGGTGTGGCTGCAGCCCGCCGCTAGCCCCAGCTGTGGTGCTGGTTGAGCTGCTGGCCACGGGGGCTGCCGAGTCCTTGCCATCAGGGCTTGGGCTCTCGGGGCCCAGCAGCGAGGGCTCCCGGCGGCGTGCCTCGGGGGTAGCACTCGGTGGGCTGTAGGCCTTGATGGGGGTCAGGATCATCTGGTGCAGCTCCTGCAGTGGGGCGCGCAGGCTGCCCCCCTCGATGATGTCCTGTGGGGGAGAGGAGAAGACCGCATGAGGTTTGCCTGCCTCCCTGCCCTGCACTGTGCTGCCACTGCCCCTCAGTCAGCCTGTTCCTTGGAAAAGAGGCCACCATAACCTCCTTGTGACATTAGCCTAAGAGAAGACTTGGGAAATGAATTTGCAGTGAGAAAACACAAATCGCTTGAAAAGCCCCCTGTTAGAGATGGGACCCTCCTGCCTCTGCCTCTCAGAGTGCTGTGATTACAGCTGTCTACTACCAGGCCCAGCTGGTAAAATGCATTTCTTAGGTTACTGTATTGGTTACTTTTCTCTCGCTGCTGAGACAAAATACCTGACACCCAAAATTAAGGAAGGAAAGGTTTATTTAGCTCACAGTTTGTGGACGTTTCAGTCAACAATCAGCTGGCTTCAAAGCAGGGTGGTACCGCACAAGGGTGATGGTTTCAAGGTGGCAGAAGTCAGAAAAACAGCAAGAGCAAAAGTGGGGGACAGCAAGCCTGTTCTCCCTTAGAATATAAGCAGGCCACAGCTCCCCCGGGGCAGGTGTGGCACTCACACCATCTCTCTGTCCTCCTCTTGCACAGGCTCAGGATGTTTATAAAGTTAAGGACCAGGGTCCCCTGCTGAGCAGCTTGGTTACACTTCTGAACTTCTTAAGTTGACACACTATATCAACTGTCACAGTTACACTCACATACTTTATAACCCCTAACAACCTGGGGTCAGAGCTGGCTTGTGTCTTGCTCCTGCTTTGGTCTGAATGAAAAAAGAACAGGTCCTGCACACCTTCACTCAGCCCACGGTGGGCATTACCCGCACAGGTGCCAGGGCAGGTGCCCACCTTTGAACTCTGGTCCTGCTGTGTGACCTTAGACAAAGGAGTGAACCTCTCGGTTTCCCTGAGTACAAAAACAAGGATAGCAAGGGTTGCCGTCTTCATTTGGGGCAGCTGCAAAGCCACAGGTCCCTGCTGGTCGCTGTGTTGTGTGCTGCCCGGTGAGATTAAGTAGTCTAGAGAGGTTTATCTATCACCTATGGAGCGCAGGGCTTTGGGTGCTGGAGCCGGCAATGTGGCGAGTTCACATCCTTCCAGGAGGAGGACAACATGCCTGAGGCTGGGGGCAGGCAGGGTTCCTGGGGGAGTGACACAGGGGAGGGGACCCCAGGGAGCCAGGACACAGGTTCTGGTGGAGCAGGCCAAGGGGAGAATGGAGACTGGGATATTAGCCTAATTAATTCATTCTAAGCGAGAATGGAAGCTAGGGAAGGTTTTTAGCAAGGAAGTGACAGTTTTAAAGGGAGGATTCTGGAAGGAAATACATGAAATGTATATTATAAGAGAATATGTAATTATCTGGGGTGTATTACCACAGTAGTGAAATTAAAAATATGACAGTAAAAGACATTGCCATGAATCACCCTCAAAACACTCCCCCTGGCTTGGAACACACCCCATCATCCTGGCCACTTTCTGAAGCAGCTCCGGAGTCCTCTTTCCTGAGGGTCTTCTTCACAAGGTGTGACCAAAACACGGTGAGTGCTGTCCGGTGCCATCTCACAGAAAGGCAGCTCGGAAACATGACGCTGTGACCTCATCCCCGTTTCACGGGATCTGGCACCAGGCAATGTCTGCTCTTCCTCAAAGTCAGAATGACACGAAAGGGAAGCACTTTAAACCAACTCAGGACACCGAGGCAGCCAGGACAGTGCAACTAAAGACACTCAGGGAAGAGGACTCCAGAGCTGCTGCAGAGGGTGACAAGGGCTGAGTGCTTGAAGCGGGGGCAGGCTGCTGAGGGGGGACTGATAGAAATGTAGCTTTTACTGGAATTTAAAAATTTAACCATTTGCTGTATATCTGATCACACACGAATGGACTATACGTGTTCTATGCTACATAATAAAACCAATCTTTCCACATACACAGTTTGATACAGGAGGCCTTACTTAGTGGGCAAAGGATGCAAGTTGATTCTTCCAGGAGTGACAGGTCTGGGACAGGCCAGGGGCTCAGCATGGCAGGGGTCAGGCTGGGGTCTTTGCTGGCTGGAGCCCTCTGCATCTCTGTGACCCCCCCATGCAGGTCCAACTCCTCTTGGGACCCGGAAGGATGCTGTAGCTGGGGCCCTGATTAGCAAGGAAGTTCTCATCTTGGGAGATCTCCGAATAGCAAGGCCATCATTTTAAAGCCTTGACACATAAAGACCCAAACCATTGCTGGGATCCTGTCTTCCCAGAGACATCAGGGAACGTAGATCTCAACAATACAGTTGCTTCCGCACCCAAGCCTTTCCTGGGAATCCACCAGAGAGAGGATAGAGGTAGTGGCCGGTTGGACATGGCTGTGTCAACTCTGGGCAGCCAGGGAAGCCAGCAGCCACACCCTGTCATTGGCAGGAGCCCACGGTGTTTGGGGAGAGGGTCTAGAGCCTTAGACTAGTTGGCAGGAAGGGTTTATGCAGGAAGTGACATTCTAGTTAGCCAGCAGAAGTGTCCAGACCTGGCCAGAGCCACTGTGCAGTCTACAGTAGGGAGGTCATTTGCCATGTGCGTGTGCATGAGTGTGCATGTGCGAGAGTGTGTGTGTGTCTGTGTTTGAGACAGGGTCTCTGTGTAGCCCAGCCTGGCTTTGAGTTCACAGTGACCCTCCTGCCTCAGCCTCCTGAATGCTGGGATTACAGATGTGCACCATCACGCCTGGCTCTCATCTGACTTTTGGAAGAGGGCTGCAGGGTCTGTGCCAAATGCAGTGGCACAGAGGTGGCAGCGGCAGCTCGGCCCAGGCTTTGGGCCCAGGGTGTGAGGCAGTCGTGTGTCCTTGACTTTGGACCTGTATTGGCAGCCCTGCCGTCCCTGCCACCTGGGCACCTGGCTCCCGTCTCCAGCACCCAACCACACCTGGGTCGTGGGGCGCCAGGCCCCGTGCAGCCCATATCTGTGGAGGGGGAGGGAAGTGGACAAGGGACATGAGCCAGCTGAGTTGGGGTCACATGTATCTCCCCGCCTCACCATCTCACTCTGCCACCTTCACTCAGGGCAGCAAATGAATATCCGAGGCTGTCACCTGCCACCAAGCCCTAGCCTGTTCTCGTCCCAGCACAAGGAGCCTTTTGTCATTAATGGTGACACAGATGTGGCTCTGCAAAGAGCCGCAGCCTCCCCTGTGGAACACCCAGATCTGATCGTAGTTATCGGGGAACCATGGACAAAAGAGCCACTGCCAACACAATGACAATGCCAGACACGCGCAGCAAGGTGGGACTTCCTGGGAACCATGCACAGCTTTGCTGCAGTTCTTCCCTGCGACTTCCAGCCGCTGTCTCAGGAAAGCCCTGGGGTTCCCAGCAGCTAAGCAAACGCCTGCCCAGGCCAGCATTCATGGGGTGGCACTGGGGCTGGCAGCACCCGCCTGCCTCTCCAAAATGAATTCCTCAACTGACCCCACAGGGGCCCACCCCGAGGGGAAGGGGAGAAGCGGCCTGCGTGGACTCAGCCTAGCACTTGTGCCTGGCTGTGGGAATGAATTCACCATGCTGAGAAGTCTCTACTGACCCTCCGTACCAGAAATATAATCCTACGCTACGAACACAAACAGCGACATGAAGCCATCCAGTAACTAAGGTGGCTGAGCAAGGGCGTGTGTGCAAGCAGGTAACGGGAATGTGGTCAGCACAGCAATCACCCAGGGGACAGGCAGGGGCAACAAAGTCACTGGGTCCTGCCTGGCCTGGCTCTCTTGGGCACTAGAGGCAGCTGGGTTTGGTGCCTTTCCTTGACATGTGACAATAATGAAGCATTTGGAAAAGAGGGCTTCAGGCAAAGTGTCCCCAGCACATGGTGTGACATGTCCCTGGTCTTGCGCTTCCCATTCCAGAGCAGGACACTTGTGGTGACTTAAGTCTGCTCTCTCCCTTCTCCTTTCACTCACCAACAGCTGCCACGTTCGACACTCAGCCAGGCACGGCTGTTCCCTGGGGACACAGCACAAAGAAGCTGTTGTCCTCACCCTAAAATTCTCACCGTGCCGGGGACCCCCATGGAATGGTATCAGGACAGCAAGCTCTGGGTACAGGGAAGAGGAGCCTTGCCTATTATTGTGTGGGGGATTCAGAAAAAGTGGGGCAGTGAACAGCATGAGGAACACAAAGGACAGATGACAGGGGAACCAGAGATGACCCTGGAGTGTGTTCCCCCCTCAGAACATGCAGCTGGCCTGGCCAAGTCAGGAGGCTGCTGTCAGGCCCGGATGCATACACCCATAAAAAACTTCTTTAAAAAGAAGTACCGGGCGCACCTGCCTAGGATCAGATCCTAGCACGCGGATGGCATTTACTGTTAAAGTGACTCAGTTTAACAGCAGTCTCAGACCTGTCTTCAAGGCGCAGGTCTTGTGCATCTGAAGAAAAGACTGAGCCCTGCAGAGAAGCACTCTGTCCCCTCTAACTGGAAATACAGCAGCAGTGTGTGTGTGTGTGTGTGTGTGTGTGTGTGTGTTACATTTCACACTTCAGAGCAGAGGTGAAAAGGAGGGTGGTGTGTCACAGCACACGCACACTGGGAGAGCTATGCTACTCACAGTCTGATCCCCCTCTGCTAGGCTGAGAAGTCTACTGGGCACTGATGGCCCGCTCGCATGCCCACACTCCTGATTCGTGGCTTCCCACATCTGACCCCTTCCTTTCTCCTGAAACCTTCTCTCCAGAAAACACTGTGAGGTGGCCGTGACCAGTGGATGGACAATTCCTGGGGACATCATTTGCGTCTAGGTGACAAGTCACTGGCGCTGGGGAGACTCCCTGCTTCCCACACTGCTGGTCATCTGGGCGGAGCTTGGAGCACGGCGCTTGTGGCGTTGGGTGCTTGTGAATCTGATGGTGGCCCTCAGCAATGTCCTCAGTCCTACCCCAACACACACTCCCAGGGAGGCCCAACCACAGATGACAGATGGCCTGGGACCAAGTTCCTCAAACCCTGCTGCGTCCTGGGCTCCAGACCTGCTCTTCTGGTCACCGACATGCCTTCCCCTGGGGTTCTGTAGCCCGCTCCGATCCAACCCATCAAACCAAATGCCCCCTTACCCAGCCCAGTAGTAGTTCCTTATACATTTCTGTCCCCAAATGTCACGACACCCAACCCCAAATTTCCTGATGATCCCTTGGTGCCCTCTGGTGACCTCCCATATCCTTCTCTATCCTTGCTGCTTCCATTTTGGTTTGAAGCCATCACAGAGGGGCCATCAAGTCCCCTCCCCATCAAAGCTTCCCCTCTACCCCTACAGAGTTACCTGCTTCACCCCTGAAGAGTCCCCATGTGGCTTGGTGGTGACATGATCGCGCTGCACTGTGAGGTCCTTAGCTACTGGATCTGTCTGCCCCAGTGCCCATCCCAGCGTGCCCACAGCAGGAACCAGGGTCACTCACTCCGGCAAGGAGAGGGCAGGCGCTTTGCATGTGGTCAGCACCCGTGGAAGCGCTGGGGGCACTGGGCCCGTTTACACTTCCCGCTGATTATGCACTGGCTGCGGGTGGGTCCAGTTATCTCCTTAGAGATCTGACTTCTGTGTGACGTAAGAACGCTGGAGGCCGGCAAGGGTGTGACAACAGCATTTCCAGCAGCCTCGTCTGCCCAGGTGCTGTCTGCCAATGCCTGGCCTGAGTCTGTCGCTGCGCCAGTGTGGGAACAGGTGACCAACAAGCTCCTCTCTCACACAGGAGGAGAGGCTGGGACCCTGGGGCTGGGAACTCAAGTCTTCCCCACCCCAGGCTGTCAGCTCCTGAAAGGACAGCAGGCAGAGTGGCCACACAGCATCCGGGGGTTCTGAAATAAGCTCAACCTGACCATCGAGCAGATGCAAACGGTTTTCCTCTTGGTCAGGCAGGGCTGCCGCACACACAGCATCTTTTCTCTCTCCCATCCCAGGGAACTGGGGAGGAAGCACTTTTGAGGGGTCGGTATTACTCTAGGTGTGACTGGAGGACACAGAACATGACCGGCTTATCAGAGGCCAGCTGGCAGGTCATGGCATCTCAAGGCCACTGACAGGGGCCATGGCTAAGAGACACGGCAACCGCAGGTCAATGTCTCTTTCCTCAGCAACGGGGTGTAGATAATTTCCAGAGGATGCACCAGCAAGAAGAAAGAGAAAAACATTCTTGCACCAAGGTACTTAGCAACCTCCTCCTGCAAAATGTTTTCCATAGTTTCTAACAGGTACGGAATAACTGGCCTTTGGCATTGCCCCTCCTCCCTCCAAAAAGAGAACAGTGTTTTAGATTAAAAATGACTATTACCACTGGAGCTGCTTAGCAAAGGAGTCAGCATGGAATGAAGAACACTGAAACCTCAGGGTTCAAACCTCTGTGATTCACGCTGAGAGCCCACCTTTAACCAGCCCTGCCTGTCTGTCCCCCAAGAGGTTTTCAAAGAAATTCTTCTCTGAATGTGTATAACATTGTTAGACGACATGCAGTAAATGTAACTTTACACACTGCCTACAAAGCAACATGCACCCCACTTGGTGAATCAGTTTAAAAAAAAATTCCCACGCCATTAAAATGTCTGTGTGCTCTAAACCCACTTCCCCTGGCTTGGCCTGGTTTTCGCCCCTTCACTCCCAGGGTTATGAAGAAGTGGTCGCTCCACTCCGGAAGCTGCAAACAGGTGTGGACTCCCCCACTCCCCACCCACCGCCAGGGCATGAGATTCCCTGTGCTGGGGACAGAGGTGACACAGGTTATGTGGTGTGTGGGACAGAACTTGGCTTTCCTTTGGACCTTACATGAAATCATACTGTCACCACATCCTAAAAATGACAGTTATTCCCAGGATGCCATTGTGATGCAAAATAAGGGAGAAGCTGTGTAGACAGCAGATGAGAAGGGACCGAAGGTATGTGGAGTGACTTGTCACAGTGGAATAAGCTGCTTTCCGCATTTCACATTTTGGATGGGTTCCTCTCTGGGCTAAGGGGACTTGCTTCATTGTGACGTTAGTCTGAAATTCTTCTCCAAATCGCTGGCTCTGTTTGTCTGCCCAGTGCTTTTGCCCCTGCTCTGTGGAACTTGGGGTACACTCATTGTTTTTTGCTACCCAAGCAGAAGTAGCTGTTATCAAAATTAGACCCTCACCCCCTGATAACTTACCCTTTCCAAGGACTTCAGGAGGTTCTGTCTTTCTTTGAGCTTCTGAATACTGATGACGATTTTGTGTCTTGCGCCTTTGGTAACATTCTGTAATGAAACACAAGTTATGTTCACAAACATCCTGTCAAGAGTCAGCCTCTCATTGGCCACTTGGGACTTTATGTGTCCTCTGGGCTCTGTGTGCTGGCAGACTGGTTAGCACCCCTCGGTCTCTTGCCCTGGTACCCACTGCCACAAACTGCTTCTTGCTAAATTCTCCCTCCATCTGACGAAAGGTTTGCCTGTGTCTTTTGCGTGTCATTTTTGGGACAGTGAGCTACACTACAGCCAGCATGAAACCTCTTCAGGCTCTCAAGAGAGAATTTGGGGTCACACGTACCTCTCTTTCTGCCTCTATCGTTTCAGCCTTTCCTTTTTACACATCTGCAGGAAATACAAAGCCCAGGACAGTCTATGTGGAGAGTCGATGAAGACAGGCGAGTTCTCTTAGTCTCATAGTCTCTTTTGTTTCCACAGGAAAAACCATAGTAGAAAATGAACTTCAGCCCGCAGTCCTCCTACCAGTTCAGGCCGGAGTTAGGACTTGCAGTTGAGAGCTGTGGATTTTATCTTCTCAACTGTGAGCCCAAGGGTCCCAGCAGACCCTTGCTCACTGCGGGCACCGTGAATTCCCTAGTAGAAGCTTCTTTTTCTAATCAGGTTTCTAAAAAAAACTTCCGGGACCTCTTGTGATCATCCCATAGATTTATTTTTTAATGGAGAAAAGGATGAAAATAACAGCAACGTTTCCTTTGAGGAGGATAATTATGCTTCAAGCAAGGAATGGATCCACACACTGAGGTGTATTTCTGCTTCACCTTAACCCTGGGCTCAAATGAATTAAACTACTCTGAAAAGTTGGTGCTGTGTTCCTTGTTTCTTCTGAAATTGAACAATTGACTTAGATTTTTTACCCCCTTAACTTTGACCTAAACACAAACGTGCTCTTAAAAATGGTTCTCATCCACCCCTGAGGTCTCAAGCAGTGACCAAGCTCCAAAAAGCAGTGGGAGAAACGTTAGGAAGTTGGAATCGGTGCCTTTCGTTCTTTGAGAATGTGCAGTGACTCTGGGCTTTGTCTTGCTCTCAATACTGGTATTCAGCCAGGCGCACAGAGGTTAATGGAGGGGACTGAATCAGCAGCGGGAGCCCAGAGCTCTGAGGGAGGCAGCATCCAGGCCAGGCCAGCCCTGCCCCAAAGGTGCCCACGCCCCTTCCTGTGGGGGAAGAGCCCATTCTGACCTCCAGTTCTTTAAAATCACCACTCAAAGGAAACTCAGGTCAATCTGAAACATGCAAATAGCTTTTTATTTTATTTTTTGTCTTTTTGAGACAGGGTTTCACTATGCAGTGCAGGCTGGCCTTGAACTCATTTTATAACCCAGGCTGGTCTTGAACTCACAGTGATCCTCCTGTCTCAGCCTCCCAAATGCTGGGATTATAGACATGCATCACCATGGCTGGCTGCAAACAGCATTTTAAACAAGGGAAAGGAGGATGTGGGTCAGCTCGGTGGACTCCAGCTCAGCATGGTGGGAGACGGGTTTAGCTCTGGGGCCTTGGTAGACCTGGCCTTTGACGTCATGCTTGAGAAAGATGCCCCAGAAGGGAGGAGGATCTTTGTCCTTTTATGGGAAGGAAAGTCTGCAGCAGGGAAGGAAAGTCTGACCCTTGGGGAAATCTTGTTCTTAATCATGGCCCCATGCTATATTCAAGGTGACTAGAAGAAAAAAAATATTTGAAATAATTTACTCCAATCTCGACTAAGACTGGTCTAGAGATAATGTTGAAAAGCACTAAGGCATGTCCAGGGCCTGGCCCGGCGCTTCCAGTACCAGTCCGGTTAGAATTTAACTGCTAAGTGACCAGACTGGACCACAGACAACAGTGCTGTCCTGGCAAACAAGTCTTGGGGGGCGGGGTAAGCTGGGCACCCTGACTCTTCAGGGTGCCAGCACAATATCACCTCTTCCAGGAGAACCCACAGACTTCCCCGTGCACCCTGGAACCTGGAGAGGGTGCTTAGATTTGGTCTTGTCCTAACGCTCGCTGTCTCCAGCCTCTTCCCTGTGGTCACCTGCACGGCCTCCGTCTCCTACTGGACCCGTGGGTAGGAGCCCACAGGTGCCACCTCCGACGCACCCGGCCCCTGCCAGTCCCTAGAACAAGGTGGGTGCAGACCGCGTACCTGGGCCTCCAGCTGGCACTCGGTGAGGGCCATCATCTCCTCGTAGGTCATCTGTGAGAAGAGCGCGGCGTACTTGTGCAGGCGCAGGCTCTTCAACCAGGCCGGCACATCTGGGGTGCAAAGGGTGCAAGAGGTGGGGCGAGAAGAGGCAAGAGGGAAGGCGAAGCAGCAGCAGAAGGTGCGGGAGAGACGAGAGACAGGAAGAGGGAGCGGGAGGGCGGAAGACGGGGTGATGGTCGGAAGACAAGAAGAAAAACAAGCCTTAGTTACTATTTGTGTAACTTGGGCAGCAGATGGACGCACAAGTCTCGGGCTGTCCCTGACCACCTCACGGGCGGGCTCTTTCATTCTATGTTGGACCAGGGATTCTTCACTTGGGGGTTCTCTGGAGTTACGTGTAGTTCTGAAGCAAGCGTCACCCCTAGCTTCTTACAGTAGGGGCTCACGACCATGAAAAGCTTCCTTGTTGACTTGGGAAGAACTGACGTGAGTGTTAAACTAGACCTGACAAGGCTACATCTCGGGAGGAAGGTAGCTTCACTGGGGACCCCTGGACAGGTTTGGCCACTTCCACAGAAACAAGCCAGCCAGGCAGCAGTTGCACCCCAGGAGGGGAGTGACTGGAATTCCTAGCCTGGACTTTGTCCTGCCTGCCTAGGCCCCGTGGGATGAAGGGCCTCCTGGACCTCTGCACTAGCACTTTGCGGGGTCTGATCGCTTCTCCAAGGTACAGAATGTGGATGGAGCTTTGACTTTTTCCTTGAGAGACAACCAAAAATATACCATAAGGTGAAAGGTCCAAAGCCTGGCCAAACCAAATGTTAAATAATGGAAATGCCAAAGCACATCGGAAATAAACCCCAAGATACTAGAGTTAGGAAAGGTAAAAAGTAACTGTATTTGAAAATCCACAGAATTATTACCTCGCTGTGGACAAACGAAACAAAAGCTTTGCCCATAGTCTTTTAAACCAGCACTTTCACAGCTGTCGGATCTTTGAAAAATTTCCCAGAATCACCCTACACTCCTGGCTTAGTGGAGAGATGGTAACACTGTCATTAAGCCTGGATCATTGGGCAATTAGGTGGTGGGTCGCACTCCAGAACCCGGGTCTGTCGAGTCCCGGCTCTTTTCTACACTGCATCAATTTTCACAAAACAAGGACCAAACAGAGCAAGACTGCAGGGCACTTGGAAGTGGTAAGGCACTGGGCATTATGCACACTTTCTATGAAGTATTATCCATCACTAACCATGCTGATTGCAAGATTCTGTACTATGATTGCGTGGTGCTTGATTCTGGGGCACCAATGAACCACACGCATTTGAAAACAGGCAAGAACCCTCTGATTTTTCAATGTTGAGAGCAGGTACACGGGATGGAAGGAACATGCCTGGCCAACTCTGAGGTCAGGCTGTGCCTCCTGGACTAGGGAAGGAGGACAGGGACCGCGCTCCTGCGATGCCAGGGTACGGGGGGGTGGAGTGGGCCTGCTGGGGTTCTTTCAGGAAAGCCAAATGCAGGGGAATTTCCAGGCAATTCGAATTAGACATTGGATGGCATTTTAAGAACAGGCTCAGTTACCTCAGGCTAGGAAATCACTTCGTTTTGTGCTCGGAAGGCTTTCAATCTACCGTTATGAAAGAGGGTCCTCAGGGGCCATTGTGAACCATGAACACACCGCACTCTCCAGGCATGTAATACCATCCCCGGATGGGCAGGCAACTCAGATGCCACCGGAGCCAGAGGCAGGGCTGCAGCAGCTCTGGAGCCTGGTGCTGTCCCTCCTGTGACAGACATCCTGGAGCTTTTCCTCCCCGCCACGTGCGTGTCTCTGCTCCGGCTCCACCTTTGAGACCCACTGCATGCACACTACCGCTCTGTCACCAGAGGCATGGGCGCCGTTTGCTTCTTGGAAAAGTCCCAGGTCACGGATCAGAAGATGCTACCATCAGGAATGGAAGTCTGGGTACCCTAGCACCACAGCGCTCACAAAGAGCAAGGACCAACCCGATGGACCACATTTTCACCAAATGCCCTACAGCTCACAGAGCCACAGCAAATGGGTGCTCTAGAATCCAAGGTGACAATGGGGCATCCTGAGTCAAGAAGGGAGGGGGGCAGTTCCCAGCGGGGCTCTTTCCTGCGTGACTGTTCTGACAGCTAGGTCCCACTGCAGAGAGGCCTGGGAGAGCCCCGCTCACTTGTTTCAGGTCCTGGGAGCCGGTTTCCCGGGAGAGACTGCACCAGCATGCGTTAGGCCTTTCTCAATGGTGACTTCTGGGACATGCGAGTCCCTGGCCCCGTTCCCCAAGGCGGGCACAGGGTGCCGCCCCTCAGGCAGCGAGCGTCTCTGTGCCTGGGTTGGCCCCCTTGCCCAGGTTCTCTGCTTCCTGCAGCGGGAACTGAGGGACACAGGCGAGGAAATCTCGGCTCTGAAGAACAGAGCCTGCCAACCTTCCCCTCCCTGCCTGGTGGTGAGGTGCCTTCCCTCATCAGGGAATGAAGCAAAACTGCTTCAAGAGGGAAGCAAACCAGAGCCCCTGGGCCGTGACAATGCCACTGCCTCAGCCAGGAATTCCGGTGACTCAGACACTAGGTTCTGTGAGATGTGGGCGCGGATGAGCTCCCAGAGCTCGGGCCCTTCCCGAGGCCCATGTGGAACTCTGCCGGATGCCGTGTTAAGCACCAACTGCAACCTCAGATCCCCTGCGCCAGCCTTACAGCTGTGCTTGGAAGATGCGGGCAAATGGGAGAGGCTGGAGGGTAGAGGAAGGCGCACATACATCAGGGCGCCCCTTCCGGCAGATACACAGCTGGACATACTGCCGGAGGTCCCAGAGATGAGAGTCACTCTCCAGGCTGAACTCCTTGCCGTGGGGGCCGGGCTTGAGGAAGATGCGCTCTTTGCCAGAGAGTGGCTTTCCACCCAGGAAGCGCGGCTGGATCATGCACCCCTAACAGACAGTGACCACAGCACAGACCCGAGCATACTCAGTACTCAGAGCAGCCGGGAAGATCGAGCCCTTGGGGTTGCGGCAGGGAGTGAGGGACAGCTTCCCGCAACCTGCTGCCTGCAGTAGCAGCAACCTGGAGTCCACTGGGAAGACGGAGGAAGCTGGCTCTGGAGGAACAAAGCACAGAGCCGAGGGCATTGTGGGCAGAGCAAATGCTTTGGGAACGGTGGACAACAGCTAGAGAGGAGGACACCCAGGCAGGGGTGTCGGATGATCAAGACAGGAGATGCTCAGGTGAGGACAGCAGACAGCATCTTGTGGGTGCTGAGAAGGTGCTGGAAGGGGCACAGGAGAAGCACCACCAGGTGGATCTGGGAGGAAGATGGAGGTTGTTAGGGGGAAGGCTGGAACGGAACTTGGAGCGGGAGCTGGGACATGGACGCATGGCCTGGGACAGGCACCAGAGGAGGAGGAAAGGGTGGAACCCAATGGTATTTGATGATCAGAGAAGAGCAGGGACTGAAGGTGACAGAGGAACTGAGGATGGCTCCTTTGGCTCAGGTCTGGTGAGTCACACAGGCGACCAGCGGATTTGGGGAAGACACGGTAAACTCTTCTGATCACTTGAGCATCACTGCCTTTGGGTCAGGTGGGGGAGATGTCAAGCTGCCAAGCTCTCGGAGGGGAGGCCTGAGCTGCAGAGCACCTTGCCTTGCCAGTAGCGCATGGTGGTTGTTTCAGGTGAGATCACTCAAACTAGAAATACCGCATGAGAGGAGAAGCCAGCCAGGCTTTCCGGGGACAAGGTAGGAAAGCAGGTTGGCAGGTAGAAGTCCTTGGGTGACAGCACCACTGTCTCCATGCACATGACAGTGGTTCCCATGCCCCGGTCCACATCCCTCATGAAGCCCCTTCAGGGCCTTACTGCAGTCCACTCTGGTTTATCTTCTTCTGGCTGTGTGTGATAACAGTGCTACACTTGTCTTGTGTATGTTCTACATTTACCAAAGGGTCACATTTTCAATTGTGACCATTTCTATTTTCCTTTTAGAGTCTGACCAAGTCAGGCACAGAGAGAAGCTACGGGGTGTCCAATGCTCATGCAGGGGCTGAGCTCCAAGGAGTCCTTGGATTTCTTTCCCTTAGTGCCTGATGCAGGAATGGCTGCAAATGTCAGCTAGGTTGACAGGCCATGGGGCACCCAGCCACACATAAGAAGGTCCCAGGAGAGAGAAGAGGGAGAGGGAGAGAATGTGCAAGGACAGAGAGCGGGAATTGCATGGAGAGAAAGGGGAGGCCCAGCTTCCCCTGGGAGGGCTCATGTGTGGCGCTCCCGGAGAGCCAGGCTAATCACAAAGGGCTCCCTCTCTCTCAGACAGGACTGCAACCCTGGTCTCTGAGGCAGAGAAGAAGAAAGCCAGCCAGGAGGTGAGCAGGTACCAACTCTTCACTGTCGAGCAGGACAGGAACAAAAAGCAGGAGTTTAGTCACGCCATCAAGATGGTCAAAGCCTGTCTTTATCTCAGAGCGAATGAGAGCCTAAGTTCCAGCCCCTGGAGGAAGCCTGGTCTCTGGTGCTTTGGCAGTGGATCCTCCCAGCAGGCTCCCTGACCCTGGGACATGTCCATGGTGGGCTCCAGGAGGGGTTCCGAGCTCATGAGGACACAGATGGGTCTAGGGAGGCACAGAGCTGGGCTAGTTTGGGGGAAATGTCCACTGTGAGGTGTAAGATGTGGATAGAGGGAGTGAGTGTCTCTCTGCTGTTCACATTCACCACGATGTCCACAAGCTCTTCCACGAACTGCCCTGCATTATAAAACAGTGACTGTGCCCTGCCTTTGAAGCTGCTCTCTGCACGCTGGCACCCTCCTGAAAACCCTTGATCTTGGCCAGTAGTGGAGGTGACAAATCCCAGGGTCTTAGGACCTGGGGGGAATCTAGGAATTCACTTTTCAAAGACATCAATGAACACACTCCCTCTGCAGAGCGAGGACTCATCCGTGCGGGCCATGTTGACACTCGGGAATAAAGAAAAGGCAGCAGATGTGCTCAGATGAAATGAGTTCCAGACAGCACCTGGGAAGTCAACATTCAGAAAGTAATGACTAGTTTCGGTGACAGCCATGCTGAAAGGTGTCCGGGGCACTCAGGGCGCGGTATCACTCCCACTCCATCACTCAGCTCCTTACAGCCCTGAGGGATGCAGTATTCACCACTGCACCTCCGAAGGGCTCTGACAGGTTTCCTCTCCTTCAAGAGGATCTCACCTCTCAATAGTTTTCTAGCCTCATTCCGAGAGGCAGAAGACTAAAGGTCTAGCTTTCAAAAAACACCTCCAAGCCTCACACTGGCTATTGCAGAGTAGATAGTTTATTTTCTCTGCTACGGAGAAAGTTACCCCAAGTTCCTTATCTAAGCACGAACCCTCGGAAAAGGCAAACCACATATTCAAGTTCCTGGCCACCTGCATTCTTCACTGTTATGTGGCCAGGAAGCCTGCAGGAGCCAAGGGTTCCATCTTTTCTGGTTATCATGTCTCTAAGCAAATAAAACAGCAATCTCAGTCCCTACCTACACTTTTGTGCCATGTGATGTGAGTACGCCCAGCTGATGTTGATTCATAACAGTGAGAAGAGAACCCAGCACCAATCACACTCCCACTCACAGACTACCACCCTGGAGGAGTGGGTGGCCCCTATGGACCACTGAGGGGCTTGTACCCTTCCCCACGTTCACTGTGCCCCAAGCTGTCCCCATCCTCTTTCTCTTCCCGTGCATCCTTTGCTGGAAGGTGACATCAAAGGTCATCCAGATGTCTCAGGAAGAAACCTGGGCATCAACCTAGACGCCTCCCACGCCATCACTGTCCCCATTTAGCAAGTTCCCCTGCAGCTGCCGTTACCACGCCTCTGTCTCCACCGCCACTGGCGCTGGTCTGGGTCCAACTTCCTTTTCCTCACCAGTTGCTGAGACATTCTCTACCTTTCTGCCAGCCTCCACACTCGGAGCTCCCTTCTCTCCTCCTCAGCATGGTCCATGTTCCACACTGCTTTGAGGATCCCTCTCTACTACTCAAATCTCAGCGATTCCGCTGCAGGAAGCCCTTCAATCATTGCAGGATAAAAGACAGACAGGGTCTCCTGGGCTAAGCCCTCCCCTCCCCTCCCCTCCCCCTCCTCAGGCTCTGCGCAGAGCGTGGAACCTTCATGCTAATCACGCTGAGACTCTGCTCCAGGCTCCCCATGTCCAGGAACTTTCCCTGCTTTCCCCTCTCATTGACTCAGGACCCTTTCTGGTGCCTGCCCCGACCCAGGGCGAGTCTCTAAGACAGTACAGCTTCACAGCAGTGTCCTGCATTAGGCACCTGCTGGCCACTCATAGACGAATGGGGCCCCAGAGTCCACTGGTCCAAGCCCCTCTCTGCAGAAGCTCAAGCACTCCACCGACCTCACTGAGGACCACAGTGAACCCCTGAACCCTCCCTCCTCTAGGCCACGTCACTCATCAACAGTCCTGGCTTTCTGATAAGTCTTCCGATGGGTCAATAGCATCACAGAGGAGGAGATGTGAGTGGCAAAATAGGATCCCTCCACCAAGTGACCGCTCTGCCTTCTGGGAGGTTAGTGGCATCTCTGCCCCTCCACCCTAAGCCCTCATATGAGAGAAGAGAGAGAGCAGCTTCTGCCCACATGCTGTTCAGGAAGTGAAGAACTCAGGATCGGTGTCTCTACAGGTCACAGTGAAAGTCTCAGACAGAACAAGAACAACTGGATTTAGAAACCACAACCATCATAGTCAGTCCAAACATGTACAAGCAGTAGCCTCCAAGGGGAATGGGAAAGGGAGGAACATTTCACATTCCAGCTCATTCCCCACCCCTCTTGGGTTAGTTTCGAGCTGAACGGTCGATCCCAGGTTTCCTTTAGCTTGAGGATGGTGCCTGAGCCTGCTTCAGAGGGAAGGGACAGTCAGTGTGAACTTGGAGCCAACTTAAACCACCAGGGTGGGTTTTTACTACAAAAGGAAAAACACAGCCGTGTAGGCAGATGGTATTACTCCTTCAAGAGCAGCAGCTGGTCTACCTGGGAACGAACTTGGTGGCAGAGTAGGCCAGCACCAGGGAGAAAGAGGGCAGATCAATGCATGTGAAAGATAAAATGCGAGAAGAGTTTATTCCACATTCTTGACAGGAAAGGTACCTTCCGAAGGGTGACTGTAGCCGAACCTGGCTAGTCAGTCTGGTTGATGAGGAAGGGAAGGGTGAAGACACGATTCCACAAGGTCTGCACACTGTTGGCCAGAGAGACAAATTCACACCAAAACCAAGATCGACGACAGTGACTTTCTGTTCTTTCCCTAAGGTACAACATCTAGGCAAATGTCTTTCCTGAAGACCTGTGGATTCATCCGACCTCTACTGCAGACTCCTTGTTCATCTAACTGGATAGTCCAAGGATATAATCCTGATTAGGTGTGGACCCTAGTCTTGCCTGAGGTCCCGGATCACAAAGAGGAAATGGCGCAGGTCCAAGAGGAAGACCTGGATTTTGAAAGCATCACTTCGTTTGATTTTTATGGTGCATTTCTTTAAAAAAAGAGTAAATTAATTTGGAAAGTTAAACTAGCATCTGCTCTTAGACAAGACAATCAAATGACAAGCCCTCAGGATAGGTGTGCTAAGGGATGCTTCTTGGCCACACTTCTAGGGCACCACATTGAATAACCTTTGCCAAAGAAGAGGATGCGTCCTAGCTGGGGTGCGGGGCACAGGGATCTAGGACATACTGGCCCCCTGACACTTTGGAATCCTAATGTTTCTGGGTGTGGACATTTCCACCTCCTAACTTGTCAGATAATTCAAATATACTTCCCAACAAGTAGAATCCTTCATCGCCTAACATGTTCCTTCACTCAAGTCACTCAGATTTTCCATTCAACTCACGATGATTTTATCCTTTGAATCCTCATCCAATTCTTTGAAAGAAATTTCAATAGTTTAGAAAAGGTAGGAATACATGAAAAGGGGTCCTTTGTTTTGTCCAGGCACCAAATAGCCCAATTTGTGACCAAAAGCTATGGGCCTACAAAGTCTTAGAGATGCCATTTTTGTTTGTGTCATTTTCTGACTGAATAAACTCTGAGGAGATAATTCTTACCAATTTTAAAGAAAGGAATCAAATAAGAGTATCCATGGGATATACCTGAAACTTTGGCAAATTTCGGCTTTTATCCTAAAACAGAGATTGGATTTGGTTATTCTCTCATTCATGCTCCTTGGAGAATTTCTTTATTCATTTCTTACCTCAGAATGGCTGCTCACAATGAATATATCTGTACCTATTTTGGGAGAATGTGTGAGATAGACAGAGGGCCTCAAACAAAAGTAAACAAAACATAGAAAAACAATGAAAAGAGAGAAAATAAAGGGAAAGCAAGAAGGAAAACAAATATCCAGAAGCCAGACAGGGGATCAGCTTTCTTCCCAGCTGAAAGGCCTCTCCTCAGGGTGCCCCCCGCTGCCAGGGCCTCTCCTCACAGGCACTGGTGAGACCTCCTCCTATGCTGTCTCAAGGACGCCAACCTGCAAAGAAGTTTGGCTGGATGTTCCCTCAGGCACCTCAGGCTCGGTGACAGAAGCCAGTCCAGGCCTACCAAGAGCATGGCTGAGCCTCCCCACCGCCTGTGACGGGGCTCGGCTGCTAGAAACCTCACAGTGTAAGCTCAGGAATGAGTTTTGCCCTTTCTTCAAAATGGTGGTGCAGCCCCTGGAAGCAGTAAAGGAGGGAGAGGATGGGCGTCCCCTCCATACCTGAGTGACCCAAGGCATTTGCTGTCTGTTAAGCACCCGTGAAGACCCTTTCGTATCAGAGGAAAAGGTTGAGTCCCTGTGTCACTGATCAGGACCCTCAAAGCAGGGGCCACTGTGGATGGGGAGGGGGTGTGTGGGGCAGACCCAGATCAAAAGACTGTGGTTTTCAGCTGCTGGCACCAGGTGGCAGGGGACTGGGTACTGAGTCTCCCATGTCAGTGGCCAGCAATTTACAAGGGGAAGGACCAGAGCAGCAAACCCCAGGACTGTGAGTGTCCCCTCAGCACTGGAGTCCAGGGAGCTGTTGCTATGCATCTGTCTCTCATGAGCACCTCTCCCCAGAGACCTGGAGCCCTTGAACAACTGGAGTCTAAAAATATGGAACATCCCATTTTGCTCCTCAAGCCTATGGAGGGTGATTTGGAATTCTCTATTTCCTGATGAGGATCTCCCGGAACCTCTGTTTAGGCCGCACAAAAGGCCTTTCTCACCTATGTGAAATCTGTGATCAGGATTAATCTCTGTCAGGCTTGCTCAGTGTGTTTTCATGGCCCAGGCAAGGAAAAGGGTGGAGAGTTTTCTTTGGATATCAAAGTAAAAGGGAGAGAGGAAGCAATTCTGCCCTGAGACATTTAGGAAGGAAAAGAAAAATCAGATCACTGGTTTGTTTTTCTGAGTTAGTGACAAGTCCCTGGCTACAGCAGTGGGGCTGGGGCTGGGACTGGGGCAGCTTGGCAGGTTTAGGGACAGATGATCCCCCGTCCCTGCCAGTGAGTGGGATTCAGGAGGTTGTCTGGGGGTGCTGAGCTTCTTGCTCAGCTGGAAGGGGTTCTAGGCCCTTTCCTGTAGGGCCAGCCTATGGGGATGGTTGGTAGCCGCAGGCCTGGGGTGAGGGGCTGGGCTGGCTTGCTCTCTCTCACTGACTAGCTCCTGTTTACCCTTCCAACTCCAAAGAAAGGGAGGGACATCATGGTCCCTCGGTTGTCACTCACCTTTCATACCACTACCTTCTTCTTGGAATGTGTTACGAGCAGTGGTCTGATCTTCTAAGTGTTCACTCCCACCACTTCCTGAAGAGGCTACACTGCTTTGTGGAGACAGGGGGGCATGATCGGAGGGGAGGCACTGGGGTCCTCTAGCTCGTAAGTCCTCATGAGACATCCATCCATGTCCTAGAGGCTGGTTTGGCACATTCATGGGTGGGGTAAGGGACACAGATCGTTTCAAAGGGCTGTGGTGGGCCTGGCCTGAGAGAACTGGAAAGAAAAAATAAAATGAAATAGGTTATTCCCCCCCTTTAGCCTGGGACGCAGAATCCACACCTTTGCACCCCGAGGAACCCTAACTGCCTCACGACTCTGCCCGTGGCACAGTGGGTGGAATGCTGGCCTGAGCAGGGTCCTTCTCCCTGGGGGTTTAAGAAGGTGCTGTGGGCACCTCTTGGTGGGCCAGGGTTTCAGTTCTAACTCTGCAGACAAGGGTCCACATGCCTTGATCAAGTGGCCATCTGCCCAAAGTGGACAGAACATGCTGGACAATTTTTTTTTTTTTAAAGCACAAACTCTGGCGTTATTGGTGCTGTTAGGGAGGAGGCAGGCTGGTCACCATTAGGGACACAGGCAGGGCTGAACTATGAGGCGGTGAGTTGATGCCTCTGCTCGGGAATCAGGGAACACTTAGCTCTGGAGCTTGGCACCGGCTCAGTGAGGGCTCCCAGCACCAACACGGCCTGGGGCACAGGGCACAGGAGCTCTGGGTGAAAGGGCCAATTCTTCCCCTCGGCCTCCTAGGTTCCTGCCAAGCTGCACACTGCAAACACTTCCAGGTAACAAGGCTTTCATTCAGAAGCCCGTGGGCTCCTGCTCAGCCGGGGATGGGTTTTACCAGCATGTTTGGCCCTTCGCACGGTGGGCAACATCTGCGCAGCCCTGGTCTTTAATTTCTTTCCCAGAAAACTAGGAAATAGCAGCACAACTCATATAACTAGCCAAATTGAACCGAAGGCATTCAAAGGAGGTATTTAACCAACATCAACGCCGAGGGAGCCAAGGTTACCCTTGGTTGGTTTTTCTGGGTGTGTAAAGTGACAACTTCACAAAATAAGTCTGTTCATAACATTCTCTCAGTGCCAGTTCCTGACAGGTCTGGTTTATTTTGACTGCTGCTGTGCTAACATGGAATTGAGCCACTTGCATTTTAAAACATTTTTCAGGGAAGCCATTAAATTCCATCTCAGGGAGACACTCGCTCACCCAATTTTGGATTTGTACTTGTTTGCTGGCATTGACCTTTCTGTGGTCTTCAGTAGGTAGACCAGATACCCCAACAGCGAAGCGTTCTGGCTTTTTGTGAAAGCTGACTTCCTTTTGGGCCAGCACCCTCAGAAAGCTCTGAATCGCTGATCACTGTGCCCCCATTTAAAATATAAAGACCAGAGTCGAAAGGTGTTGCCAAAAAGTGTGCGAAGGCTATAGTGGGTGGGGGCTGCTGATGGTCAGCACATAGTGACCAGGCTCCCACATGGTCACCCTTTCCCGTTGGCCCCAGGTAGCCAGAAGGGCTGCCTTAGTGCACAGGGATCCAAAGAACTGCAACCTTCTTCCCTAACAAAAAACCAACCAAACAAACAAACAAAAACAAGAAGACAAAGAAGAAGAAGAAAAAGGGAGCCGCTGGATTGGTATTTGTAATCCAAGAAATTGCTAATTTGAGTAAATTCTATCCAAAGCAAGGAATCATCTACCTTAAAAATACTCAAGGGGGAAATTGCTTTTTTAAAAAAAATGACCTCAAATAGCTTGCATATTCACTAAGTAGATGAGCAAAGAAACTCTTTTAATAGGCTCCCTGGAAAATGCATGGCTACCTGGTTGGAACAGAATTAGCAAGGGAGGAAAAAGAAGGAAAGAAAGAAAAAATAAATAAGTAAAAAGGAAGCAGCAGCAAAAATGAAGAGAGAAGCCAATAAGAAGAAAAGCCAGACATTCAGAAAATCTGTTTCATGCCTGTCTCTGTGTTTACGTACAATTGGGCAGACTTGTTTAGGGCTGAGCCACGCATGGGGACATTTCAGTTTGGACAGCTCAGCTTCCTGGCACCTCTGCGACCTGGGGGCTCTGCGAGGGGCAGCCAGGTGTGCCTCAAGTGGAAACTGGGGTCTCTCCTCCATCCTTCAGCTGGGATTAAGGCCCCAAGTGTAGCAATGGCTTTGCAAAAAAGGGTCCACAGCTCTGAGCTGGTAGAGGCCCCAGTATTAGCTGCCTGCAGGTACTAGTTGAATTGATAATTAACTGATAGCCACGGGTGGTTACTGCCAGGATGGTCCTCATGTCTGAGTGCCGAGAAGAGTATCAGATGGAGATAGCAGCTGAATTCCACTATAGGATGGAGTCAGTTTTCTTCTTTCCACCTAAAATTTTCTTAAAATCACCCCTTTCCTACCACCACTGAGGCACATCCTTAGAAAGGCTGCCAAGATTCTAGGACTCCCCTGGCTATTGAGATTTTGGACTAAATATTTATTGGACATAATGGTCTTACAGAGATTTGCACATAAGGACCTACATGTATCAGGCATAGCTTTTAAGAAAACACCCTCCTGAGCTTAACTGAAGTCATAGGCCACAGGACATGAACTTGACCTCTGCCTCTAAAAGCAACAACAACAAAAAATCAATCGTACCTGAGGGGCCATGGCCATGTTTTATAACTTTTTTTTTTTTAAATCAAAGGCTCCATCTCCTCTGTATTATCGAAGGAGCCTGTTGGTTCCTACAGCTCCTGTTGGTCACCTAATCCAGGACCATCTCCTTGGAGGCGACCAAGCAACATTCCTGGCATGGAGCTTTTGATTGGGATCGAGGTTCAGAGCTGGGGTGAGCATCACAGCTGAACCAAAATCAATTCATGTGGGCAAATGCCTCACTCCTCCAGACAGAAGCAGAAGTCTCCTGCGTGGTGGTGACGGCAGTGGAGGATGGGACTTGGGGTGAAACACTGGTGAGTGAGAAGCTAACTCCGGTGTTCTGCAGGGATGTCGGGGTTTTTTTTGTTTTTTTTTTTTAAATAGCAAGTAGCAGAGGGAATAATAAATGGCCTGGGCAGGAGAAGGTGCAAGAAAATTGGCCACACAGTTGTGCAGCTAATGAGGTGACCAGAGGTCGGGCAACCAATGCCCATGGTTGTCCCATGGCTGCCTTTGTTGTTGTTGTTTTTTAAAAACCTCATCTTAAGTGGTGACACTGAGGAGGTGATGTGCATAGTTGGTGGGGGAAAAAATAATTCCATATGAGTCAGGGAGGAACAAGTAGTAAAAACAGACTTCTGAGAAGCCTTTTAGCTATGGTAGCTGCCCTGGAACGATTCTGGCCAGAGGCTTTTGAATGTGGCTGGTTGTTGACTGCCGAGTCGTCGCCAACAGCTAATGACTCCTTCAGACGTCAGCTGCCGAATCAGGGCGCCTTTACAGAATTGCCACAGAGATCAGAAGCTGGCCAGTGCCAGCAGAACAGAGGTCCTAAATTGGTACTACTTGTGTGACTGACAATGGCGTGGCCAGAGGGACAGCATATTTCAGGAGGCTGGGTTCATTATATTCAAAATCCTATTGCACATCATCTCTTCTGCTCTTGAAAGAATGGAACCAATACTTAGTAATGGGTAGAATACACATTCATTATGCTTATATTTTTAGACCTCTCTCTGAGAAACTTCTTCTCTTTCTATGTAGGTCTCCTTAAATATACGATTAGGACACTATCATATTGGGAACATTTATAAACTGAAGTGACTGAAAAGTAAAATAAGAATTAAGTCTAGCTGAAATATGAAACAAGCAGCCCCAAGTAACTTTGCTACCACAGTTAACAGTGGGACAGAAATACAAAAGGTCTTCATAATTTGGTGATAAACTTGGTCCTACTCAGGGCCAGTCAAGTCTTCCAACCTTGTAATTTCTTCTTTTTCATCTCCTGCATGTTTAATGAGACCCTTTTCAATACATTTTTAGGGAAAATATGATGCCTGGCTCTGGATTCTGCTCTTTTAAATATTTTCCTGAAAGCCTGCAATCAGATCATGTCCTCATTTCCCTGACAATGATGCTTTTTTTTTTATTTTAAAGAGAAAAAAATCCCAGTAAAAACAATGATACAGTTTCAAAACAATAGGAAATTAACAATGGTTCACATACTGCATATTGTTCTTTGATTTTTAATTATTGAGATAAGAGTTAGATTTTTCAGGATATTTAGTGCTGTTCGAAGAAAACTAAGTAGAACTACCTTCTAATATGAGAAATAACAGGGTTTACAGATAAAGGGAGGTTTGGGAGGCTGGACCAACCTCTCCTTGGCAGGTTAAAGATGATTCTCGCTGTGGAGACAGTGAATTACAGAGGCAGCCTGCCTCCTGCACCAAAATTTGATTCGAACTAACTTCCATGAGATCTTTCAAAGATACACTGCATACTTCTGTGCTCTCCTTAAATTTACACACGGAATGCAATTTATGCATTAAAAATTACTATCAGTGTAGATTCTTCATACTTTTAGGAGAAGCCTCCTGAAAAAGTGTTTAATTCAGTAATTTCTAAACTGTGAACCACGAACCCCTGGGTAGTAGAAAGACCTGGAAATCCATGTGTACATCAAGCCTTGTTAGTCTGAAGAAATAATGTATTATGAATGAGTTTTATGTGTATGTAGAACACTATTGAAAATAATCGGAGATAAATTTAAATTGAAAATAATAGGAGATAAATTTAAATTATAGATATGTTAATATCTATGCTAAGTGCATAGATATTTTTTGATCAGCAGACCTAAGGTATGATGATTGTCTAAATGAGGATCCCAATTTTTAAATATCAATTATGAAGTCACTTGGTCCTTATGTGCTACTGACCTAGTGCCCTCTCCTGGACAGAGACGACTGCTGGTCAGTGTGGTCTTTTTTATGAGATGCAGGCAGCCTCAGGAGCACATGTGCTGGCTTCCCTTCCTAGGTCGCCTCCTCAAATTCAAGTCCAATGTGACATCTCTGCTACCACTATGTGTTCTCATGTATGTTTAGGCTTAGGATCTGGTTGCAGAGTCTAGAATCTGGACTGTTGAAACTGTTAGAATTTAACTTCCTTTTGAGTAAAGGCATTAAATACCCTGATATTCTCATATGGCCTTCTTTTGCTAAACCAAATAACTTTTTTACAACCAAGGCTGGGTTCTGTGGCCTCATTGTGTGAATCCAACCCCATAGGAATAATCTAAAATTGTAACATTTGTATTTGTCTACATTTTTAACTCAAGATGTTGCCTTTTTCATGGGGGAAAAAAATGCATGGTTAGATTTTCAAATTTCCAGATGATCAAGTGATAAAATTCAACCTAGGAGTTGGTACAACTAAACTTTGTAAACGTAAGTCACACTAATTGAGGGATTTGAAAAAGTATGAAATTTAGGAATCTGAAAAGAATGAGACCACACAATAAAATATTATTAGGTCTTCTTTCCTGAAGGAGAAAGGTGCTGGCCAGTTCCCTATGACTCTGGTGACAAACACTATGTGTCCCCTTACTCATGACAAAGCCAGGTAGGGAGAATACCTTAGTTGTTACAAACGGTGTGCTTTCATAATACTTCCTAGACTTGCTTCCAAAAGAAATTTAGAAGCAGCAGTAGAACTTTGGCCGGAAACATCTATTTAGGGAGTTGCTAAAACATGGAACTGCTGCAGGACAGGGCTTGATCCTTGTCAAATTTAAGAGGCAAAAAAGCTCAACCCACGGGAAGCTACAAAAAGACTATTGTTCCAGAGGAATTGGAGCAGGGAGGAGCACTTCTGTCTACTCCCCGAGGTGCAGGCTTGCTTATCAAGCACATTTCAGGTTCCACCCTATGAATTTCTTCTGAGAACACCGGCTTCCGGGCATCTGATGACTACTACCAGAAGCTTTCCATTCAGAGAAGAAAGTTCTGGTAACATTACTTGCATGAATAATTCCAGGCATTTGCTTTAAAAAACAGAAAGAAAGCAAGCCAACATCTAAGCAAGGATCGGGGGTAATGGCATTAGGTCCTGGGTTCCTCTTCTTTGGTTGGTTTTGTGATGCCACAACCAGTAATCTGAGGCTCTGTGGTGGGAATTTTTGGGGGAAGAAAAGATTAACAGTATCGCAAGAATACATTTTGAAAAAATACAAAGCCAGAGTATTTGGTCAGTGACATCATGCAAAAAACAAAACATACCAGTCACATTGATGGTCACAGATTTGTGTAAGTAGGGGGAGAGGTGGGGAACAAAGGAGAGAATTAATTATTGAGGTTAAAGGTCACATGCTGTGCAATCACTGCGTCAGGAAAAACAGACTCCAAGCAAATCTGAAAGGTTAAAAGCCTCAACTGTGCATGCTCTCTCTGCTTCTTGTTCAAAAGTTTGGAAAACCAGTGCTCAGAACATCTGGACACCAGAAGATGATTCCCCTGATGGCGTGGGACTCCGCCTCCTTCTGTAGGGAGACAAGAGAACACGGTATACACAGCGTAGATGTGCTTGGTCGGTGTGGTGCTCCTGACAAGCCTGAGGGTGAAGCCACATGCTTTCTGTGAAGGGAAAGTGTCTACTTTCCCATGCAAACCAAACCAAAGCAGACCAGACCAAACCAGACCAGACCAGACCAGACCAGACCAGACCAGACCAGGCCAGGCCAAGCCAAGCCAAGCCAAGCCAAGCCAAACCAAATCAAACCAAACCAAACTAAACTGAGACTCAAGAAGAAGAGAAAACTACAATGATCATCCATCCCAACAAGCCTGGCATGTCCACATGGCTACATCTCTTTCTCTATTTAATTAAAATGAAACTGTCGCAGTGTGGGGACTCCTGAGAAGTCTTCATGACACTGTGAGTCTCTGTCACCGGTGTCAGCTCTTATTACTTCCAGACGGCTCAGCCTTTGGGCAGAGGAAAGCTGTGTGTTCCTTCCTTCACATTATCCCTTAAACACTGGGCTTTTAAGAAATAAATTAGAATGTTTCTGGCAGACTTTTATTACTGCATTAATCTTGGGTACATTTCATTTGTCCTCTTTTGTCAGTATCTATAAGGGCAGACGTAGGTGTCATCCAGGAGAAAATCCATTTTAGATAACTGCTGTTTGACTTCCTCAGCACCATTATTTATGAAATAGGTTAGACAAGAAGCCAGTATACATTTTTTATAGAAATCGGCAGAATCTCATTCATGATTTTAGCTTCAAATCAAGTGGTCCTAAACAGAAAATGCCCATATCCTCTCTTTCCATTCTATCAAAACCAGGGACGTCAACTGCAGAAAGGAGGCGACACCATTAAAGCAGATGTTCTCACCAGCTCAGGGGGCTTTAGGGGGCAACACAGCCAGGGTCCAGTCTCCTGGATATTGGGTTAATTTCCACTTTTCTGCACTGTGTCTTTCTGTGTTTATAGTTCTATCTATGTGTGTTTAATCTTTAGCCTTGTCCATGAATTTCTATCCACGTAGAATGAAGAGATGCCCAGGAATGGGTTGAGTCAGAACTGCAGCATCGATTTATCTTGTTTGTGACTTCAACTAAAGAAAGCTATGGAGATAAGCGAGTGGCCAGGAGTCAGTTAAGTCGGTCTTTCCTTTCAAGTTTTCCAATGTAACTGTCAAAAATGCTCTGGTCACTGTATTCAGGGAAGAGAAACAGTAGAAAAATTCAAGATGACCTGAAATTCTAACTGGTGTTCCATCCGCTTGTACACCCACCCAGGAAGTGCTTCTCCTCTGTGGCACTGAGGACTGAACCTAGGGCCTTCACACTGAGCTACATCCTCAATGCTTTTCTTATTTTATATTTTGAGACAGGGACTCACTAAATCGCTAAGTCGTCCAGGCTGGCTTCAAACTTGGGATCTTCTTGCTTCAGCCTCCCAGGGTCCCAGGATCGGGGGTGTGCACCACTACACCTGGCTCAGGAAGCACTTCTGAGACTTAAGTAACCAACATCTGCCCTGCACTTAACAGCTCCCAGACTGGTCCCCAAGGGCGGGGACCGGCGAGGCGATCCAAGCTCCGAACTGCAAAAGAGCCCGGGGTTTCATGATGGAGTAATCGGGACCCTCCTGGCACATCCGCCCCAAGGCCACGGCCCAAGGCACTGCACAAATCATCAGGGCCTCTTTTTACACCTTGTCACTGTGAGCAAGGCTCATCAAGAGAAAAAGCAGGTCAACTGCTTGAAAGGAGCCAACGATGTAAAACCACGTCTAGCTCCTGCCTTGAAACGAACCACAGGCAAAGTCTTCACTGCCGGTAGAGCTTAAAGGCTCTGCGGTAAGAGGGAAGATGACTCACACTTGACAGCACCAATCGGGCAAGGACCAGCATCATTACGAGGTTTAAATCCTGCTGTCGCCTCTCACCCTGTGGCCAAACGGGTGACTGGAAGTAGGATTCCTTTAGGAACCCGAAAACCCTTAACTTTGCCTTGATCAACAAGCAACGCTTTTCTTTTTCTCTCTAGCAGGAAGAAGGGGTTATAAATAATTAGGAACGTATCAGGCAGTCCTGACTAATTCTTAACTTAGCTCCTCCAAAAAAGGAGGAAAATTCCCAGCAAGGCGCTGCTAGGCAGGCAATTTACTGATTAGGGAATTGGTTCTTGTTTTCATTAAAGCATTCAATCTAAATGTCAAATGTAACAATAACACATAAATGACCATTAAAAAAAAAACAATTTGAGCTTACACTGCTAATTAGCTGATTTTTTTAATTAAGAGAAATTAGATGGCTTAGGCTCTCCTGGCTTCTTGATTACATCTGATTGAATCACCATGTGATTTCCAGGCACGTTATCGAGGCCCCACACACCCCAGATCCAGATCTCACTTCACCTCCATTCTCCTCCCGAATTTGAAGCTGTCACAACCTGGCCCCGTGTGTGTGGAAACAGGACCAGCTTGGTAAAGCGCTGGTACAACTGATTTATCGAGGTCTGTAATTACACACAACGATTGAAAGTTTTGACTTCGCATGGCATTTTTCATTTAAACCGTGCCGTTCTTCCCTATCCTGGAGAAACAGCCTTTACGTAATTGCTCTCCATGCGTCTCCTTGGGTATCATAAATCCGTCCTGCAATAAAAAGCCTCAGCACGCAGGACTGTTGCAGTTGGAGGACACGAATTGAACAGCTTTCATTTCTTACTGGGTATGAGATGGAGAAGGCTGTCTGGAGCCGTCAGACACCGGCAGCAAGCGGAATAGGCCATGTGGGTGATCAGAGGGGCTGGGCTGAGAGACTGGGGCTCCCTTTGTCCCCTGACTTTTACAGGGCCACCTTTCCCACACCCAAACATGAGCTTGTTGTCTGTGTGTGTTCATCTATTTACACGTCTACACTTGCAAGCTGACCTACTTACACAAATCTATTTGTAACCCCAAAATCAATATTTGCAGCATTTTGCAGTCATTTCTAGAAATGAACAAAGTTACAAACAATTTGAGTTACCCCACACAACACGCTCCTAGATGAAGCTGAAAAAATGAGCTTGACCTTGTTTCAGCTCTTACACTGCAAATCATCCTTTCTGTGGGGTCTGTCTGGTGCTGTATTTTTTTCCTATTTTTTTATTGGTGCTTTCACTATTTCGAATGGTCCCCAAAGGTAGCACTAAAGGTAGTGCCACCTACGTTCCTGCGTGCAAAGAGGTGGTGACTGCCACTCAAGCTTCGTTCCCCCGGGAGTTAAGACCGTCCTTGTGAGTTCAACCAAATGCATCAGTATATAGTAATCCCTTTTAAACAGAAGCATATGACGCAATGTTAGGTGCTCACTGGATGATGCAAATGTTGTGTTCAGAGCTCGCAGGAAGCTAACCTTGTATTTCTCCTAGGAACATCTTCAGCGTTTGCAGAACGAGCGCTTGCAGCAAGAACATGACTGTGGTGAGTACTGAGAATGGACTATATTACATCGGTCCTGACCCAAAGTCTTTACCCCACTTCCCGTCCTGGGATAAACTACACTTTCCTTTTAGGCCAGTAGTTCTCAACCACAGTGGAACACTGAACTTTCCTGGAGTATTTTAAAAACTCCTGTCCTAAAGACCAGGCAATTGAGAATCCCTGAGGTGGGGTCAGGCTTTAATAGGTAGCTAGAGCTCAGGTCACCTCCATGCGAGCCTGTCTTCCTGCCTCAGGCTTCTCCCACATCCCGATCATTCCCAGCCTCCCAGGTCAGCTGCTGGGTCTGGCTGGCCTTCACAAGAATGCCCCACCCCAAGAGCATCTCATTTACTGTTCAAGTGACCTCTAAAGACAAAGTCCAAATAACCACTTCTCTAATGTTGTTTGCTTTTGTTTTATGCAAACTCCTGCTCAGGCGAGTGTGCCCAAGACTATATCACCTCTGCTCTGATCTTCAGATAAAATTCCTGATATTTTGGTACCAGGTTGCTAATCCAAATGATACCGGAGAAGGTGCTTCTGGAGAATCCTTAGACATACCTTTTGCCCCTTGTGGCCATTTTCACTGGTGCTAAGGAAGAGGAAAGAGGGTTTCTCAATGTGAACCAGCTGCACAAACCCAAGAACACGTGTGACGGCACATATAATAAGATAAAGTTAAAAAAAAAAAAAAGAAACCCAAGAACACACTTCCTCTTCATCTGATTGACAAATGACTGACAGCAAGGCAAAAAACTTTTTGCAGGACTGGCCTTGCCAGGAATCTTGTCAGAAAGACAGACTTATGAGTGCATCCCAGGCCTACTGAATCAGAATCTGCCTCTCAATGGGCCTCCGGGAGACCTGTGTGAACACTCAAGCATAGAACATGCCAGGGACCCGACTGTGACTTGGTGGCTTGTATTCTTGATGGTGTGTGTAGGTTTCCACCAAAACCAAAGCAGCCTGAGAAAATGACAGGACTCTGGGATCTGAGTCGGAATTCATGTGACCCTTTTGGGCCTCCATTTCTCCCACTAGTAGCTAGCAGAAGGCAGCTACTCATGCAAGTGTTGGGGGTGGGGAATGAAGGCCTTTCATGTACATGAATGTGTTTTGCAAATGCTCAAGTGCCACGGATACGGGTTATCGGTTGTCAGAGTAGGAATAACCCTATATAAATCAACACTGCTAATGCAAGAGAAAGCTCAAAGGACTAGTTAAGCTAATGACATTCATGCAGCTTTTTTGGCATATTACATTGTTGTGAAAAAAATTTCTTCAATCACTTGATAAGTGTTTCATGAATGTTTAGCTTGGTTGTTGAGAATTCTGACCTATGCAGACTGACTTACTGATTTATCTCTAGCTGCCTTATCAGTCTTTTCCTCTGATGCACACTCAGCTTGGCCTTTCCTTGTTCCCACACCCATTTTAAGTGTTCACATACCTGTTTTCTGAAAGAGCCAGGGCACACTGAACACCCCTTTTTACTAAATTTCAGTGTCTGGAACTCCTTGTGAGAGCTTCTTTCTGTCCTGACATTTGTAAGCCATTCTGATGGTCTGAAATTCTCCTTGAAGATCCTAAATACCTCTATTGTATCAAGAAATTCAGGCTGAAAACCTGTTACGTGGCTGGATGACACTGGGTCCCTCACTTGTAAAACAAAGGGTCGGAGTAGATGAATTCATTCATTCACTGGACATCTATTGAGAGCCCACCATGTGAAAGGCTCTAAGATCTGAGGGCAAATGTTGAGGACAAATCCACTGTGGCCCAATGGATGCTCTCTCAGCTCTGCCAGAGTCGCTCTTCAATCATGCTATCACCTTATCTATATGGTACAGTTCCCTCTTACACCCCAGCTCATTAGGACAAGATACTGCTTTCCCCATGGTATTTGTTTTTCTGTATACATTGGCCTCACAGTGCCAGTGGACTGGCCAGCCAGGGTGTGGGAGGACAGCAGCTGCCAGTTGCTCCCCAAGGGCTGGATCCCGGAGGAAGGGCTGAGCAGAAGCACGTCATTTCTCCCCATTCTGGGCTCCTCCCATTGCTCCTGCATGTTCAGGCTCTCATGAAAGGGAGAATGAATGGATTCTCTGTCTCTGCTCTGTTCCCATCCTACCTGCTCAGGGCAGGGACATTATACTGTCATTTTTCCCAGTGCAACCGAAAGATCCACCCTTGAACACCACCTTTCCCAATCTGTTGTCCCTTGATGAGGTCACATGGGTGTGAACACGATGACAGCATCCATTACCATTTGCCACGCTGACTGCATGTCAGGAACTCAAGTGAGTGTGGCCATACACTGTTCCACATAATCCCATCCAGGGCCCTGCAGAGGTAGATCCCTTCATCACCCTAGCGCAGCACCTATTCACACACAGGAAGCTGAGTTGTGGCAAGATAAGAGACTTGTCAAAGATCAGACGTCAAGGAAGTGGCAGGAGCCAGAGTTTAGACACCAAGGTTCTCTGACTTGCTGATCTGCGTTCTTAAGTCCAAAATAATACTGATTCTCATGGTGGAAAGAACTCTGAGCTTAATCTATAGGGCTGGACACTGAACAGTCAATATCTAAAATCCTGAGCAAGTCCACTAGCTTCTCAGGACCTCAGCATATTCAGCTGGAGAACGGAACAATGGTAACACCTATTCTTCCTACTTCCTGTTGTTGCTATGGGGAATCACATGAAATGGATGTTCTTTGCATGATACAATCTTTGATCCAACTATGCATCTACCCATCCATTCATTCATCTATCCATCTATTCATCCACCCACCTACCCATCCAACCACTGATCCACCGATCCGCCCATCCACTCACCCACCCATCCACCTACCCATCCACTCATCCATCCATCTATCCATCCATCCATCCATCCATCCATCCATCCATCCATCCATCCACTCATCCATCCATCCATCCATCCACCCATTCATCCATCCATCTACCCATCCATCTATCCATCTATCCATCCACCTATCCATCCACTCATCCATCCATCCATCCACCTATCCATCTACCCATCCATCTATTTATCCATCCATCCATCCAGTATTTGCTGAGCATCTACCTTGTATGGGGATATGCTAGGCACTGGGGAAAATGATGATGAAGAATCATTAATATGATTTTTAGATAATTTTTAAAATGAAAAAATATTAGTTGATACCTTGGAAAAAGAGTTTAAGCTAACTTTCTAATTTATTCACTCATTCTCTATGCACAGGGCATGGTACTAGTGACTAAGGCTACAGATGCCAAAAAGAGTAGGCCTACCAGACAGGGACACACAGATGCAAGCAGCATTTCTTAGCGTTTTCTGAGTCATCGCTTTCTATCATTTGGAAACACACATCAGCTAGGAGCTACAAGGCAGTGTTAATATTCTAAGTAACACTTTGCATGAAGGTGAAGACTTGCTGAAGGAAGTCAAAATTTTAAGTGATTTCAATTTCAATTAATTTGTCACAGTATCTCAACAACTAACTAGAGTTTCTGAGGAGGTGGCGATGTGCCAGAACCAAGATGCCTCTCTGAATCTTGCCTTCCTTTTTAGAGCGACAGTGTGAGGGGAATTAGATGAATGTCAAAAAGCTGTTTCTCCTTGGTGTCTGTGGTAAATGTTCATACTGGTTCCTTGGATTCAAGTTTCCTTCCATGCGACTATTTAAAATCCATGGCTCTGAGTAGCAAAAGATTCCCCAGAACCAAATTAGAAATCACCTGCCCGGCCACATGGAAAGCGTCTCTCTTCCACTTGGGTTCTCCCCAGATAGCTCACAAAGCTATGGTTCTGGTCTCGTGTGGGTGGTGAGGAAAGAGTTAGGCAAATGCATGTTTTACAAAAATCCAATCCAGATCAGATCTTTTTACTTTTAAATGCTAGAGAAACAGCAGACTTAAGTGAGACAACCTGGACTTTTATATATATATATAAAATTTTTTTCCCTTTAAAAATGTTAAAATAGCCATGCTATTTCCCTAAAGGACAAGCTGTGCTTTAAGACTGTTGTCTCCTGAAATGAACATTCTACCTCTCACCTGGTCCCAGGGGCGGCTGGAACAGAGCTTCACGTTCCTGAGTCAGGCCCTCCAGAAAATCAGTGCAGGGCAATGCCAAGGGCTGATGAAGACTGACTTCAGCTGCCACTGTTTACGTGCCCAGTGCAGAAGGGCCTGACGGGACTTCAACGATGGTGCCGGTCTTCTCGGACTCTTTCCCTACAAACATCATTTTCAGGAGACTGGAAGGTGTCACTAACACTCTGGTTTGTTCCTCGCATTTATCTATGGCCTACGTTATCAAAAAATTCCAGAACGTTAGAGCCGGAAGAGATTTCATAATGAGATAAGTATCACATAATCCACCCCTCAGGGCTACTTTATTAGCTAAGAAATCAGAGAGATGTCAATTTCCCAGGTAACCAAAAAAAAAAAAAAAAAAGTTGATAGTGAAGCTAAAACTATGATTCCAACATTTTTTTTTTAAATCTTCATGGCTTACATTAGATCAACAGTTAGCGGTTTGCGTAGCAATCTCACTGAAAAAGTGTAGAAAAATAGAAAAGCAGTAGAAGATGTAAAATAGATAACCCTTCATTTGATACTGGAGTTTTACACGTTGGCAGATCCAAACCTCCAGGCCTCTGGGAGTACACAGCAGCATGATTAAACAGTGTAATGTAATACAGAGGAGCAAGGGCTACAAAACACAACTGGATGGTACCGGGGTTTTTCCAGGCACGATGCCATCACATCTTAACACCGCCTTGGGATTTTCCAGGGCTGGACATTCTGTGTCTGTCCTCCTCTTGCTGACCGTTCACCTTGGCCTCTACCACTTGTCACAGCAGGTATGGGCCTCCCACTTTTCCCTAATTCGTTGAAGAGACTGATGTAAATAAAGTCAAGGACAGTTCGTGTGTTTGTGGACTAGAAAAAGCAACACCTCTTTGGCTACCCATGGAAGATTTTTAAATTTTTCTTCACGATGGTTAACTCTATTACTCAGCTTGAATTGTATTTACTTAATTCTGCATTTTTTAATCATGGAATTACATTTGTGTGAGGTTTCCACCTGGGATGTCCATGTGTAGACTGTTAGAAGCCACCACATGGCTGCCAGACCACATCCATCGATCTACCAAATTCTGTATCTAATGACTTATCTGAGAAGAATGGATGTTGTCCCAGGAATGGGACTCCTTCCTGTAAGACCTGGGCTTTAGAGATTTTTTATTGTGTCATTTAATGTACTTCATAACTAAGGAGGCCTATAAAACCTGTCATTATAAAGCCTGAAAAACCTTTGGGGATCATCTCATCAGTGTTTCTGTTCTCCCAGCCTCATTTCCAGATAAGAGGACGGGCACTGGGGGAAGCAGGTGACAGGCAGACGGTGCCACAGTGGATGAGAGGAAGCGAGCTCTCCTGGGTCTAGGCCTGCTCAGTGTGATCTTAGACTGGTGCTGACTTTCCCAGGGCAGACCTTTTACCTTGAGAAAGGTATCATCGCACAAACAAGAGTGTTAGGATGGGAAGATTGCTACGGGGAAGAGCGAAAGTTCTAGGGAGCTCTGAAGGAGGTGAAGCAATTTCAGGCATGTCCCATTAAACATTTCTAAGACAGAGGCAGGCAGGCAGACAGACAGACAGACAGACAGACAGAGTGGGGGTGGGGAGACAGAGACTATCTCCATTTGAAATCAGTGGCTCAGAGTAGTATAAGGGTAAGTTCCATTGCCTAAGTTTCAAAGCTTACGATAAGTATGGATAAGACAGTTATTTAGTGGGCTATCAGTGCTGTAGTACCATTATTCACGCATACATTCGCTTACTCATTGAATAAGCATTTATTGGACACCTCCAATCCGCCAAGTGTATTGGACAATGGAAATGTGGTGGTGAATAAGACTTCTTGCAATTTATATTCTAGTGGGGGACACAGATCATAAACAAGTAAACAAATTAAAATAGACCTCTAATTCACGCAGATGTCATTGCTGTTCCTCCTGAAAACACTGACAGACAAAAGATGCAGGAGAGAGGATGACAGGAGACAAGGGGTTATCAACAGACCACTGAAGGCAAAAAAATGTTGGAAGCCAGAAAACAGGACGCAGAGGAACTGCCTCACAGACTGGGAAGGAGCCACAGATGGCTGCAGTCAGGGGAAGCCCGACAGCTTGAGAACTGCTCAGAAGCTAGGAGCAGGCACCTCTCTGTTTTTAGGGAAGGCTAAAAACAGGTTTGGTTTAAAAATGTGTCTAAGGGATTGGAAGCCCCTAAATTCTATACCTTGCCCCACACCATCAGTAACTGTCATTCAGCACTTGTCTCCTAATAGCCTGAAGCACCCTGGCTGCTGGGCCTGTACTTCTCAGGGGGAGCTAGACGATGCCCCTAGGAGAAAGAGCTCTACACAAGAGAAGAATTATAGATGGTGATGGATGTCACACACACACACACACACACACACACACACACACACACACAGAGGCCAGGTGCCTACCTAATTTTTCTATGATAAAATTCATACATACGTTCCCTTATATGAAAGCCAAGAACCAGTAGACGATGACTATGGACTGCCCCTTGCTGGAGATAAGTCCAAAGCCAGGAGGAAAAGAAACTCTCAGGAGACATTAATAACCGAAGAAGAAAATCCCCAAATCAAGTGTTACAGCTTTAGAAAGACTAGAAGAAAAATTTTCGTACTAATGAAACAAGAATAAAATACCACACAAAAAGGAACATTCAAAGAATAAGAATTCATGGAAATCTGAAAATATGAGAGCAGAGATTGAAGATTAGAATAGGTTTGGAAGATAAAGTTGTAAGAATCATCCAGAGAGGAGAGAAAGGAAGGAAAGAAGGAACGAAGGAAATTAGAAGATCAACTCTAAGAGCTATTACCTGATTTAAACTGTTCTTAAAATAGAGAGAAGACAGAAAGTGAAGGCAAGGAAATTAGTTTTAAAAATGAAGAACGTCTCTGAGAACTGAAGTAGCCCACATTTTTAGATCAAGAGAACTAGTTTGAAGGTCACCAGCACAGACTGGAGTAGGAGGATGGAAAGCTCCAAGAAGCTCACTTTCAGGAAAAAAGATTAGAAGAAGCGGAATCATGCCTTCCTGTGAAGCAGGCTCCCCCAGGCGGATCGGTAAGAGACTCAACAAGAAGCTAGACCACGCCTTCCCATGAGCCAGCTGGTGTGCGGGCTGGGGAATCGGAAGAGCATCTCCCCGTCCTGGTAAGCATCTGGCTGATTCAGAGGACTCAGGGTGAGATGATAGCAATAACTTGATCCTTGTACTGTTTGGTTGACCTTGCAGACCTGGGGCTGGTAGTCTGGGCATCTACTTGGAAGATGGCAGTGTGCACTGTGGCAACTGCGGGGGATTTCCTCCTGTCTTGATTTTGACATCCAATGTGTTGTTCTGTTTCACTGTTTTGTTTTGTTACCGTGTCTGGTAACCTGAGCAAGTACTCTGGAGATAGCAATGTGCAGTATCACAACCACTGTTAAATTCCTAACATCTTGTTTTGAAAACCTATATATAGCTTTGGTTGTTGTTGTTGTTTTAGGGTTTTTTTGCTTCTTGATTTATCTTTTTTCTCTTTAAAGTAAAATTAAAAACAAAGAAAACAAAAAAAGATCATACTTAACACCCAAAGAGGCTTTCCTCAACCAGGTGAGGCACTCCCTTTTTACTTTGAAGACATCAAGGCCAAGAGAGGTCAAGGTGTTCCTCCAAGGTCACCCAGGCAGCACTCCACAGAGCTGGGAGAGTCTGACTAAGAGTATGCACCCTGCACCACAACGGGGTACAGCTGTGAACTTTCTGGGATGATCCTGTGACTGGCCTAGATTGGTGCTGCTGACACTCCTACAAGGACCAGAGTGTAACAAACAGGAAAGGGAGTATGGAGAAGGTGGACTCGTTTGCTTTAACTCTTTAGTCTTAGAAACTTGGCCACATCCATTTCTAGGTTGGTAGCTGTGGGTAACCCAAGTTGGAACGATTCTAGGAAGTTAGACTTCACCTTGAACTGCCGAACTGAAGGCAAGCAAAGTCTCCAGCCAGGGAGACATCTCCACGCTACCTGGTCATGTGTGGTTCCCAATGGGATCCTCACCCCCACCATCATGGACTTGTTTGGGACCCAAATTTCATCAGTGTTCCAATGGTACAGCCTTGGAACTGGAGTTCTTAGGATTCATTAAGGTGAAGATGAATCTGGGTGTCAAGCAGGTTCTTGTGGAGTGCTGCTGCCAGCTCAGCCAAGGGCCCATTCACATCTCTGCCTGGATGATTCCAAGAGGTGGAGTCTAGGTGGACCTATCTAAAGAGGGAGAGCAGAGAGGCCAGCTGTATCCGAATCAGGATTCTAAAGCAACCTACATCCAGCAAACACTGTTTCTCTCAGTCCCCGTCATTCAATGTGGCTGAGGCATATCCTAGATTAAATTATTAAGTGATTCACCCAGTATGATGAAGTGGTGCTAACAATGACCCAGATCAAGGAATCTCAGCAGCCCTTCTGCCTGGAGTTACAAGTTTGCAAATTCAACTCTTGCTTCTTGCTCTTAAGCCATTGCAGGGGTGGCCAAAATGAGAAAGCCTCCTGGTCACTCTGCAGCTCTTTTCCCAGAATGAAGATCCAAGAAGCCAGCATGAAATCCTGTACTTGCTCTTTATTTTAAGAAAACACATTTAGGGCTGGGGATTTAGCTCAGAGGCATAAGCGCCTGTCTGGCAAGCGCAAGGTATGAAAAAACAAAAAAACAAGGTACAAAAAAACAAAACAAAACAACAACAACAAAGAAACAAAGAAAAGAAAACACATTTATTCTTTCCATCAAACTTTCTGTTCATGGAACTGCTAAGTATGGAAAGCGACTGGCAGGAACGCGTAGACGTGAGGATGTGGTCACGCGTGTGACCCTGTGTCGTGCTACTTCGGTTGACTGTTTAGAGAGTTTTCCTCCAGGCAACTGCATCCGATACCCTATCATTAGCTGCTCTCTGAACTGCATATAGATTGAGTGGTGCGGGAAGAGGAGCAAAAGAATAGCCCCAGAAGCCAAAAGTATGCAGCTGTCCCCAGCTAGAGGGGCAGAGAGATCACCAAGAGAATACTGGAGGAGGAACTATGACCATCCAAAGTTTTCAATTCTTTTTCACAAACTTCTTAGATGGTAATCCTTCAAGCAGGACAGCATTTATGGACAGTACTCTTTCCTGCATAACAGTGAGCCATAGTCATAGCAGCGATGCTGACCTTGATTTTAGGATCTGCAGTTCAGATCTACTTTTAGGGACCAGTTGGGCTCAACCACACGGTCAGTCAAAGAAAGGACCCTCTTGAGAATCAGGAGCTTTCAGACTTTGAGGCTTAGCAATTAACGCAGTGGGATCCCAGTGAATGTACAGCCACATTGCCAAAAGTAAACCAATGTACATTTTTACTCAAAGATGCCTTTATGACTTTTAGATTAATACTTGCATATCTATTCAGTTGAGGTGTTAAAATTATCCTGTTAGGAAAAGAACAAAAAGTCAACAAGAAGCAAGTCCTCCCTGCAAGGCGGCATCAAGCATGGGCTGCTGTGGGGAGAACCAGATGCCAGCCTCTTCCTGTGAATTGGCGCCATTTGTAGACTGCAGGGGAGAACAAGAAATCAACAAGAAGCAAGCCCTCCCTACAAGTTGGCACCATGTGCAGGCCACTGGGTGGGGAGGTGAGCCAGATACCAGCCACTTCCAGCGTGGGCTGGGAGACAAGAAAAGCCAAGGCCTGCCCCTTCCCTGCCCCTGCTACAAGCGAACAGCTGGATCTGGAGAAACACAGGCTGCAATGATAGCTATTGAAGTAAAATACAATTTAATGCTTGTAGTGTTTAGTGTTTCACTGACTTTGCAGGTCTAGGGCCGGCAGTCTGATCGTCTATTCAGACGGTAACAACATCCAATAAAGTACCATCTATGGGGGACTCTTCTTCTGAAGGTGGCAGCCATTGTTGGTTCCCTATGGTCTTGTTTTGAAGTCTTGTATCATTTTCATTATTCCGTTGGGTTTTATTCTGTTTTGTCTTATTTGACTTTATTATATCTGATGGCATGGACAGCTATTTCAAAGATAATAATATATATTATGGTAGCCATTTTGGATTTACAATCATCTTATTTTAAAGTCCTTTACTGCATTCATTGTTTTGTTTTTATTGGTTCTATTCTGTTCTGTTTTGATTTTTACTATGTCTGAAGGTATGGGCAGCTATTTTGAAGACATTATGGTAGTCATTGTTGATTTCATTATCTTGTATTGAAGTCCTATATATCACGTACACTACTTTGTTTTGATTGGCTTTATTCTGCTTTATTTTGCTTCATTTTAGCTTCTTTATCTTTTTTTGGTACCGGGGATTGAACTCACAACCTCGGCTTGCTAGGCAGGTGCTTAAGTCACTGAGCTAAATCCCCAGCCCCTTTTTTTTTTTTTTTTTGGTTGGGTTTTAGCCTCTTTAAAATAAAAATTACAAAAAAAATTATCCTGTTAAACCTAGCAGAGTTAATGACAATATCACAGGCAAAAAAATACTGTATTGAGCAACAATAAATATATGGGAATAAAAATACACTTTCCCACAATCTAGCTCCCTAAGGCCTACACCAAAATTCTCCAACTTTCCAAGCATCTTGCAGTCTTGAGAACTCTTCCAGTGCCCAGTGGATGCAGACTAGGCTACACTGCAGCCAAGGCCCGTGTCAGCATTTCTCCTCTGCTCCCGAATGGATTGGGAAGACCACATTCTCTGCATTTACAGGCACAGCTGGAAAAGGGGTTAGAGCCACCACCTGCCCCACTCATGCAATTTGATATAAATGGGACTTGCTAAAAACAGCCAAGCAGGCCCATAATCCCAGCACTCTGGAGGTAGGGGCAAGAGGATCATGAGTTCAAGCTCAGCCTGGACAATTTAGGTCCTATCTCAAAATAAAAATAAGAGATAAAAAGAACCTGGGGATGTAGCTCAGTGCAAAGGCCCCAGTTCAATCCCCTTCTACTGCAAAAACAAAACAAAATGAAACACAGTAAAGTAAGTCTCTCAACATACAACAATAATCCCAACATACATAGAAGATGATTATTACATTGGAAAAACGTCACCTACAGGGAAGAATAAGAATAGACCTGTATCTCCTACCATATACTAAAAGCAAATCAAAATGGATCAAAGACCAAGATATAAAAACAGAAACAATGAATCTACTAGAAGATAAAATTAGTAAAACTCCTAAAGACCTAGGCATAAGCAAAGACCTTCTGAACAGAACCTCAGTTGCACAAGAAATAATACCAAGAATCAACAAATGGAGTTACCAAATTTAAAAGCTTCTGCACAGCAAAGGAACAACCAACAGAGTGAAGAGACAGTCTAAGGAGGACTAATTCTAGATATTAGACCCATAAAAATAAAAGACCCAATCAAAAAATGGCCAATTGAAATGAATAAACACTTCTCAAATAAAAAAGCACAAATGGCCAATAAATAGATGAAAAAATGTTCAGCATGTTCGCTCATTAAAGAATTGCACATTGAAACAATGTAAGTTTCATCTCACTTCAGAAAGAATGGCTATCATCAAAGTCTCATAAAATAAAAAATGCTGGTAAAGTTGTGAGGAAATAGAAGAGTCCTTCTACATTTATTGGTGGGAAGAGTCCTTCTACATTTATGGTAGACTGTAAAGCCATTATGGAAACCAGTAAGAAGAGCTGTCCAAACAAACAAAACACCCAATTAAAATTCCCTTTGATCTAGCTATAGAATGCTTCTTCTGGACATCTTCCCTAAAGCCTTAAGTCACCATATTACGGTGACCCATGCATACCTAAGTGTTCAGCGGCACAATTCATACTAGCTAAGTCTTGGGAGCAGACGTATGCCCATCACTAGATGAATGAAGACAATGTGATATGCAGAAATAAAGACACACAGAGATAGATTATCTATCTCAACCATAAAGAAAGATAAAGTCATTTAGGACTATAGCTGCACCTTGAAGTCATCATGCTAAGGGAAATAAAACCAACACAGAAACTTCAGTGTCAAATGATTTCTATTAAATGAAAAGCCCAAAATGTAAACAGGAAAATAAGACAGAGATGGTAGGAAATAGGGAAGCAGATTTTGTGGCGACCAAAAGGAGATTTTGGGGTGGAGGAAAAGGGTAGAACCTGAGGGGAAATGGTAGTGAAAATGATTAAGACAGGATATACGCACCAATCCCCCAAGATGAATAGAGTTATGATGTATCACAAACATATACCAATAAAAAAAAGGCTCAGCTATGTCGCAAAAATCACCTGCAGAAACTCTTTCAATGTTTGTTACTTGACAGACTTTACAGATCATTAATATTGATAGAGAATCTTAGGAATGAGGTCCTCAGATTTCAAGAGTTCCTGCCAATAAAGACTAATTAGCAACTAGACAATTCAGGTCTCAAATCACAATTTTAGTCACTGGGAAAGTGATCTAAGTTTTAAGAATGTGATTTCAGGCCAAACGAAACATCTCCATCGAATGTGTTTCCCATCACAGGTTTCACCTTGATTCCAAGAACAGATACAAGAGTTCACACAGTGTCTTAGTGCTCCCCCCAGCCGGCCGGCCCTTTCTTCTCAGGAAGTTGATTTCCAGCCTCTCTGCGACATCATGGGGCCCCAAAGTTAAGCACGCGTGCCCTGGCTGCCCACCGATACCAGTCAGAGATTCGGAACTGAAGGATGTGTATCTCGATTTATTTTGACTTGGGTATGGAAAGGTGCTTTTATTTTTTAATCTACAATGGTCAGTTTTTGAGACAACCCCAAACGTGCACAGCCCTGCTCCCACCGTGGAAATGTTGCAGTCGGCCACATGGCAACAAAACCAGTGACAGGCTCGCTATAAATCAGAGCTCTTAAAACGAAGACATCAGATTTCCTCACAGTCCACTTTTCCTCTAAGAGGATCCCATCATGATGAAACCACAAACACAGAGCAAGCATGGCTTTTCAGCGGCTCATGGTACCAGCAACCAGACCGACTGCGCCTCCGGTGATGCTATTTTTCTTTAAGAAATGAATCTGCACGTGTAGGTGAAGCATGTTTCAGGGTACAATCATCGCTGAGACCTAAGCCAGTACTACTTCAAAGACTTCTGCTATCTTCTAAGACACTAAGGACCACATGGTAGAGCTTCCCCGTTAAACCTTAATATGTTTCTAACTGACCAAATCACTCCTTAGTCAGCATTCTCTCTCTCTTTTAGGGTCTCTTCATCTCCCTCTCTCTTCACTGACACCGATCCATGGCAGCGGGGTGGACTCATTCTACCAGAGTGAAGCTGCAGTCTCCCCCCCACTTCCTGATTCTGTATTCCAGCTGGCTGTCGCTAGCTGTCACACTCTTTAAAATGCAGGGACCAGGATTCTATCCGTGTGCTGAGCGTGGCAGGGGTCTCTTCCTGACTCTGTCACCTGCCATTTCTCTCTGATGCTTCACTCTTCTCCCATCTCCAATATGATGATGGTGATGTGTGCTCTGTGTATCTGATGAGCTGGAGGTTTTTCTTCCTTGGAAACATATAATCAAACTGCGCAGCAGGGTCCTTAAGGGTACCCAGTATCCTGTACCTTCGTAAAGGTACAGGACCCCCCACAAGAGTTTGTCACACGGAAAAGTGAAGTGAAGGTACTATTCCACCACCCTTTTCACAACCAAACTCTTTTCACTCTGAACTCTTGGGACTGGTCACTCTTGAATGGCCTGTGTAGCCATGTATGCATGTATATAGTCACATACATAAATATATAGACGTGTGATTACATGTAAAGTCTGTAGAGCCATGTATGTACCTGCAGAGCCTCATCCATCCCTAGCAATTCCTATTCTATTACTTAGGCATCATTTTAATAAATTTGAATATTCAAATTTGTTCGTTTTAATAAATTTGAATGTTTTTACACATTACTCATTAAAAATTATTCTTGTTGGTAATGGATTTCAAAGAAGCAACATGAACACGCTTCTACCCTACTCCTGAATTCTTTCTTTTAAAAATCTCACCTCTTTTAAGGTATTTAGTGGGATCAATCAATGTGTCAATCCTTAAAGAGAGGCTGGTATTTGTAGGGTGCTGGGTCTTTACAGGACCTTGACTTTAATGTGTATTGGAATAGTTTCTTCGAAGGGCTGCCCCAGGGCTCGTGCCCTGTCCTGGCTGAGTGCAGGTTTGGCTGGGGAGGAGGAGACCCCTTACACTTACAGTAACAGTAAAGGCTACCATTCGCTGAGCAACTCCTACTAGGAAGAAGTTTCTCAATTAATCCTCACGACCTCTAAGTCAGAAGCTCTCTTCACTTACCCAACTTGCTACATCCAACAGTACAGTCCATTCCTTTTAAAGTACTTGCTGATGTTCAAAGCTCACTAACCCTCCATGACTATGATTTTTATCTGTGCCTTTCTGCTACCACCAACTGACTGGTTGGTCCTCCACGGGGCCTGGTGAACTCCTCCCCATACCTGTCCAAGCCAGCGGAGCTTATTGTAAAAAAACAATTCTGCTAAGCATTACAAAAATGGTGGCACATGAGACACAAAATGTTATCTGCATGAAAATCCAAATGCTTTGGAAATACTGTTTTTGCTTAAAGGTCTATTGAGTTTAGTGTGAGAAAGCAATAAGCTAAATTATAAAGAGAGAAAAAACAGAAGCTAGAATGATTCTATGCCGGGATTTTTTTTTTTTTTTTTTTTTGCAAATGTCTTCAGATTCCTGCCTCAATTGAAAAAGTCAGAGATAATAACACATTAAGGGTGTGATTTATGTAGGAAAGACAAAGAGCAACCTATCAAGGGCCCCATCCTCAAAGAAAGGGCCATTGTGCTGCATAAAAAAGGCCGGGAAGCCACGGCCCTATTAACGGAAGGCTGAGAGCATGGAAGCAAGGCCTCCTGGTTCAGGGCCCCCTGCTTTCGATGGCTGCTACAATGAACACATCAACCATCCTGATGAAGAGAACTGCGAGGCCTCCTGCTGAAGCTTATTCCCATTTTATAGATGAGGAAAGGAGGCTTAGGGGTCAGGAGACTTGTCCCTGGCCACTCTGGTGGCTCTGGACTGTGAAGCCGAGTTGGCTGGCATTGAAGCCACGCTCTACACCGAGGCGGCCTTGTAGCTCACGCCTCAGCCCCGAATCTCTCCAGCCCCCCTCATCGCCTTCCGGCTCCCTTTGCAGAGCAACACTGCTGTGGGTTCAAGGCTTCACATGTCGGAAGCTTGGTCCTGAGTGTGGCAGAGAGAGACGGTGCAGGCCCCGTAAGGGGTGAGGGCATTGTAGGAGGACCAAAGGGAAGAGGGCGCCATCATTCCCATGGGCCCTTGGTGCATCCCACAAGAGGGACATCATAAACGCCTGAGTGCGGCCCCCTCAAGTTTTCTTGTTTCCCGCGCAGTGATGTGCTTGTTCCCTCGCTCCCCCCACCACAGTCCTGCCATTGCCGTTTTCTGTGACACCACCAAAGGGTTGTTTCTCCCAAATTTAGCTGATGCAGGTGCCATGCCCTTGAACCTCCAATATGGCGGGCTGAACCAACCTCTTTCCTTTGTAAAGTTAGTGTGCCTCAAGTATTTTGTTACAGTAACAAAAAGCTGAGCCAAGCAGAAGATTCAAGGATCAAATAATCCATTAGAAATCTTTCTGTCTGTGTGGATTTTGCTGTGCTTTTTTTTTTTGAAAGGCTTTGTCTCAGCAAGGATGGCTGTGGAACAAGACTCTGAAGCAGTCTCTGTGCTCTCAGGGACCCTGTTTGCTAACACAAACCATGGCACAGGTCTATGGAAACGGTTCAAATTTTTGACAAGGAATAACTATCGCAGAGGGTGTGGGGAGTTTTAGCTTCTCTCTAGTCCACAAAAACCCTTTCTAGCATTTTCTAGATTTTGGAGCCCTTGGTTCACTTGTTTCATTTCTCTTCTGTTTTTTGTTGTTTTTGAGATGAGGTCTCATTAGGTTGCCCAGGCTGGGGTTAAACTTACCATCCTCCTGCCTCAGCCTCCCAAAGCAAGGATTACAGGTGTGTGCCGCTGTGCTTGGCTTTGTCCCCTCATTCATATCCTTCTTTTCATTGATTTATACTTCTTATTACCTGATACTACATCTTACTTAACAAAATATTGAGGGCTAGGTGGGGCAAAGGGGATCGTTAAGAATGACATTTAGTGTTTAACAGGCAGAAAACATAGCCCACATTGACAGTATAGCTGTGACTAAGATTTATTTTCAGAGTGGTACCCGAAACCATGAAACTGGGGTTTAACGTGCTTGATACTAACGACATCAAAGCTATACTCATGATTCATCTTTCTGCAGTGTACTTACTCTGAGTTTGTCCCTGGAATCCTTAAAATTGAGAAGAAGAAAAAAAAAAATAAGCAAATGCAAATTGAAAAGTTTTCCACTGTGGAACAGCTGGTGTTAGACTATGACCCTAAATCATGTGAGATAATAGAAATCGTAAGACTACTAGGGCTGCAAATGAATCTTCAAGATGCCATCTCCTCCTCTCTCTCTGTCCTTCCTCCTCCCCTTCACGAGGCTGGCCATACTTCAGCCATTCATTCCAGCCAGATCCACCCTAGTTTTAAAGGAGGGTAGAGAACATGAACGCAACCGTCTTCCTCGCCAGCCCATCTGGTACAACCCTGGCCTGTCATTCAAGTCTAAAAGCATCGTCCCGGCCAGGGAGTGGACGGCCCAGCCTCGTGAGCCAAGGTGCACAGAACCCGCGTGGGCGGTGGCCTCTTCCCGTGCAGCGGGGTCTCTAACGCACAATAAATAGCAGACTTCTGGCTGACTGCAGCACTTTCTGATTGCTCTTCCCTGGACCCTAGAAAACAAACAGTAGGTTCTGGGAAGAAAAGCAAGGTCTTGTAAGACGCCTGAACTCGTGGGAAGAGGACAGGGGGACTCATCGTGGAGTTCTTGACGATGTCACAGAGCCGTGTTGGGAAGGCCAGTGCCATACTAAAAAAAGTTCCCCCCAAAGGGGAAGGAAGCTAAAGCTAAAAATATATCACGCCAGCTGTTAGAAATGCTTCTCAAAGGAAGCAAACCAACTATTTCATTAGTTATCTCTTTGAAGAGCCAATGGGAGGTTAAGGGAATAATGGCATTTTTGAGCTCCGTGTCAGGTTGGCTAGATTTTTTTTTTTCTTTTTAGAAAGAAGAAATTTCCCAACCTTAAAGAAAGCCTTTTGGGGAAAGACAAAATAACTGCATGAGAACTCACAAAGAATTGCTAACTATATTATTAGTGGCTCCAAAGGACAAGGGTAACCTAAAGCCTGTGAGACTGAACAAGCGTCTCCGGGCCTGGTCTTTCCTATCCAGTCCCAAAGGCCACTGGCCAAGCCTCTGTCCTCACCAGTCCTGCCTAAAGGCCCAGCCTCTCTCTCTTGCTCTTGAATACCTGTTTGGATGGTTTCTTACAGGCTGACCAGAGTGTGCTGGCAGGGGCCAGGCGGGGCAGAGGAAGGAGGCCTCAGGCGAGCTGGCTGCCCCTACGAGACTGGGGCCAAAGGAAATGGACAGGCTTTTTTCTAGTTTTAAAGTAGAGTAGAGAATGTGAACACATTCTTTTCTGCAAAATTGGGGCTCCCATAGGAGCCACTTGGCTTCAGATACACGTCTCTATCTTGCCATAGACTGAAGGATCCTTCTATCTGGGGAGCTCAATAACCCTACTATATATATAAATCTAGGACCTGGATATCCCAAAGGTAATTTTTTTTAATGTTTAGTTTTGAGATAATCTAGATTTACAAGAAATTACAAAAATACTACCTAGAAAGTGCTCCCACGCCCATCACCGAGCTTCCCCTAAGGTGACAAGTCACATGACTACAGGGCATCGCCCAAAGCAGGAAATGGACACCAACACAACACAGCTAACCAGACTCAGGGCTTTAGATCTTGGCAGTTGTCACAGGCACTAGTTTTTTGCGTGAACGTACGTGTCTAATTTTACGGCATCTTATCCCATCCCGTTACAAATTCATGAGACTCCCTACACCTCCCTCACTGAGACCGCAGCATGTTTCCAACAGTCTGTTGGTATTTAAACCAATTTGGTAAAATAAGTCACAAAAAGAACAAGAGTAAAACTAAATGTCACTACAATAATACGACAGCAGGCCAGGTGATCGATGTGACTGCTGAATCTTTTCGTTTTCTCATTTACTTTAAAAAAGCATTATTTTTGTGAACATCTGCCCGGTGAGCCCAGGAGTTTATTAAGTGCCCGCTGTTTAGCAAATGGTTTCAGCCAGGATGGGCAGGCAGGCTTCAGCTCACACGTGTCTCTCACTGAATTATAGTGGCTGCCCCCAGGGGTCTAAGGAGGAGGACCCGGAGGCCACATCTGGGCTTAGCGAGACAGAGCCACTGTGGCACAGAGCTACGCTGTCACGGGGAGTTTCTGGGACTTTGTGAGCCACATGGTGGCCTGAGGACTGGGAAAGGGCAGCAGTTTGGCCAGGGTCTCAGATCTGTGAGCTGTGGAGGCCACCAAAGGACAGCTGGCTGACTTGGGGAGGGGGCCAACCAGGGTCAGAGAGAAACAAGAGTGTACTAGCTGCTCATCGAGCACATTGTAACTAAGTTAGAAGCCAGACTTGGGCTTGACTGCATGGGTTCAAATCCTACCAAAACCTTTGAGTCTGTTCGTCAAGCATCAAAGGAACATGATAATAATGTGTCACATCATAGAGATTAAATGCATTAACAATTACACAAAGCATTTTAAACAATACCCAGTAATGAGCAAACACCATGTTGCTAAGTGCCATTGCTAATTTACTTTTTTAGTCTACGGTACTGAAAACTTTTAAATGCGTTCTTTTGATCATCAGAAGAATGAATGAAGATTAATAAAGGAAACACTACAGCTTCTCAATGAACCACCAATCTGCAGAGGTGGACAAGCAAATGGAACATTTGGGAATAATCTGGGTTCCCAAAGTTGCTTGGCCTCATGAGAGGCTCTCAGATTCCTTTCTTTCCATCTACTCTCACGGTCTTCTTCCCTCCCCTCCTCCCCTCTCCTTCACGATTCTCTCCTTCCTCATCACTGCCTTCCAGCCCTGCCTGCACACTGGACCCCCACTCCTTTGCTCACAATCTCCCTACCCCGAGTACCCCCAGCCCACCCTCCACTGTCACACCCTCCTCACTCTCACTTCCCATTTCCTCTGCCAACCTCCTCCTGGCCCGGTAAGGCACAGAGCTCTCTCCAGCCTACACATTTGCAGCACCGACAGTGCAGACCCAGCTCCTGTTGGAAGGTGTCTCCTTAAGATCACGTGCTGGGAACACCATCCCCAGTACAACAGGGCCCAGAAGAGGTGGCTGCCCTTAGGAACGAATCAGTGTTGTTAATATGGCAGTGGGTTTGTTATAAAAGCAAGTTTGGTCACCTGATCTTAAACTGCCCAGGCCTGCAAAACTGTGAGCCAATGAACCTTTTGTTGTTTATAAATTACCCAATCGATAGTATTATTTTACAGCAACATAAAACAGATGAAGACATACTTGATTCAACTGACACTAAGTCCCCTGTGTCTCATAGAAGCTCTTACAGTATTATTTCTTACTACCCTTTTATATGACCCATGAAATATTATGTAAAATTTCTGTGGATAAGTCAGGCAAAAAGGACTAATTTTTAATTGTGAGACTGACGTATCTTCTCTCTGCAAACTATATGGCAGGCTTCTCAAACGTGGAGCAGTATTTTAAGCTTCCTTGTTTCCCATTGGCTCAATCAGTGCTAGGCACACAGTGGGGAGACCATTTCAGTGGAATGGCCTAAAGTGATAGCATGTCTGAGGCCCCATTGGTGACAGATGGTCCCCGTGTACAATGGGTAGACCTACTGATTATTCAGCTGCAGGATGCAGTGAACGTACACCCATACGGCTGCTGGGTTTTTCCACTTTCAGTACAGCATTTAGTATGTTACATAAAGTAGTCAATACTGTTATAAAACCAGCTTTGTGGCAGATGGTTTAGTCCACCTGTGGGATAATTCAAGTGTTCTGCAGATGTTTAAGGTTGGTCTGGGTTAAGATAAACTATAATGTTTGAACAGTTAGGTGTATTAAGTACAGTTCTGACTTAATGATATTTTCAATTTATGATGGGCATTGGTTTTTGTCTTTTTGAGACAGGGTCTCACTATGCAGTTCAGGCAGGCCTTGAGCTCACTTTGTAGCCCAGGCTGGTCTCAAACTTGCAGCAATCCTCCTGCCTCAGCCTCTGCAGTGCTGGGATTACAGGCATGTGCCACCATGCCCAACTCTTATAGTGGGTTTACTGGGACATTATTCATGGCAAACTGAGGAACGTCTCTACTGTGCATGGCCTACAGCTCAGGAAAAGGTGCTTTTTACTAAGTGACCATCAGAACTGAACGCGATGGCACAGACCTGGATGTCAGCATTAACACTTTTGTCTTCCCAGTTTCTTCTATTTATTCATTTAGCAAAAAACCCAGCCCTTGCTTACTGTTTCTGCGTTGGCCAGGGTCTGGCACCCAGTCTTACTGAGCCAACCAACCTCATGGTAGATACCTTGTTTGGAGAGGGTAACTAACTGGGTCACACTGCAGTTACCAAACTGCAGGTCTGCAGTTTGGACCTTGCAGGGCTCAGACACAAAGTCTCAGTTCTTGCCACTTGGTCAGTTGTGTCTCTGGTGCCAAGTGTCCACCTGAGAGGGGCACGAGTTAATGAATGACCCAAAGGCCTGTAGCTCTGGAGGACACAACAGAGCCATCCTGGACCATGCAGAGGCGTAAACCAATGCTACTGTCATTTTGTTAGGGAGGCATCATTGCAGTGCAAAGTATATATGGCTTAAGTGTCAGAAGCTTTCTGGAAAGAATCGAGCTCAATCGTGATCTTCTAATGCTCCGAAAGAGGGCTCCAACCTCTTTCTTCTTCCATGTAATCTGCACATGCAGTTCAATCACCAAGGGCTTTGCAGCTGAAGAACGACATGGGTTCCAAGGTCGAGGAGGCTGAGACAGTCACCCTCTGACCTTCCTCCCCTTCATGGGGCTTGGCTGCTACCCTAATGAAAATAAGTGCCTGCTGACTATAACCCGATAAACACTTGAACATGCCAGTCTTGTCAAGACCCAACCTGGACTGTGTTAATCAGCAGTTGGAAATATGTGATGGCCCCAGACTAATTTCAAGACAAATGACGTTAAAAAGACACAAGTTCAAGTTTGAGAGGGCAGGCAGCTCACAGCCTCCTCTTTCTAGCTCCCAGAGAGTCTTGTGACCATCATCAGTTCCTTTGCTGACCCAGGAGAGCTGGGCTGAAGGACTCCGCAAAAATAGAGCCAGCGGGGTGGCTACAACAGTCCCAGCCATCACTGTGTGCCACACAGGGGCTGGCAGAAACTGTCCTTGCTGAGTACCAATCTATGAAAGATGCCAGCCCCTGTGAAAACCCCTTCCAGTATGAGCTGAGGACGCTACAACCACCCCATTCCCTAAATGCTCAAGTTATTCATGTTCAAGTGTAAAGACAGAAAAAATAATTTTAACAAAACCTCACAAAAAGGCCGTGTGCCTTTAGTATTTTCTTGGTTATTCTACTAAGAGACTGTTTCAATTAATGGAGCTGAATTCACTATTTCTACATCTTAGAGAGAGCCACTGAAAGAGGCCTGGCAGCTCTAAGATTAGAATGGAGGCAGAGGCCAAGAGGGTACCACTGCTAATTTTTAATCTTCTTGTTCTCTTTTAATTGGGGGTTCCTGCACATTAACAGGCATGGTCGGGTCTACTTGCAAAATCTCTCCCCCAAGAGGGTAATCTTGGCAGTACCACTGTCTACACAGATCCATGCCCTGGAGAATACCGCCCAGTGACAGGCAGCTTTCCCTCCATGGTGGCACAGATAGTGGCTTGATCACCTTGCCTGGCCCAAGTGGGGAACCACAAGAGGACTCCTGGCTCCAGTGCCCAGCACTTTGCTTTACTGGCCCAAAGAGCAGAGGGAATGTCCTCCTGCCGTCCCCTGGCACCAAGCAGCTCCTGCCCCCAATCCTAGGAGGAGGCACTGAGCCAGAGGAAGCCTGCAGCATCCACAGCACACAGAGCATCCCAGGACAGCGAACCTGGTTTCCCTGCTCGAGAGCAAAAAGGGGCCCTATCAGGTTTCAACCAGGAAATGCACAGGGAGGGCACATCCCAGGGCAACATTAAAATAATTTAAAAAGAAAAATATAAAGAAAGACAAAAATAAAACATAAACAAAGCCCACAAGGCTGGTTGGTTAGCCACGGGTTAGCATCAGGCCTAGAAAATCCCAGTAGCCCAGCGTCTCAGCAAATCCCTAGCTCCAGGGTAAATGACGTGGGCATTTCTCTTCGTGGAAATGGGATGCTGCCTTCTTTCACCATTTTCTCTCTTATTTCTTTCCTTTTGGGTGGTCTGTCACCCCAAGTTGGACCCTTCCATCACTCTGACCTGCCCAGCACTTTCATTCTGCCAGAGTCAAAGAACCATCAGTCTGGGGTCCAGAGAGCCCTTCCCCCAGCCCGTTCCCCCACAGCCCTACTCTCCCAGGTTTCTGGGGTGCTCAGAGCAGACCCTGGCAGCACGACATGCCGCACACAGCAATTCACCAAACCACACTGCGCTCAAGGGGGAAGGGGGTCGAGGCTTGCGGGTGGGGCGGAGGGAGGACTTACTTGTACTTGTGCTGGTTCCAATCGTGTTGATGGTGGTGGGGACGGAGGAGGAGGAGTAGAGAGGCACGTGGCCGTTCTCACACCCCAGGCTTTTGTCCTGCCAGTTGGAGGCGTTGATGCAAATCCCAGAATCCCGAGAGTTTTGCCACCCATTGAGCTTGTCGTCGGAGTTCTGTCTTTGGTGATAGTAGTGTGACTGCCCGTAATCCACAGAGTCCGAGCGGCTTCGGTTCTGGCCGCCGAAGCTGGTCGACGTGCGGTCCTCCAGATGATTCAGCCACATGGCCAGGGCGCTGCGATCTTCCAGCGAGGTGGCCGGGTGGATCAGTGCGTAGGACAGCAGCTGCCTGCTCTCCTCGATGTGCTGGTTGTGCTCGATGGAGTGCGCCAGGATCTTGGGCAGCAGCTTCATATACTCTACTTTCGCGTCGAGGTTTCCTGGCTTCAGCAAAGGCAGGTGAGATAACAGGAGGGAAATCACTTTATCCTTGGATTCCTGTTGCCATTGGTTAATGATTCCTGGAAAGGAAAATATAGAGGGCAAGTGAGCAAACACACGTGATGACCCTGGACGCCACGCTCCAAGTTTAGTCCCCAGTCGATGGACCCTGGCTAAATTTTTTTCAAATTGCCCTTTGCCCTAGATGGGTTAATTGACCTCCAGATTTTAGGGGTTGAGGACTTCAATGATGCATAAATCAAAAATTCTTAGATGTTTGGATCCTTCAATTCTCATTCACATCTTCAAAGAGGCTACAGCTACTTTCATCAGCCAAATAAGAGTTTTGGGTTCTGCTTGGCATCTCAGGAAAATCTCACCCTGTCCTGATAGATGAGGGGCCAAGACTAAGAACAGCCAGCGTGGTCATGGGTCCACGCAACTGTCTCGGGGTGAGGCTGCCTTTCCAACTCAGACACCTGTGGGGAAGCCCTTAAAATACTCCCTAAGGGATTTATATGGAACTGGTAAAAGTTTCCATGTGGAGAAAATTATCAGGAAAAAAGGACCCCACGCACCACACCACCCTAGTCTCCACACAGTAAGTCTACAGCTTTCTTGTATGACACGAACTCAGAAAAAGCACCAGGGCCTCAAGGCTGAAATGAGCCATGGATCTGGGCCTTGGCTCCTGGATACCTCTCTTTGCATGTACTATGTAGGCTCTTTCCCATTAGCAAGGATCTGTTTTTATTTTGGTAAAATGTGCACAATAATAACCATTTTGAGTGTACAGCTCAGGGTCATTAAGTGCATTTACAGAGATATGCATTCATCTTCAGAACTTAGCCACAACCCCAAGTAGAAACTCCATCCTCACTGGACATGAATTCCCATCATCCCCTGTCCTCCCACCCACCCTGACCCCTGCCTGAGCTGCCATTTTGGCTTCTGGCTCCATGAACTGACTACTGTAGGACCCATAGATAAGTGCACTCAGAGAATTTGTCCCTGTGACTGCCTCACTTCACCAACCATAATGGCCTCATATGTGTGGACACCTGTTTGTCACATGCTTACAAGGACCCCCTTCTGTTCCTCTCACTCAAAACACAGAACACACTTCATTTATTGGCCTCTGAGAAGTAGCTTGTTGTAGAGCTTGACTGCTCTCCACTGGGCTGGGCAGGCTTTAAGCAGCATCTACATGGGTTCATTCCCATGACCAAAAACTACAAATGTTCCTGGGAGATGCTGGAAACATGAAGAAGTGGGGTGCCTAGTAGGAGATTTTCTGGTCAAGGAGGCATACTCTTGATTGAAAGAGATAGTGGACTCACTCCTTCTTTCTCTGTTTCTTGGATTCCAGGCCCCAAAACAGCAAGCACAAATGACATGGATGGAAACTTCCCAAACAAGGGGCCAAAATAAACCTTTTCTCTTTTGAAGTTCATCGTCTCTGGTATTTTGTTACAGTAATGGCATGCAGACTAACACAATCAACAAGGAAGGGATGGTGTCTGGTGAAGGAGCACAAGCTTTGAAGTCGGGCAAACTTGGGCACGCATCCCAGAACCGCCACTCAATTTGTGGTGGGGCTTTGGTAAATTACTTAACCTCTCAGAGCCTCAACTGCCTCTTCTGTGAAAAGTGGTCTGAACAGCATTTACCTCTCCTAATGCTCTTGGATTAAATGAGGTCAAAGCAGAAAAAGGACCAAGTGCCTGATGGTGGAAGCGATTCCTTCTACTTGTCTGTACAAATCCACATGTGTGTGATGTGAGTGGGTTTGGATCTCAAATTTCAGAAATAACAGAGACCAGAGACAACCCGGGGGGAAAGTCATTAAAAAAAATCAAATTGGAAAAGAGGTAGAGAGGAAAAAAGTGAAAGGAAATGGAGCCACGGAGGGTATAACAATATGAAGAGGTACTTGGCTGTCTAAAAGTGGGGTGTCACAGGGTTGCTAAAGAGCTAACACCGTGAAGCGGAAGTCACCAGGCAGAAACGGGGGGATGTCAGGACAGGATGTGGGGAAGAACTGGACTGCAGAAACAGAAGAGCTCAGAGGGCCACTAGGCAGGCCCCAGAACCCACTTCCTGGTGGTTTCAGGCCCAGAGCCGGGTGACAAGGAGCAACACAGTTCAACAGCAGTATAATGCCAGCCTCTCGCGGGATTTTAAGCTTTCTAGCAAACCACATCAAACAAGAGGAAAGTTAATGTGGCCAACTTAACTTCAGCGCTATATGGGGCTTTCAAAATAGTGTTTCAACGTAGAATCGAGATAAAATTATGAGGGAGACATTTTACCTTCTCCGATTTCGCATTATACCATTGAGACCCAGGGTGTGTTTTCCCCTAGACTGGCCACAGCCGCAGTGGGTGGAAGCCACCTGTGGTGCTGGTGACTCCTGAGCTGGCCAGCACAGACTGGAGATGTTCAGATGGGGAAGGCGGGTCGGGACAGATGACCTCAGAGGTCCCTCCCAGCCCTGGATTCTATATTTAGCTAATTGCCACTTGACACAAGACAGCCCTCGTGTGTTCCACTCAGCGTGATCTCCTTTTTGAAAGTGATGCTGGGAGACGCAGCACAAAGGCCTCATGTCATCCGTGGACCATCAACACACACCAAGCACATTGTAACTGAGGAATATGCTTAGGATGAAGACACAGTCTCTCCGGGGAGCCCAGGGGTCTCAAGAGGCTCTGGAAACAAGCACAGGGGCTAAGAGGATGGTAAACTGGTCAGAGGCGGCCAGGGGACCCCCTGAATATGCACATGTAAAAATGGGGTTTGGGAACCACCTTCAGTAAAAATGCATGAGGCTAAAGGACCCCCTAGATTTCTGCTAGGTCATTTCCTTGTTTGGATATTCTATCCCTCTGCAAAAGGTCAACCTAAAAACAAAAACAAACTCAGAAACAAAAACAAAATGTAAACAGGACCCAGAGTGCAAACTAAACAGGTTATCTCCGTGGAACTGCTCCTGCCAGGGATTAACCTGGGGTTCAGAAAAAAGCACAGCAAGGAAGAAAGGAAGAAAAAAAAAAAGAGAGGCTTTGGGACTGTGGCATGGCCCGGAAGACAACCAGGGGCTGGTCTGCTCCCACGGGGAGGCAGAAAGGAGGCTGCCCTCCGAGGTAACTCCTGGCTAGATCAAACCGTTCCTGCTACTGCTACAGCTGCCACTGCCCAAGAGCAAATGACACTGAGTGTTTTCTATGTGCTGGGGACTCTTTGAAACCCTGTGCGTTTAATAGGTCACTTGGTCCTCCTGAGAAGCTTGTGAGGCAGGTCCTGGCACCAGCCTTACTTTACAGATGAGGGCAGAGAAGCTCAGGTGGGGCAAGTTGCTTACCTCTGGTCCCCTGGCAAGGTGGCACAATGAAAGTAGCAGATTAGCTTAGACACCTAATAGTTATTATGCTGATGGCTTAACCATAAGCTAAATGTATTAGTATTTATAATATATAATTATACCTTAACTGTGTGCTAATACCTAATAGCTGTAAATACAGTAATATATTAGGGAGTACCCGGAGCTGCAGAGGAGTTGGCCAGCCATGGAATTGGAGAAAAAAGAAATTATAGAGGCAATATCAATCTTGTCCAATCTGCAGCCTAAGGAATGCATGCCCTCTTTTACTATATTTTTGTTACCATAAAAATAAAGATTTATTACTTATATACACTAACTATATATTTGATGTGCAGCCCAATTCCTCTTCACCAGAATGGCCCAGGCAAGCCAAAAAGTTGGGCACCCACAATTAAATTATACTTTTTGTGGTTTTAAAATACGCCCATAATTTCCTGGGTCATTTCCAGCACAGAGAACATTCCTGGGAATAGCAGTCTGGGGCTGCATGACTGGAGCCATAAAAGGCTCCAGAGCATCTGCCTTGCATTTTCTCAGATCACTCCCTGTAGGGCAAGGCACCGCCATGTTGACAGGGGACCCAAGCAGCTCAACAGCGACCAACCAAGACCTCTTCCCTACAGCCAGCACCGACCCATGAGCCCCATGAAGAGACCCCAATGGAAATTAATCTCCCGCCTTCAGATAACAGCAGCTCCAGAGATGAAGTTGAGAGACCCTGAGCCAGAATCACTTGGATTCCTGATCCACAGAAACTGCATGTGACTGTGGACTCATTACTTTCAGCTGCTGAGCACTCTGTTACGCACGCAGCCAGAGATAACAAAGATATTACCAAGGAAAAAGGAAGTGTTAGCCATCTAATTTCGAGTAGTTTGGTCCTTCCGGCAAAGTATTCCATCTGGAGACAGAGCCAGGAAGCTGATCTGTGGCCACTACACAGTCCCCTCATTCAGCCTCCCTGTCCCCATCACCCAGTCCCCAGTGACCTTCAGACCTGCCTGAGAGAATGAGCTGACCACACGGACTTGAGCTCTTTCCAGATTCCACAATGGAGATTTTTCAGGGCTACTTAATAAATGGTTTCTGATTATTATTTAGCTTCCTGTGGAGGTCTGCCTACTGGCACAGTGTATGCTGATTACGTGGACTTGGAGTATGTCTGGTCTCTCTTGACGACAGCTCCTTGCGGCAAATTAGCAGGCTGGTCATCCCTGCTTTCTAGTTAGCATGGCATCAACCTTTCAGGATGAGCTGCCCCTGGGCACTGCCGAGTGTGGGCACTTCTGCTTCCAAACGAAGACAGATTCTCCAAGTGGGAATTTGGGACATAATAGCTTACTCCTGCCACATACCCACTGGTGCCTTTATTGTATTTATTCTACTTCTAGACAGCAGAAATTTCTCTTCCTTGGAGAAGACCCAGGAATCCTTTTATTTTTCAAACAATAGATCCCTTCTGAGATGCATTCTCACCATCACACACCCCAATATCACCTCTTCGGAAACAGCATGCAAAGCTGTTGTTGATGCCACCTCACCCCTATGACATCAGTGCGGTCGTTTACCATCGCTTGGCATATGAGGCAGAGATGTAAGGGTGTGTTGATATTTAATGTGGGCAAAAGTTAAAGATTTATAATTTGTAAACCAATGACAGAGGAATAGTAAAAGAAAAATTAAAAGAGTGATAATTAAAGACTGTAAGGATCAGAAAACTGTCCCAGTGATTCTTAGAGTGACACAGAGTATGTTTAAATATCAAGTCTGGTATTACTAGTACACAATGGTGTGTCAATGTTTAAGGGTTCCAGTTGTTAGTAAATTATCCTTCAATCGCTATTTTATTATACCCTTGTTTTCAGTTTAATAACATTTACCATAAAAGGGTTTCTCACAAGTGCATTTAAGCAATTTGCTCATGCGAGAAATGGCTGGGAATTAAGTGAACGCACAAGGAGTCCTGGTTAAGCAAACATGCTCCAAGGCAGGAATACTCGTGGGTCTTACATGGTTAAATGCTCCTTGGAAGAATCTACATTACAAACTCAATCCTAGATATATCAGGTACTACAGCCTTCTAAATTTACTGTGACTCTGCACAGCTCAAAAGTGGATGATAACATCATGGTGAAAGCATTTGGTAGGGAGCTGAGCTGACACCAGCACCTAAAAATCAGGGAGAGACATGGCAAACAGTGGGATTCTTGCAGTCGAATTGCACTGGCCTTATCTCCCAAGGCATCCTCTTGAGCTGGGGAGAAGAATCCCCATAATTTGGCAGAGCTCTGCAAATGACCTGGATGAGACAAGTTCTGATGGTGACCCAGCTTCCTGGAGTTATGGCGCCCCTACAGCTGCAAGGGCTGCTATGCATAGACACAAAGGCTCAGGAAGCTGAAAGCCACTTCCTCACCTTGCTGACTTCCAAGATGGCCTGTCTTCTCCCCCTGGTATCCCTGCCCTGAGTACTCTCTTCCTACTCCACTCACAGCAGGTATGGAGTGACCAACATGGTGTGATGGGTAGGTCACAAAAGGCATTGTGGTGTCCACCTGGCTTTCTTGGCTCACTTACTCTGGGGAAAGATAGCCACGTCACTGTGAAGATGCTTAGGCATCCTGAGACTGGCCAGGGAAGAACCCCTGCCTTCTGCTAATTGCCAGAACCGACTTGGGCACCAGAGGAGAGAGCCAGGGGGAGTGACTTCTCCATCTCCAGTCAAATCATGACCACAACAACCTTGTGAGAGACCTTGAACTTGAACTACCCTACTAGGCTGCCCCAAGTTCAGAAAATGGAGACACCGGTGTTTGTTCTTATGCTAAGCAATTACGTTTTGGGGTAATTTGTTACACAGCAATATTTAACCAATACGAAGACTTTCATATTACTTGGTAAAAAATTGACTGAAAAATGGTCCCCCCTTGAAATCAACAGAAAAGGCAAGGATAAAGGCAGTGGGCCACATAGGTCATTAGGAGCATGGCACCCTTCTCTGAAAACAGGAGATCATCAGTGCTGGTCATTCATGGGTACCTGACCATGCTCAAAGGATAGGCCAGGAACCTTTGGCCCCAGCAGATAACTGTAAGATTCATTTGCCACTCCAGAGTCATCTGGACTTTCCACCTATACCCAGGTTCTGTTATAGCTGGATGCTCCCAGAGGGTTCTTTAGTTTCTGAAGGGCTCAGGCCAGCTGAGAACTCATCCTGAAATCTCAGTCATGGGCTCCAGCTAGGGTTGGGACTCACTTCCGGTTCCTGACCTCTTCCTAGCCACGACTCACTGCTGTAGGTCAGGCTACCCACTCCCAGGCAGCACATAAAACAAGCCTGCTGACCTGCGAACATGTGCTCAACCCCTGCATGGTGGTTTCCAGCCCAGATTTCTCCTCCTCTGAGCCCCAGACTCCCAAACTCAACTGCACCCTCTCCATCTCGTCGGAGATGCCAAAGCCCACTCTTTTCTCCTTCTCTTACCAGACCTGCTTCTTCCCTTCTATCCCGGAAAATCATTTCTCCATCTTGCAGTTGCTCAAGTCAAAACTCAGAGCATCCTTGCCTCCCTGCTCTCTCATCCCGTAGTTCAGCTGGCAGCAAATCCTGGGGGTGGAATCTTCATCAGGAATCTGACTGCCTCTCACCAGGGCTCTGCACTTCACCTACCATCACTAGTCTATTATCAATCCTAACAATCACTTGAAAAGAATGACCTTTTTATCACCAGAAAACAGGTTGTGACATTCCCATATTAAATCCTCCAAAAGCATCCCATCCGCCACGATCTGACATGGTCTCAGGGTTTCCACTAATGTGTGGGAACACTGGGCCCCAATGTGGCAGTCTGGGGTGATGGGACCTTTAAGGAGTGGAGCCTTGTGGTGGAGACTATTAGGTCACCAGGTGCTGCCTTCAGCAGGAATTCATGTAGTCCTTGTGGGACTCCCGAGAGCTCCCACTAGAGTCAGCTGTTATAAAAAGAGCGAACCTGGCCCCTGTCACCTCCTCTGACAGGCTCCCATCCCCGTGATGCCACACACGACCCTGCATCTCAAGGGACGGGGCCAACCCACCTCAGACTTTTAGTCTCTTAAACTCCAAACTAAAGGGACCTCTTTTCAAATGACCCAGCCTCAGGTCCTTCCCGATAGCAACAGAAAATGCACAAACACATCTCATCCTGAGCGAAAGGCAAAGGGATCTGATGATGATGCCTACTGAATCCCTATATGACCCAGTCCCCTGCCCTCCATGCCCGCCCACCCCGGCTTCCTCTAACACAGCGGGCTCTTGGCTCTCACTCTTTCTCCTTCCTGAAACACGTTCCCTCTGTCCCACACTTAGCACTGCCCGGCTCTCTCTTTGCTCAGACATCACCTTCTACGGAGACCATCTCTGTCCGCACTGCTATAAACTGCCCGCCTCCCCTCACACTGCTCCCCCGCAGCCCTGCTTTGTTTTCTGCGCATGTATCACCCTGAAACCTGTTGTCCTTTCCACTTATTCTCTGTCTGTCTCCTCTGCAGTGTAAGCCCCTGGGGAGCGATGGAACCCCCACTCCCCCCACGCACTGTTATTTCCTCATTCCCCACCTCTTTTAATGACTCTATGACTGTCTCCTGGCATTCTGTTTGATATCATTTTATAGACTCTTGTATTTCTTACTCCAAGGACAATCTTCCAGCAACAGTAGCTACTGTCACACACACACTGTTCAGTCACCCCTTTTCTCATTTGATGACTTTAGCTTTTCAGTCAAATAGAAACAGGAATATGGGAAAGAAAATCAAATGATTATCTCAATTTGCAAAATTTTTACTACCTCCCCCCCCTTTTCAATATTCTGTTTAAGGTGGAAAATTGTGCTAGAAATCGGAAGCAATAATGGGTACTTTTCCTGATTGTAACTGACATCAATTAAAGTAATCTTGGTGAAAAAGATTGGAAAGGTTGAGACAGTAGACGCAAATGTATTTAATACAACTCTTTTGCAAACATCTGTTGAAGAAAGGAAGAAAACCAAAACTGATTTGGGGGGGTCACTAAGTAATGATCATTTTAATAAGACCACACAGGAACAGGTCTTCCAAACTCATAAATTAGAGATGAAAAAGTTATGACATTACTTTTGATAAACATAGGGCGGATCTTTGCAAAGCACTGGCTAATTATTTACACCAAAATCTCTCAGAGATAAAGGCCATGAATAGTTCAAAGGCGGGAAGTTTTCCCACTCACTGGTCTTCACCCTCACGCTCCCGGGCCACCACCAAAACCCAGAACGCTACAATAGTCTTTGCAAATAATCAGTGGTCCTTGTGCTGACCTTACAAAGAAGAAAAACGCGTTCTATAATTCTAAGGTTTAGGCCTTGTTCCACAAGCAGCACTAGACACAAAAGCCCCAGCCGAAGTACACGATGTCCTCACCAAAATATCACTTGTTAAGGAGAAACTCCAAGGCCCAAGTCCTTCCTGCATGTCCCCACAGGGTGGAGAGGTAGCACCTTTGCAGAACTCCACCGGGGTCAAATCACAGAAGCATGGCTCGCTCTGTCCACCGGCGATCGCGAGACGGCTGCTGCACCGATAGTATCAGGAGGAACAAGTTCCACCCCTGACTCTGTATCTTTAAATAATTCTAGACTGTTAAGTCGTTGGGTCCTGCACTTTCTAAAATAAATGAGGAAGTTGCTCAACAACTTAAGAGACAAAATTTCCCATCTCGAGAGCTGGGAATTCAAAGTCTAAGTGTGAATGGAAGAGCCAACTGTTGTATAACTATGTAAATACTATCACCAAGGAATAGCACGGATATAGTCCCAAAATATGCACATTACACATGCTGACAGTCACATTTATGTGTCACTCACTTAGGTATGAAACGAGAAATAAGGACGTTACTCCAAGACATGCTGTGGAGGGAGAGACTGAAACGATTTTGTTGAGGCAGGATGTTCAAATCCTCGCTCACACATTAACCAGTGCTATATTTGAAAAGAAAGGCCTGGATTACTACAAGGGCAGAGTTAGGTGACCCTGGAACACGTCCAGCCGCCCTCCGGCACAGCCCTGAAGAGGAAGTAGGAGGCCTGTCTCCCTCTCTGGCTCTGCCGGAGCCCAGGGCCAATGCTGGGGACTTATGCAAAGGTAGGTGGGAGAGGTGGCTCATTCTCACCTGTTCCCAGTGCAGTGAGCTCCCCTTCTGGTTAGGAAGTAGGTCAGTCAAGGCAGTCAGAGGAGGATTTTTCCAGGCCTTTAGGGAAGGGAAGCTCTACTAATGCTGGTGTGCTCAGGGCTGTGGATAACAAGGACAGCAGAGGACTGTCAGAAGAAAGTTCTCTGATTAGGAAAGCGGACAGTTGAGGCCTTTTCCACCTTTGGGGCATCCTGCCATGAAATGAAGCAGACCCAGTGGTCAATGCAGTAGCAGGACTGACCAGACGAGGACCTCTGGTGACAGAAGACTTTAGTGGCAATGCCACACAAGACCAGCGCCTGGTGTTTCAATTTAGCTTTACATGGTCATCTTGGGAGGTGGGGACACTTGTTTATCAGACACTTATCTATCTATGGTCCCTGCCAAAGTATGGCTGAGTGCTGGCATGAGTCCTTTCCAATGGAGTCTGAAGCATCATGGCCATCGGAAGAGTTCTTTACCCACAAAACAGCTTCTATTCACACAAAGAGTGAAAGGAGAATTGGACCAAGAGAGGTAGAGAAATTCTTTGAGAAGGCCTCCACTTCTAAAAGCAGAAACTGGTTTAAGAGTTAACAGTCAGAACCCGTTTTCTAAAGAAGCACCCCCAAGCCGGGCGTGGTGACTCACGCCTGTAATCCCAGCACTCGGGAGGCTGAGGCAGGAGGATCGTTGCAAGTTCGAGACCAGCCTGGGCTACAAAGTGAGCTCAAGACCAGCCTGACCTGCATAGAGAGACCCTGTCTCAAAAAGACAAAAAAAAAAAAAAAAAAGAGGCACCCCCAAGGACCTCAAAAAGTCTCCAGCCACCATCCAAAACATTAGCAAAACAAAACAACAACAACAAAAAAATCAAACAAACCAAAAAAAAAAAAAATCCACAAAGACTTTTTCATCCATTACTGCTACAGCAGTGGGGATCTAGCCTTTGGCTGTTCAAATGGTAAGAGAATATCATTACCTGTCCTTAAACACACTGCTGAGGACAGGCCCTGTGCACTGCACAGCCAACCCCACCCCCACCCCCGGCCACCTACCACCATTTGTGAGGTAGTTTGAGAATCTACCTCGCTCCGTATCCTCCCGGCCTCTCTACCAGGGTAGAGCTCAGGGACTCAGGCGCTGAATTAATCTCTCTCTGTTTCTTTCTCTGTTTCTGTCATTCTCTATGTGTCTCTCTGACTCTGTCTGTCTCAATCTCCTTGTCTCTGTCGGTCTCACTCCCTCTGTCTGTCTGTCTGTCTGTCTCTCTCTCTCTAAGGCGCCCCTGTGTCTTCACAGCAGTACCCTCCCTTGGCCTCCGGAGGCCACCTGTTCAGAATGTCCCCGCACAGTCCTGCCCCTCTGCGAACAACCATCTCTTGTCTCACACATGACATGAGTACAGCTACCGAATCCCCCAGAAACCTGGATCCCAAAATGCTGGCTGCAGAGTACCTAAGACAAGGCTCGGTAGTCTCGGGCTACCTTTCTGAGGCACTTTTTTTCTAAGAATTGTGGGAGTTTCAGATGTTCTAAGCAACCTGGAAGAAAGGAAAGGAATGACAGCAAAGCAAAGAGGCCCAGACCACAGACAGCCTCTAGCTGTATCGTCTGGGTTTGATCCCAGATCTCGCGCTGAGTGACCACCGTACCTGGGCACGTCCCTGAGCCACTCCGAGCTGCGGCTCTCCCAGCTGGAGAGTGCGAGTCTCCAAGACGCTGGGGCTGCCCGGATTACTGAGTCTCTGTAAAGCACCGACCCATCATCTGGCCTCCAGTGAGGGCCACATGCTTGTTAGCTACTGTCACTATCACCCAAGGGACAGGATCCCATCCAAGAGACAGAATCACCCTCCTGCAGGGCAGGAAGGGCAGGGAGGTGACCCCGGAGGCCTAAGACACAGGCACAGGCAGTGTGGAGGGGTGGTACCTGGAAACTGATCAGAACTGCAATGCTACACCCCATCCTGGAGCTACCGAATCAGAAACTCATTATTAATAAGTGGTGCCGGTGATCCAGACCCAGGCTGTGGTCCGAGAACCAAGTGCAGACAGAACAAAGAAGCAGGGGCTCCAGCCTCGGGCTGATGGGAGTTAGTAAGAGCAATGTGAAACCAGATGGGGGAAAATGATCTCTTTCCACAAGGCTGGGAGGAGTCAAGTCAGAGTGGCAAGGACCCATTTATAAGAGGAAGTTATTGGATTTCAAACAATGAATAGGCAAGTAAAATATCCTAGTATTTCTGGGGCAGGGCTGATCCCTCGGGGTTTGGGTTCATAGCAATCTAGCCGAGAAGGAGTTACAAGGCTGAAAGGGAAGCCACCATTCAGCCCACGTGGGTTTTAAAATGATATTAAGGACAATACAGAAAGGCCAATGACCAGGCCTGGGAGGTCCATTTTCCTGCTCTGAGGCAGCTGGAGGAGCTGGTGCCGCAGGTGGCCTGAGGGCACCCAGGACCTTGGAGCCAGGGCGTTACCTGGAAGCAGCGCTCTGGAGAGCTGTGGTGACGAAGCGTCCACTCACTGGTCTAACGATGAGCCAAGAGACGGGCGGGCAATTGGAGCGAAACTCTCTTGCTCAGAGGACTGCAAGAGTTTGCGGAGTGTAGCAGGGACGGCGCAGGTGCTGGACAGGTTTTAGGGAGCCGATCGCATTACAGCTGAGCCAGATGTTAGGTGCAAAACAAGTGCATTGGTGGAATTATCACCTAAGAGATGGCCCCATCCCCTCCCTCTCCACTCTGTCCTCCTCCTGGCTCCCCTCCTCTGGGGTCCACGGGGCACAGTGCATCACTATTGAGCATCTGCCTAGGCATTGTGATGTCGCAGGGGTCCCCACAATGATAATGTGACAGTGACAAGGGACAGCCAGCCCTGTGCAGGGAGATCTCATGACACCGCCCTCCCTCTCTCAAACAGTGTCTCACATCTCAAACAGCTCCTCCACTTCTCACCCTCCCTCCCCAAACCAACGTAGTACTTAGGGGAGACTGAGGCACAGAGGAACCCGCTTATCATCCAGCACTAATACCCTGACACTGGCGTGGACAGTGCCCGGCTCCTGATGGCCCGTGAGCATGTGCACAGGGGGCCCAGCTGCCTTTTATAGAAAGTTTCCACACACCTTCTATTCCTAACTCGACCGCAAGCATCGACGTCCACATGCTCTAGTGACACCAGCAGGCTGTGTGTGACGGATTCAGTAAGGCGCTCCTTTTAGGGTCATGAGCACAAATGCTTTGCATGGCAAATGAATGAAACGAATTCTAGATATTCAGCTGCTTGTTTGTTGGTTTTTATTTTATTGTAACCATAGCTCAACTTCAGATTCTTCAAGAAAAGTCAGCAGGGTAGCACACACACCCTTTTGGGTCCTCCCCAAGATGCCAAGAACATCAAGGGTGGACAGTTGGGGGGGCAGGAATCATCTCTTTCTTTCTGTCTTTCTTTTGTTTCTATTTTGCAAGATGACAGAGCCAATGGAAGATAATCTAAAAAGTGGAGAATTCACGTCTTGACCTCAGGGTCTCACACAAGCAGCCCTTCGGGGAAAGGAAGCAGGCTCCTTGGAAGGGGAGGAAGGTGAAGAACAGACATATAACCTTTAGCACATGGCCTGCCTCACCAAGCACAGAAAGGAGTCCAGTACCTAAATAAAGCCCCAGAAAGCACACAGATCAGAAGGCCAAGCTCACTTACAAAACAACGGATGGGTGGGGACTAGGAGCCACCAGCAGTCACCAAAGTGACTTGGTTTCCAAAGCCGACATCAGTACCTTTCAACCAGGTAAGAAATAAACTCAAACTTCATTGTGAAAGAGCCCTGCCCGCCCCCCGTGTGACCCATTCCTCCCTCCTCCCTCCTCCCTCATGTGACCGGCCTCCCAATTTAGCGTGTAACCAACTCCCAATGACCTGTAATAACACTATTCCCAAATTAGAGCTCTCAATTTGACTTGGCTTGGGTCCCTCCCTCAAAGCAAAATAAAGCATCCGTTTTCCTTTTTTCACATTCATAATACTCTCCTTTTTGAGTTGCCAACTCAAACCCTGCTCTAGTCAGATTGAGCCCTCCCTCTGGTTCCTTTTTTTTTTTTCTGGTTAGCCAAAGAGCCTGATGGAAAAACACCCAGAGACAAAAACAAAAACAAAATCAGACAAAAATTCCAAGTAAGTGACATTCAGCTGGAAAAGCTATGATTCACATGCAAATAAAAATCTCCCTGAATTCACTGCCGTATGACGCGAGCCTCTGGCTTCGACATAAAGAGGGCAGAATGAAATCACCCACAATTAAACTCACTCTGGAGTACTGGAATTCTCTGGCGAGGCCTTCCCAACAAATGATAAGAAAACCCCCAGCGGTAACAGTAGGAGGCTAATTGAGTGGGAGCTCAGGGTATCCTCACCACAGCTGACAGCCACCCCAGAAATGCCGGGCACTCTCCACCTGGGCCACGGCCTCCCTGGGATGGGTGCAACCGGCCAGGAGATGGGGCTCAGACCTTGGGAGGCCCCACTTTGGGCAGATGTGAGGGGGCCTGTGCTCGGATGCTAGTTGAGCAAGCTTCCTGGGGAGCTCTGGACTGCACCCCCTATCACCTCAAGCCCAGGCACAGTTCCCCTCTCACAGTGATCAGACAAGGGTCTCTGCCACTTGGCCCTGTTTTCTCTCAGGAGACTGAGGCTGCAGGGACCAAATTCACAGACTGAGAGCAGAGTGGGGCGCGCCTGGGGCTGAGCAGGGAGAAGGGGCCTCACTGCCGATGGTACTGTTTCTGTCAGGGGTGGACCTCACGCCAAAGAACTCTAGCCTTCAACTGGCCAAGTTGTTACCTCCACACTTACATTTTTGATGATACATACTTTACCACAATTCTCTCTTTCACGAAATAGCTGTCCCCCTCAAACCATCTTTTTCAGGCTGACACACTTCCATTGTGTTTCTAGGTAAAGTGACTCCCAGGGCCTGGGAGTCTCCTGGCTCTTCACCTCAGGGTCCACTAACTGTCTGAGAGTTTGACAATGAGAGAACTTGGTCCCCAGGGCCCAGCTCCGAGGCAGCCTGTGGAATCCCCAGGTGGAACGCATATAGATGGGGCTCCCAATTGCTACTTTACTTGCTGGGGCAGAAGCTCAGGCCTGGGGGAATAAAACACCATGTCATGCTGCTTCCCAGGCAGCAGTGGGCAGCTGCAGCCCAGAAGTGAAACTAGCAAAGGCAACTGACCTCACCGGCCTGGTGCCCTGTACCTTTCAGGTGTTTGGCAAGTGGAAATGGAGCAGACACTTAGGGAACCACTTTCCCAGCAGCCACCACGAGCCACCAACCTCATCATCAGCATCAGAGGGAGAAGGGGCGCCCAGGGCTGAGCCAGCCCCTGTGGACACGAGGACACTTGGGCCCCTGGGCCCATCTGGAAAAGGTTTGAAAGCTTGTGGCAGAAAGGTTCCCGTTCACATTTTGAAGTATGTTGAAACTGAGCAGCCTGGGTGTTGGTCTCATTCCTCAAGTGACTAATCCATTTCCTGAAAGTAAACTGCTCAGCCTTTGGAAGTACACCAGTAATTTTGGGGGTACCATTCGAAGCGTCTCTAACTTGGTATTTATGGGCATAAGCTTGCAGTTTTTCTAGGAGAATGTCAGGTAATTTGCTAAATTAATGATCCAAGGCGTGGTACCCTTAAAAAATGAATTCATGCCTGGGACAGGGTATGCGGTGGGATAGGGGTGCGTGTGCGTTTCACTGACTAGTTGAAATAACCACATACAAATTAAAACCAGGCCTGACTTTAAAATCTCTACCTTCTTCCTTTTCTTGATTCCCAATCTTCTATATCTGAGTCAGTGATGGGTTGACTTTGGAAAACAATTTTCTATGCCAATATTTTGCCTGGCGTTTAAAATAAAGGGGTTGAAAGCGACCCACACCCCTTTCAGGGTTAGGGATTGAACCCAGGGCCTTGGGCATGCTAGACAAGGGCTCCACCGCTGAGCTGCGAGCTGCTCCTAGGCTGCAAACTTCCTCTGTGAGTCTTTCAGTCTCAGTTATTCTATACAGAGGATCTCAAAAATCCATCACTTAATATGCCAGCCAGGATGCACCCGGTGACAGCCTCCTGTCCCCTGCGTGGAACAATTTAGCCTTCAGTGTTGGCTTCTTTATGGTTCATATGATCATGCAAACAATCATTTCAAAATGACCCCCGCATCCCTGCTCCTCTTCCACGAAACAGACAAGCCATGGGAAGGAGTCTAGATTTTGTGATTAAAAATATGGAGGCAAACGAGCATTTTTCAGAGTTCTGGTGCAAAGTGGAGGAATTGTGTGTGTGTGTGTGTGTGTGTGTGTGTGTGTGTGTGTGTGTGAAAGAGAGAGAGAGAGAGAGCGAGCTTGGGAGGAGGAGGAAGAAGAGGAGGAGGAGGAGGAGCAAGAGGAGGAGGGTGGGGGGTGGTGGTGGTAGTAAACCAAGAAGTGCTTCTCAGGAAAGAATCCCAGGAGATGGAGGCTGGGGCAGAGGAGATGGCCTTGAGGATCCCACCCACATGATGGGCATGATTTCTCCACCAACTGTAGGGTACCAGCCTTTTCAGTGACCACACAGGACGCAGAGGAGACCACTCTGGCCTTCAGGTGGCACTGCCATCTGGGTCTCCTGAGACAAACATGGCAGATTCAGGACTCTTCCTGAACCCTGGACCTGGGTCTAAGACTCTTTGGGGTGCCCTGGGAAGGACTCGACTGTGTGACTCCCTTAGTGTATGCCCTCTGAGTCTGGTGGATTACACAGCCAAGGCCACGGAGGCCACAGCCGCAGTGCACACTCCTATCCCCCCCAAGGCGGGCAGCACTGACAGGCCTGCAGCTTGCCAGGGGAGTGCGACAAATGTAGATGGCATCTATAAGCAGAGGACATGGGCTGGGGCGTTTCGGTACCAGCACCCTGAGACCAGGCTGTGTCCCCATCTTTCCTTCCCGCCTTTCTAGGAAAGGCAGTGCCACTCAAACCTGAGCCACAAAATGGGAAAACCAGGCCGCCCTGTGTTGCTGAGTAGGAGTTTAGAGTCAATCTAGTTTGCTCTCTGCTTCCAGTTTGGTACCTGTTTGTTCTTTACTGCATTATTTTCCTTCCTTCCTTCCTTCCTTCCTTCCTTCCTTCCTTCCTTCCTTCCTTCCTTCCTTCCTTTGCATGCAGCCATAGGGTATAGATCTACAGCAGACTTAACTGAAGAGCAACTTCCTCTCCAAATACTTTTTGGAACAAGTCAGGCTATGCACAAGTATATGCTTAACATACAGCCAGTGATCGGCCAGCATTATCACTGGCAGGGTTACCGGGACCTGGGAAACGCTGGCGAGTCCCCAGATGAGCCTTCAGTGGGTGTGCACACAGGGGGCTGGCGGTATGACAGGTCTGTCACACGTCCACCACGGGTACCAGTGCTTAACAGCCCCAGAGAGACCACAGCGTCTGCCTGCGGCTCCTTCCTACACAGCCGCAGCCTGGGAAGATACAAAGGCCACAGAGGAGAGAAAATTGGCCGAACAGAGACAAGAGGCCAGCGAGGAACTGAATGAGCCCTGGATACTTCTGCTGCGCTCTGAGTCATGAAAATACGCATAGCTTACGGCCTTTCCCCCCAAAACTCATCCCTCAGCTTCTTCCATGTGTCAGACAGTCTCCCTGCAACCCTAGACATTAAAGGCCACCCCAAGATTACTGAACCTAACACCCCTTTAACAGAATACCCGTCTCTGACACTCCTGCGTATGGTTCACCCCTACATTTCTGGTAAGTTCTATAGTCACATGTTGCATGTTAGGATGACCCAGTTATTTTACAGTCTCTTGTCAATAGCTCTACGATTCTTCCTAAAACAGGACGTGACATCGACGATCCATCCTTCCCTCCTCTGTCACGCTCCCAACACTCATCTTTTGGGAGGTTTCCAGTATCTTCTTGGTTTCAACTCCACGGACTTGGTCTCCCTATTTTTCATTTGGGGCTCTCTCAAGAGCCAACTACAATAAAAGTTTTTCCAAATGTCCCAGTGTCCCCAAAACATAAGGACTGATACACTCACTCACTTTATTCAACCTCAGATTTAGTGTCCGACTTGTGAAGAGTAATTAATACCAGCTATCTTCTGGGAAGTACTGCCTTCAAAGTTTCACAAAAATCTCTTTCCAAATAATATCACATGTTGTTTTCAAAACAGGCAGGTGGTGGGGGAAACTGAGGTTAGTAGTGGTCAGTCATCATGCCCCAGGGTGGCCCTAACTCCTGGTCCACCCACCTCCTTTTGCTGTTGGGGTTCAGGGAGATGTATGCGGTACGTCTTAACAGTTTCATTTGTGTTTTCTTCAGTTTTCTTCCTAAGGAATCCAAACCTTGACAGGCATTAAGAAATTTAATAAAAGCTGAAGTGCAAATCTCAGCATGTATCCAAAGCAATACAGAATCAAAGTCTGAAAGGGAATAAGCTGTTGCTTTCTTCTTTTCCTTCTCTCTCTGGCCCAACTGGCGGGTGGGGTGTGAATGAGATGGGTGTGTTAGGCCTTAGGACTCCAGAGCATACCATTATGATTATCTAACAATAAGGACACTCTCGCTGGCAGAGTCCTCTGAGAAGATTCAAAGCATGAGGTCACAGCAGGAGAGAGGAGTAAAGAATATAAAATACTTCGTGAGCTAGCAGGGACACTGGCTGCTTTAACTTTCCCTACAGTCTAAGCATGATGACCCAAGGAATGTGCTGACATAGAGGTTTCTGGGTCTTGTTTCAATGAGCCATTACTTTAGAGTTTTCTGGAAAAAAAGATACGCAACAGAGGTGGCCAAATTGGAGTCATGGACATAAATTTTCCCTTAACATATCAAAACACACAGGAGGGGCCAGCTCAACAGCACAAGCCCCTACCTGGCAAGTGTGAGGTCATGAGTTCGATCCCTAGTACCAAAAGAGAGAGAGAGAAAAAAAACCTTATACCCCACTTATACCCTAAGCATTACCTCTGCTTAAGAGTCCACAAACATGTGACCAAGGGTGCCAATGACAGAACTGAAAGTGACACCCACTGGCAAGCAGCCACTCCACGACAGATGCATTGGTGACAGAGAGCTTACTGGGCCCAACTAGCTATGCACTGTCTAAGTTTTAGTTTCTGAGAAGTCATTTTTCCCCCAAACAGAAAACCTGGCAGTTAAAACCAATGCTCTTTCCCCTGTATAATTTTTATTCTACAGCAGCGTGGAGTTTAAGGGAAGGTTTCTGTATAACAAAGCATGCAGACCTCAGGCAAGGGCCCTGGGAACACGCTTCCTCTGAGCTGAAGATCAGCAAACACGGTCCTGCAAATTCTGCATGGCAACTGCTGTCCTCTCCGGACCCACACACTTGTCACCCAGTCATCTGGCTTCCGACTCCTCCAAGTCAGTCTCTCGTGTTTTCCTGTCTTAGGCCCAGATGGGATCCTCTCAGCAAATCCTGAAGATTATCAGACAGAAATCTTATGCCTCACACGTTCCGAGATGGGCTGGATAAGGACTAGGCGGTGGCATGGGGACTGCGGAACCAGAAAGGCAGGATTCGGTTCAGAGAATCTCAGCTGCAGGCGGGACTGCAGGCCTACGGTGCTGGGTCCTAGTCCGGGACTGCGATCTCTATAACTCAGTTTCCCTATATGAGAAAACAAACACGGTCTGCTTCCATCACATGTCACTTCCAAAGAATGCCTTGGACAACACTGGTCTGTACCACCGGTCTGTTATGACAAAGAAAGACTCACTTGGGGCGCCCCTGTAAGAAGAGAGCACACTCTGTAAGTCAGAACCTGAGCGTCCATTCCAGGGCCTTGGAATCTGGTATCCGACATCATCTGGAAATAGAAGAAAGTGCTTAAATGCTCTTGGTTACGGATTGGTATTTTTAGCACTTTCAGCAAAGATTAGCCTGTTTTTCATACAATCCATTCCTCATGATATTAGCACTTGGGTTTTAAGAGCATGTAGCAGGGAGCTATTGTTAGAGAAGACAGGATGAGGAAAAAGTGGCTCACTTATTGGGGATGTTGCTCATCCTCTGCTTGGGCTGAAAATAACTTTTCTAAATGTCTACTTTCCCACTGCAGCTCCAGGATATTCCAAACCCAGTGGACAGCAGATATCTAAAAATTACAAAACAGAAAACGGCTTTGCATTTTTGACCCTCAGCTCCAGCCTTTAAGAACAATGGGAAACAGGAGTATCCATGAATGTCTCTGAAGCCCTAGCAGTTTGTCCCACACAGGGGCATTTCGGTTCACAAACTTGATTCTTTCCACCATTCTGGTCACAAACCAAACTGGATGAGAACCGAATCACATTCAATGGATAGGTTCAAGGTTGACGTTATGGGGAAATTGGATTTGGTTTGCAACCTGAATCATGGAGAAACATTGAGTTCATATCTAAGTCAACAGAAAACAAATATTTGAATCATCTGTCTTCCTTGTTCCTTCTACTTCGTTCTATCAGTCTTTCTACTGTTTTTAAGTCGTACATGGCACAACGAATGGCGTAACCATTGAAAGAAGCGTGGGGACATAGCTGGGTCCCAAGGAGGGTTAAGAAGTAAGGGTTGAGGGCCAAGGGTTTAGCTCAGTAGCACAAGCACCTGCCTGGCATGTGCGAGGTTGTGAGTTCGATCCCTGGTACCAAAGGGAAAAAAAGAAGAAGAAAGGATTAAGACTGTCCAGGGTTTCAACGCAGCTGCACTTTCACAATCAACCGCACATCAGCCCCCATCAGTGCATACCCACGTATTCCTACGTGCACTAACAAAGACAGATGATGACGGCCCAAAGGTGGCCCTTGCAATTTGAGAAAATGAAAAAGTCACTCTTGCCTTCCTCCACCTTTCCCTGCAGCAGGTCGTAACACCTTCAGTCTAAGTACTGTTCTATACCTATGGGAAAGAAACACCACTCAGCTGACAGCCCTTGCTCACTCCCCCAGTTTATGACAATGGTCACACTCTTTCATCCTCACCTGGTTACGCCATCCACTGTCCCCCAAGCCTACGTGTAAGAGCATACAGGCTGCCCTGTGTCTTTGAGTCTTCATTTCTAAGGCTCCTTTGGCGTGGAAGCTTATATTAAATACATGTGTAAGCTTTTCTCTTGTTATAATTAGTCTTTTGTTACCAAAGCCTCAGCCATGAGCACAGTGACAGGAAAGATGGTTCCTCCCCTGGATGACAGATAAAGACAGGTACTTAGATGTATAGGAAAAAGGAATGAATGCAAATTGGCAGCGGAGCATTAGAGGCTATTTAAAGGCCTTCAAATACCAGTGTAAACCCTAGGAGACTAATTTGGTTCACAAAAAAAGCCCTCTGCACCAAACAGCTCCAACATAGGCGAGAACTGACTCCTTCCACAGAAACCAAACATTTTACTGTGCTTTATGAGACTCATTAAAACAACACTGCAGCATTCCAGCAAACGTGGGTTATTAGCAGGAACGATCTGCTCACCGAAGTCTTCACCCAGCAGATGTGGAATCTATGGTGACAACAGTTAGGCAGGACTCCGGGGGACTTCTGCTCTGTGTCATTAATATTCACAAATCCACACGGTGAGGACTGTAGCCTGGAACTCCGATAATGACAAAGCCTCCGAAATGCCAGCAACCAGTCAGGCCTTAGCCAGCCCTAAGTTCTGACAGCTTTCTGAGGAAAGCTGAATGGGTTTCAGGGATAAACCACAGGAGGAAAGGGATGTGACCCACATGGAGGAGTTAGGGTACTCCTGGAGGAGTTAGGGTACTTGGGAGGGGGGCAGCTTCCGGAGTTGTTGGTTTGCTCACTTTAAATAGAAAACACACCATTCATTCCTTCCACGGCAGCCAAAGAACAGATCAATCTAACCATAAGGATTCTCACACCACAGCAAATCGGTTACCCAAATGCTGCAGAGCATATGCAATTGTTAGGATCAAAGATAGCTTTCCAAGGGCAATGCCATGCTCCCCTCCACAGGAAACACTAACCTAGACCAATTCCAGATCCTTCTTTCCGTGCTGACACTCACTGGGGTGTCTTCCTTGAGGGGACTTGCACAGAGCACTGGGAATCAGCAGGCAGCAGGTAAGGTGACACAGTGGCCTGGTAGTGGGCAGGAACAACGAACCTGACTGATGCCTGGCTTTGCAGTAGAGCGGCCCAGGCTTCGAGGGACCTCGCTTGAATTCTGCCATGTTCCCTTTTGCCATTCGCGTTCAGGAAGCTGGAGTCCAAATCTCTTTTGCCCCACACTTGCCTGGGAATTGTTACTGCTTCAGAGAGGAAGCCCTAAACTATTCTTGTCAGGGTCATCTATTAAAATGATAAACCAGTTCGCATTCTTTTGGATGCCTAGGAATTTCCTTGCAAGGAAAAGTGGAAATCTGGGAAGTCGTAAAAGCAACCAAGGGTTAACACCTCTTCTGATGTTGGAAACCAGTACCTTAATATGATTTGAGAACTGAGCACAAATCATAAAAAATGGAGAAATCTGACCAGGTTAAGGTGTTTTTAAAGCCCAGACGAGAGGTTAACTGAGGATGGATGGTCACTCCCAGCGGCCAGCTTAGCTTTTCCTCTCACGGACTTGCTGGGGCCTTGTCGGTAGTTCCTCTGCCCAAGTCCCTCCTCAGTTGTCCTACATCTTTCCGAGTGGTGAGACCTGGGCTGGCTTTTTCTTTTTTTGGATTTGGCCTCCAACGTTTCGGCACGAGTCAGCCCAGACAGAATAGATGAACCGAGCTAATTTAAGGGTGCTCTCCCATGGAAGGACTCTCTTTTAGCCCCCTATATTTAGGTTAAGGTTTGTGCCGGATAACTGAGTTTTCTAAACTTTGCAAACCGAGTCTCTCTACCCTGTGATCCTCCTAACAGGAAACCAGCTTGCTCACTGGTGCTCTGAAGGCCCTGCAAACCACAGGGTATTAAAGCAGGTGACCTTGTTTGTGTTGCAGGGTGATTCACTTTCCTAAGTGTGGCGAGCCCATATCATGTGGGTCTTTGCCCTGGTAGAAAACCCTACCTGACAAAACTTGAGAAAACTTAATCTGACACAACAACTCCACTGAACAGCAGTTCAATGCTACCAGAAGCAACTGCTCTGATTAAGTCAGTGTTCCCAAATCTCATGCTCAGAAACAGCCTGAAGAGTCGGAAGCTTTGCTCTGCTGAAATACGGGCCTGCTAGTCTTATACCATTGCTTCGTCAGTGCTAAAATATGGCTAAGGCATAAATTTAAAGTTTGGCCCTCAAGAAAAAAATTGTGAGGATTCTGTGGCTTTTTTTGACAGAATAAGCTGCTCTTTGTGGCAGGGAAACCTTTGCCTTCTTTTAAAATCTTTCCCTGTCCCTCTTCTTTGACTACCGGCAGGCCAGGATGTGGCCACAGGGAAGCTAAATCTCCTGCCCTGCTGCAATGGTAAGAGGGTCAGCGGATTTTCTTCTCGTGTTTTTGACATTTCAAAACATCTGTGTCCTCCTGCTGGGCGACACTAAACACCTGTATGGTAGAAACCGAGTCAGGATACATCCAGCATCCAAAGGGCCTTCAGAGAACCGGGCCAACTCTCCATCACACTCTTTTGATTCACAAATTCTTGGGCATACAGAAGAGGTCAAGGTTTGGGTTTTTTTTCCAAGACAGGTTCTCACTACATGTAGTTCAGCCTGGCCTTGAACTATATAGCCCAGACAAGCCTCAAACTTTCAGTGATCCTCCTGCCTCAGCCTCCTGAGTGCTGGGATTACAGACAAGGTCAAGTTTTAAACAAACTTCGTTTGTCACCCAGAAATTCACACCCAAAAAGCAACATCAAAGAGTAGCAATAAAACTCCTGCCCTTTGCTCCCTGAAAACAGCATAAACTTCCTTGGCAACGTTGCTATTGCCACGGAATATATTTACTTTGGAAATGAGACATAGCTCTTGCCAGGCTCCCTGGTGATGCTGCAGGGAGTCCTCTGTACACACACTTATTCCCAAGAAGAATGAGGAGGCCACACTTTAAGATTTTGCAGTTTCTTGGCAGATTCAAGTAAGATGCTCAGATGGTTCGGGTCCTGGAGGGAGAAAGCACAAGGATTTTCCTCACACTTCCCACTTAAGGGTCCGTGCCACATGCCTGGCTTTCTACAGCAGGCTGCATGCTCAGAGGGAGGCAGCGATCCACAAAAGTAGCAACGAGTGGTGTCTAGAGATCAGAAACCGATCCAGACCCATGAGCTAAGGTTTGGAGTCTGACACTAACCGCAGTAACTGTTTACACAGACAGAAGACGGGTGTTCGAGCCACCATCAACCTGGCCAATACAATGACCAGGAGGGGAGCTGTGCTATTTCTTCGTGGACTCAGCTTCCCCAGAGCCCCCAGAGTGGCAGGGGTGCTAGGGCCAGGACTCTCCTCACCTTCACCCTAGGACTTGACTGCAAGCTTCTCCACCACCACGCCTGAAAACCCGGCCCCAGGAGCATTCAGTGGGCTCCAGACTGGTCCCGCTAAGTAGCTGAGCAGTGGAGGAGACGCCCAGACTTTGAGTGCTAATAGCAGCAGGGAGCCTGCTTGGCTGCCATTGTCACAAAACCTCGGTGGAGTACAAGGTGCCCATTCTCTCTTCACAGCTCCTGAGAATGCTTTTATTGCCTGCGTTGTTTTCTAGCTTTGGAAGCACCAAATAAGGACTTCCCATTGTTTCTTCAAGGTAGGAGCCATCACCATGTAGATGAAGTCACTCTTGCTTGCATAATAGAATAAACAGGCCCTTTAGGCCTGAGAGTGAAAAAGCCAAAACTCTGCCTCTGGACAAACGCTGCTCCTACAGAACTTGGGGGCATTGCACTGCTGGACAGCTAGGGCCAGTGTCTCTCTTCAGGGAGGACGACATGGGTAAGCCACCACTTTCAAGCCCAGATTGCAGAGCTCCGAGAAACAGCCTCTGGAGGAGGAAGAAAATGCTTTCAAAGCCCAGAGCAGCAAATCCTTCTCATCATTTACGGTGCACTTGTCTCTCTTTCCTTTGAGAAACAGCCACTACCGCCTCTCTGGAGATCACTGAAGATCTCTTTCCGAGGGCCTCTGACCCCGGCTGGACCAGAAGCTCGCCCTCCCGGTGGCTGACGTGGCGATATTTTGCCCACAGTCAGGCTGGGGGAAGATGTGGAGCTGGTTTGAAAGCAACAAATTACTTCCCAGTTGCACTTTATCACTTCAGGGTTCCTGTGTTACAGACAGACATTCGGTGGTAACTGATCTTGATTTGGTGCATATATAGATTTATTTATGGACTCTCTTCTCTCCAAAAAGAATCTTACATGCCTCACATGTGATCTTAGGAACTGCCTATAACACTTAGAAACAGTATTAGCCTCTCATAATAGCTTAAATGATTAAAAAAAAAAAGCGAATGACAGCTTTTACACAGCTGAAGTGAAATAGATCAAGCCTAGTGCTCAAAGCCTCCAATTTTAACACACAAACCCGTGTCAAGCTAACAGGACTGCACAGAAGTGACTGAAACATGTCGGTCCTGAGGCTCAAAGAACAAAATGCAAACAGCATAAGTGACCGCATCCTGCAGGAAGAAAGCTCAGCCTCAGGATATGAAACGGTAGCAGGAGCCGGGGTAACGGTGGGACGCTCTACTCCTCCATCCACCACCCCTCGACATCCCACCTGTCCCCGGCCTGCTCCCGAACTCCCCACCCTGCTGCCTCTCTGTGCTCTCCAGGGTTCCCCACTTGGGCTCTGCTGCACCCCTCCCCAGGTACCCACTCCACCCTGTGTGTTGAGCGCTGATGACCCAGCTTCAGTGTCACGAGTGTTGGCAACCCATGCATCACTGAGCTTCCGAGGCAGGGTGCGACCCCCGCCTCCCACATGCCAACTGGACCAAGTTCATTTCCAGGTCACAGGAGCCCAAGATTCGCACAGTCGGGTCCCAGCATCTTGCCTGATCCCTTGACCTCTTCCAGCCCACGTGACGGCACGGACCTCACACTTGCTAGGGCCCCCCCCATCTTGGAACGGCTTGCTCCCCTCTGCTGCAAAGGGGAAACCTGTACCCATCCTTTGAGAAATGCACTTGACACATGCACAGCCCTCAGGCTGGGCCAGCGGCTGCGTTAAGTACTTTGGGTGTCTTGGTCTTTCCAGCCCTAGGTACCCTAGGTACTATTATCAATCCCCAGTTTTCAAAGGAAACTGCAAAAGATAAGATGTGTCCCAGCTCGCTCAGGAGCTACAGCCAACCAACAGCAAAGCCCAGAACCTGCATTCTAGACTTGCTTCTTCCATACAACCTCACATCCCATTGCTGGCTAAAATTAATCTCATCTTCCTCCCTAAGTGCCATAGGCCTCAGCTGTATCGCTCTTACGGTTGAGGCACTTTCTACCCTGCTTGTGAGATCTCTGCGGACCTCTCATTCCAGCCGACGGGAAGCTCCCTGAGGACAGGCACACAGATCCTACGTTGGGCCCTATGGCTCACCCCATCTTGCCTGTGCTCACTGTTTGTGGGCAGGAGGCTGGGGTACCCCTGAGTGAAGGGGTGGCCTATTGGAATAAGAAGACAGTTGACCCTTGGCTTTCCTCCATATGGAGTCGCAGGTTTCATGTGCTGTTGTTTTATGAGTGGTGACTTAGGACGGCAGGTAATCTTGAAGTCAAAGCTGTGTTCTAGAAGCACGGGAGGCAACAATCATTCAGGGACTGAGCTCTGCTTTGTTCTTCCCGTAGGCGGGAGGCAGCTGTAATGACACTGGTGACAACAGCTGCAGCGATAACAATAATGACTGGCAATTATCACACACCGGGTGAGTCCCGATTTTGGAACCCCGTGAGGTAAGCCTCGTCATCCTTGTTTCACAGATAGGAACTGAGATTCCCGAGCGGTAAATCACTTGGCCAAAGTCGTAAGCAGAAGCAGTTCTGCTGGACGCTGGGTCAGTCCGGCTCCGTCCACTACAAACGCTGCCTTTTCAGCTCGTTCTCAGCTCCTGCAGGGCTGACACGTGAGTCACCTGGGCCCATTCATTTCCCACTGCCCGGGTACTCGCTCTGATTTAGCCTTTTTAAGAGTGAAGTGATATTCACACGTGCACATTTTATTCTTCAAGAAACCAGATGAGCAGCAACCTACTTCCACCCAGCTCCCAGAGTCCTTGGTGGCCGCAAAAAGACTGGACACTGATCAGGAAAATGTACCAAAAGAGTCACAGGGTGCAGGTGTGGGTGGGCTGAGGGACGGGGCTTGGAATAGGATGGGCAGCCAGAGAACTCGATGCTGTATTTAGAAGAAAGGAAAAGGTGGGACCATGTACGTTCACAGCAGGGCCACAACACCGTTTCAATGATCTGGGTGTAAATGATTCTTTTTTTCTTTCCACGGGAAAAAATGGGGCTTTTATTGGAGGGCGAGGAATGAATCCTTCAAGATGCAGCGCACACTTACATGTGATTCAGCGCTGATTCATCAGGCCTGCAGGATTATTCTACTCGCTCTGGGATTCCTGGTGCAAAGTGTTCTCTGGACACTGGTGAAATGGCGCTTGCATGCTTGTGTGATGCGCTCACGATGTGTGTGCGAAACACTTCTGTGGGTGACAGAAAAGCTGGAGTTCTGATGCCCAGAGCTGGCAGTATCTGCCAGAGGCCTGACGTTAAAACCCAGTGTCCACAGTGGGCTCAGTAAGAGAGCGGTTTCCCCATTGTCCCCGGAAGGTCGAGGGATCAGGCAAGATCAGGCGAGACGCTGGGACACTCTGTGCACATTCAAGTCGGGGTGATGGCAAGTCTGTGATCTTTCCTTGAGAGCGAACAGACAGCCCTCCCCACAGGAGAGCAGAATGTCCCCTCTCCCAGGGACACCGACCCAGGCACATTAACCGTTAACACCCTCTCCACCTGCGCTCTAGGAGTGAACGGAAGAGAAGGCAGAAAATGTGGCCCAGGAAGCAGGCAGCTTCCCGGCCTTCGCTTCCTACAGACCCAGGACCACTGCAGACCCTGCTGCCTGAGCGCCCGGAGGTTTCTAGCTGGCGTTTCTCCTCCGTGCAAATCAACACAAGCGGGCAGCAAGGGCCTAATCTAAGTGTCTGCTCCGTCACCCCACGCTGCAGGGAGCTCGGCTTGTTTCCCTCTGCAGCTCCTCCTGGGCCCCAGCGCACAATGCAGTGGACAGAGGAGCCTGAACTCGCGTCCTGACTCTGCCACGCACCAGAACCATGACCTTTGGGCCCCGTTCAGGTAATTGCTCCTCTCTTTGGGGCCTCCACTGTGAAATGGGGAGATGACACTAATACACTGATCTCCCAAGTCTGCCGAAGGCGATGCATCAGGCCACGCACTGGAGGACAGAAAGCTCCAGGTGTCACTGTTATTATATTATTGCCTTTTCCTTCCCATCTTCTTCACTTTCTCTGAACAAACACGCTTTGAACACCCACAAGATACAGCCAGGATCTAGTTCTTGTTTCCAAAGCAAGGAAAGAGGAAAAGCGGTAGTAGAAAAAAAATCACCAGTCTCTGATCTGCGGGAAAACTGGACTCATCCTAGCATGTCACTACCTCCAGGTGGCTCTTTCACCTGTCAACTATGAGATCCTTTCGGGGATTTTGACCCACAGAGGATGAGGACATTGCCAAGTGTTGTGTTCCACGCAGCCTTAGGAGGACACAGCAGCTGTCACACAGACTCGGAGGGCAGAGACAAGAGGCCGCCTCAGGAGGCATCGTGGGTACAGAACTGCACTCAGCCCTGAGGATGGGTTGGGGACCAGGAGGTGGAGGGGACAGAGGCTATTTCAAGTGGAAGGAGAATGTGCAGGGCCATGTGGGATATCTAGGAAGTAGCGAGAGGACACCTGGGTGGCCTGTGGAGGACTGTGTGGCATGAACCAGCCAGCAGTTCTTCAGGGAGAGGAATCCCCGTCAGGGTGGGCCATGTGGGAAGGTAAGTCTGGGGGTGGCTGCGGGGGCACGGGGTGGGGAGAACCGCTGGAAGGCAACTGCACCTCGAGGCACAAGGAAGCGGAGTGTGAAAGGCAGGGTCCTCGGTGGGTCCCGCCACGAACAGCTGTCCCCCGGCCTCTCATCTACAGCTGCACCTCACACGTGGGCCAAGGGGGCCCAGAAGCCACGCACAGCATGGGAAACACATAGCGTAGGAGGAGGCCCTATTCACGTGGAAGCCAGCAACTGCTGGAACAAGGGGAGATGGGGCCACCATTTTGGACCCCCAGACACTGGAAGGAGACAAGAGACCCAGTGGCCACAGTGAAAGCAGAATGGTGCAGGATGCAGTCGCCCCCCCTGGCTCTTCCCTCTGGGCATCGCAGCTGCCCATGTTGGTCGTCAAGGCATAAACAAGGGACAGCGTGGAGCCAATAGCCTCCCCAGCGTTGAGGACCCTGCCCTCAAAACATGACCCCGGAGGAGGAGACATCACACCCAAACTACACTCACAACGAGACGGTCCGCGGTCAGCAACATCTCCATTGTTGAGGGGACCATGCTGGGCCTATGTCTCCCGACGACGTCTTTTGCTGAGTTGGTAACAGCTGAACGAAGAGCTAAGGACTTTTTCTTGGGCTGGAAACCTGTTCCCCTCCCAGCTGCTCTCACCCCAATCAGCCTTCACAACCGGCACTGCAGGACACAAGAGCGTGAAATTGGAAATAAAATAGGCCTTTCCACATCTATTTAAATCCCATTTATTTTTAATAACTACTGAGGGTAGACCTTGCCTGAACAATGAGAAGTTGGTTTAAACCTTGATTTATCTCTTGGGTGACTCATAAAATACTGTCCTTCTGCTCAAGTGAAGAAGAGGACCATCAGAAATGCCACACTTCTTCAACTTTTCTTAAAACCACGGGTACCCCTCCCGTGCACCAGCTTCCGGTTTTTAAACTTTCTGGCAGGATCTCTTGTTCCAACAAGTGGCTCTGTGTGTGACCACACATGACTGGCAATCAAAGGGTGAATCACTGCTGTCAATCTTGCAAGAATTCTCATCTTAAGTGGGAATCATTTGTCTTCTTCGGTAAGCGTCTCTGACAATACATGCTATTTATAAACTGATGGCATCTGGCCCAGAATGGGGGCTAATACAATTACAGAAAAATATAATCAGACAAATTGGTTAGCAGAGGAGTGCCCAGAATGGACAAAAATAATTGTGCCGTTCAGCCTGTCCTAATGGGGAAGTGAAGGAGAATATGGGGCAGCTGGTTAAGAGCTCACCGAGGCATTGAGATCCGCAGAGCACTTCTGCGTGGTCCCCTCTCCCACTGACCACCTTGCGGTCTTCTCTTCATCTCAGTGGCTGGGTCATTTCATAGTCCTCTGCTGCTGCTGCTGCTGCTGCTGTTTCATCCTGTCAGAAGCTGCCTTCAAGCCTGTCCTGAGTTTGGTCAGCACATTTTGATTTTTCTAGACCCAGGAAATCCTCCGCAATCAGAGTTCATTAGAGAAGGTTTGAGGAGATGGAGATGGATGAGGAGCAACCAGGAATGGATGAGGATTGAGGAAAGCCGACCCACTCCACCCGGAAATCTCCGTGGCCATCTGTCTTTTCTGCCACCTGCTCCAAATCTGGACCACTGCCCCCGGGGGCAAAGGACAACCCCAACCCATCATGGAAGTCTACTCAGGCGAAATGTCCTTACATTGTGGCGCAGTCCATGACTGCAGAGAAGAACACCCTTCTAGTTAATCCAGCAGCCATCCGTTGTTCCTTGTTAACTTGGAAAAAGAAAGTATCTCGTTTATGCTCTAGAATCAAATAGCTCACGACCAGTCCCAGTGAAAGCTCCACAGTTGCTAGTCCTGAAATGAAGGAGGTGGGCGGATTCACGCTTTCCCGTGAAGGTCATGTTCTGGGGCACTTATCTGTAGGATCTGCCTTCCCTGGGTGAACAGGAATCCAACAGTCACACCTGTGCTGTGACTTGAAGCATTCCACGTGGCATACATTACAGCACGTTCACATGGCTTTTATTGTTAAAGATAACAGCCGCCGCACTGTAAAATGTTATTCTTCCTGAGGGCTCTCCAACACCTCTGCCAACCTGGTCCAGTCTCTCCAAGCCTTCTCACATTCTTCCTGCAGTTGTTTGCACTCTGATACAGTCTAGACACGCAGGAAGCACTTTCCAAAATATTTTTTAACCAGAGAGAACAGAAAACAACATAAAACCCACTGGATTTTGGAATATTTTCAGGAAGATTTCTTTCACCACATCCTGATCTTTCTTCCTAAAAATTGGTGTCTTTCTGATCTAACATAAGTCACACCTTAACACATCACAGCTCATTATTTTAAGGAATTCTGTGCACACACTCACAAAGGCAAGTTTGCCGTTCATGTAATTAAATATATCTTCAAAATCTCTTGAAGCCAAAGATCCAATCTTCCATGGAGTGAGGAATTCGAAATGCATTCTCTCTGTTCAAATGTTTGCTCCCTTACAGCTGGGCGTGGTGGCTCACGCCTATAATCCTAGCACTTGGGAGGCTGAGGCAGGAGGATGTTGTGAATTCCACACCAGCCTGGGCTACAAAGTGAGCTCAAGGCCAGCCTGAAATATGTGGAGACTCTGTTTTAAAAAGACAAAAACAAACAAACAAATGTTTTCTCCCTTATCTATTTCAGAGTCGGATCATGGGGCAGTTGTGTTTGAACTCAGTTACAATGCTTTGGCTTAGGGAAGAAGGGAGGGGCACTGGTCAGGGGAAAGAGGGGGAGAGAGAGGGAGAGAACTGGGAAACAGGAGGAGGAAAGGGAGAAAGGGGGGAGGGGAGAGGGGGGAAGGAACTGAGTCACACATAAGCGCCCGTGAAGAGGGCTCTCCTGGGTTACCCCAGTCAGCCTGTGTCCCCAGGTATGCTGGGGGTGGTACACATCTGCTCCCTCCTCAGCTGGGCTTACCCAGCACAAGCACCGTGCGTGCTACGCTCAGCAAACACGCATACGTGTGCAATGTGGCTGGCTACAGCCACTACGAAAGAAGTCCTCTCACCTAACATGATCAGGATGGGTGACAGTCAACCTAAAAACGGGCTGAAGTGTAGAATCAGAAAAACTACACTCGCATACTTTAGGCATATATATATATATATATATATATATTTCTTTTTTAAATGAGTGCATAATCATTATAACTGGGTGTAGATGCAATGCCTTGTCTTTCAAAGATGGGAATCCATTGTCTGGAATTCTCAATCTTCTTTCCTGTATGAGTCAGGAAATTTTCATAACTTTCCTCTTATTCTTTTAGTTATCGTGTAGATATTGAACTTACTCCTCCCGCCTTTTAAAAGCAAACTGACATTACCAAGTCTTCTTAAGCAACCATGTGGTTTTCACAGAAACAGCTCTCCCTTTCACGCTCAGGTTTCATCTGTCCAAATGCCGTTTAGTCACCTGTTTTGGAGCACACGACCTTTCACAGGCTTCTGATCAAGCTGATGAGGCAGGTCGGGGAGCTCCTAAGAGCAGTCGACTCACAGGGCACAGAGGTTGGGGCACTCATCTGTCAGAGGGACGTGCACAGGCCGGTGGGCAAATGGAGTAAACGAACTTTTACTACGAGTTCCCCACTGAAGCTTCAACCAAGCACAGCAGCTAATGATCTATTCCAGTGCTCAAGGGAGGAGAACAAATGACCAGGTTAGAAAAATAGGGGAACTGCATGTTGGTCTCTAACCTGGTGCCTTTCTAAGGATCTGAAGAGTAATTCTGTCTGCTTAATTTGTATCTTATAGACTACTTTATGGACCCTGCCATTCATAAGATCCAGGAACACACAACAGGACAGAAAGAAAAAGCTGTCATGCTAAAAAACAGAGAAACAAGGCAGTATCGATGCTTATTTGATGGGCTGCCTGTAGGGTGGACTCTTGACTAAAAACTGTAATCCTTAAAATTCTGGCTGGGTTGAAAACTCAGCTCAGTCTCCTGGCTTCAACACTGCAGATTCCGCTCAGCCCATTACTTTACTCGGTATTGTTATTATATTAACAGTGTTTGGGTGAAAAGCATCCGAATCTGGATCCAGTGTCAAGTACACGCTGGCTAATTCCGCCTTAAAACACCACCGCTGTGAGAGATGGTACAGTTAAAGGGTCTTTATTCCGCTCTTGAGTTTTATTTATTTATGACTTATCATTTGCATCCTGTCTGCTTCCATGCAGGATCTGAAGCAGCTGAGCTCTCCGTTGAAGCCCATTCTTAATCAGCTCAGTCATTTCTCTCTCATCCTGTGACATCCAACTTCAATCAAGTCATTTTCCCAAGGTGATCAATTAACTCAGAGTCCTGTGGTCCTCTGCTAAGCTGTTGGACTGCAGAGTGTGTGACCTTTGGCTGCCAGTGCACAGAGCAGCCTCAGCAGCACAGGAAACCCTGGAGAACTTCCCAGGGCATCCCCTGGGTTCCCAGGACCTCTCAGGGGACAGTATGGGGGGTGTGAAGACTGCACACAAATGGTGGAGTCTTCCACAGCCCTGCACCCCGGGCTGAGCAGGCTGAGAGTGGCTACTTGGGTTCTCCCTGCAGAGGGATATAGGGCATCACTGAGCACCCTGCCTGGCAGCATCTCCGCCAGCATGGTCATAGCTGCACACCCTTTGTATGAAACAAAGCAAGCCCTGGACCCCAGCTCCTCACAGAGACCACTCCAGCCAAGTACAATGGCGACAGGAATTCTTTCAAGCCATTCCTCCCAGGCTCAATGGGCCAAACCTCGCAACTGGGCTTGGGTTTCCCATCGGTAACTTAAGGATGAAGACGACTGCCAGAGACGTGTTGAAAGACCTTGTGTTCCAGAGCCGCCACATGCGGCCACCTCGAAAAGTCTCCGAATACCCTTGTACCTCAGAGTCACTTCTGTCCGCCAAGCCTGACCACTTTCTCTGGCTCCCAATCCATCGCGCAGTTCTTCCTCCCCCAGTGTCTACTTCATACGTCTTTCCCTGGATGGTTGTAAAGCACTATGTTCAGTCACCCACTACCCTGTCACCTGGCCTGCATGCCTGGTGACTGTAAGGGCAGAGCCCTTGGTAAATGGTGCTTCATGGAAAGGGCTGTCCGCACAGCAGAGACGCTTCAGGCCATCCGGAGATGTTTCTGTTAGTCGGCACAGGCTGAGCTGAGACACCCACCTCTTCCCACCAACCAAGCACAGGCGTCTGGGAATAGCTGGTTGAATCCTTGGGTGTGATCTGGGGTTGTGGAATAGTGTGAAGCCAACTTGCACACACAGGGAAAGAATCCATGACTCACACTAAGGGTTCACTAAGGACTGACATCAGTGCACACACTGAATTTCCAAGTGCTGGCGCTGACCCAGATAGGAGCTATCTTATCAGGACAGGAAACTCAGGGACAGATTCCTCAATGTCTACTTCAATGAGCTGCTTTTAGCTGCTAACTAGCACTCTGTTCTCACCATTTGGTTAACCGATCACAGAGGTACAAGCATTATAGATACACCAGGGCTAGGGTTTTGAACTCTTCAGGAATAAAACGCATGGAAGAAATCTATAGAACTCACATTACGTATCTGATGTATAGAAAAGGAATTCTTAACCTACAGTTTTCATCTAATATAGCTACACATATGTCCTAAATATTAAAAGAGATGTAGACCAAAGGATCTGAATCACTTTTCTGTTACTAAAGGGCTTCCAAAAATTTTAAGCTATCATTATTCATAAAACCTTGCTTGACAAGAGGAAATTGAGGCTTTATCTGAGGTCTAGAACTCCGGTGTTCTGACTCAAAGCCTGCTTTGACTCAGATTCAGAATGTGCTTAGGACTCTAGCACATTCCTAGCATTCATGGGCGAGGAGTTCACCGATCAGGTCCACAGGGAAAAAATTCTTTGGAGAACTAGAGAGACATCTGAACAGTGTATCACTGATTGGCTTACCTCGACCCTCCCTGTCTGCACACAGAAACGCAGATTTTCATAATTCTGCACCTGAAAGGACTTGGAGGTACCTGCTTGAACACCAAGTTGAGCAGGAGTCACTCAAAGTAGCTGGTTGGAAATTGTATACGAATCTTGGTTTATAAAACAGCTATGCAAATGCCATTTGAGGGGGCAGCAGTTAGATATAATAAAATTCTAAACTTTTCTTTGCAATCCTTAGGTGAGGTTTTTTCTGCTCGTCCAACGCAGGGCACATGAAGCCATGAGCGAGCTAAGCTGGGGAACGAGTTACAGTGGCTAATTCATTCTTGGCAGTGTCGGGGTTGTCTGCCCCCCATCTTTCCCGAGCTGCCATCCACATGGGTCCTGGAAACTTACAGTTCCCTGGCTCCTGCTGCTCACAATTCTCTAGGAAACATTTTTGTCAGGACTCTTTTTCTTTGCAAAACAGAAGCTACTTTATGGTAGCTTCTCTAGGGAAAAATAGATGGTTTAGAGGCAACTTCCTGGAACACTGCTTCCTGCAACAAATTTCCAAGTTCTCAGAAGACTCTTGGTTTCCCCAATTAAAATATGGGGAAAAGAAAAGTAATTGTGCTTTCCCCATTTTCTGAGGGTAAAAGAAAATAACGTGACTTGTGAATGACACAGCATGGTACAAAGAGTTTAGATAGCATGAGGTCTGGAAAAGAAGACTCGATGAGACCCTGGAACAAGGGAAGTTGATGGACAAGGGGCCCTCTGGACTATGCCCAGCTGTCAGCCCCCCTCCCCCATGCCTCCCAGCAAAGAGCCAGGGCACCTGTTCTGATTTATATCTAGATGTCTCCCTAAAGCCTTATGGGATCATAGGCAGGACCTTTGGAAGGCGATTAGATTATAGAGGCATTACAGCCGGCTTGCTGCTAGTAGGTCAGAAGAGACTGGTCACTGTGGGCGTGACCCTGGTCATAGTTCCCTTCCACTTCTGCCTTGACTCTTTCTGCTTCCTGTCTGCCACTCCATGGGCTGATTTCCTCAGCCATGCCCCTGTGCCGTGCTGTCCCACCTTGGTGCCAGTGCATTATGGACTGGAATCTCTATCAACTGTGATCCCAAATAGCCCTCTCCTCCCTTAACTTGTGGGTATCAGGTATTAACTGTGTCCATGTGATGATACCGACCCTTGCAGAGGGGTGGTCAGTGGTGTAGCACAGGTAGTTCCCGAACTACATTCCCAGAGTGCAGAGTCACACTAGCGGCTGCGCTCCTTGGCTTTGATTTACTTTAAGCACCAAGTAAATGTTTGCTGAAGAATGAAAGAGAGCCTAAGGGTTCATCTGTTGATGACTCACAGTCCAGGTAAAGGAAGGGTTAGGAGGGGAACAAACCTTCACAGAGTAAAGCAAAAAGGCCATAAAACCAAACCAAACCAACAGTCCTTGCTAAGAAAGTAAGGACAACACAGGAAGTCGGCTGGCCTCTGGGACCTGCAAGACCGAGGCAGCCAGGATGCATCCTGAACCAGTTCCGGGCCCACGGAGACGCTGATCCCACCGGCAGCTGGGCCACCCCAGCCTGCGCAACAAATGTTAATGCTTGTAAGGGCTGGACAGACAAAGGGCTGGGGAAACCTCTGTGTGGGAACAAGAAAGTGACGGCTATGTGGACCTGCAACTTTCCACACCGCCTTTCTGTACTACAGTCAGGCTCGGGACGCAGCCCTGGGTCCCAGTGTTCATCCACTTCCTTCCTGGACTCCTTCCTCATGCTGCAGAGCGTCCCTGACTTATGAGTCTGGAGCCGGAGACTCGGCAGAAGCAGCTACTTGCCTGGGACTGTCTGGTCTAAGGACCAGTGTGGCTTCTGTGCCACTGCCTGTCTTCTGCCCTCTGCAGTGTGTAGGCGGTGCCTGGCCAGCGGGCACAGCGGGTTTCTTAGGCAGCACCCAGCTGGTGAGACACCTGTTCTTCACTCCAACTTCTGCAAAGGTGCAACACTAATGTCACAAGATGTGGGCGTAATGACAAGGACACTGTGATGGAGCCAGAGCAGAGGAGGGCTCGCAGGCTGCACCAGAAGCGGGCATGTGTTTATTTGGAGACAGGCTCCGAGGCACTGTGCCACCATGGCTGCAGGATGATCACAGCAGCCGAGCAGTTGCACTGATGACAAGAGCTGGATGAGACAGACGCTCTCATCGCACAGGTGGATGTCGACAGGGCCAGATGGCCACCGTTGGGGCATCAGGCAGGCTTTCGGATGTCTGCATCCCGGGGTTGGGGTGAGGGCCTAGCTGTCATTTGCTCAGGGAAGAAGACTGAAAAGTCGGAGCTGGAGTCTTGCGGAGAATGGATCGTAGCATATGAGAGGCTCCCTGAGCTCCTGGGCGTGGCGCAGCAGCCCCGGGGCTCTAGCCTGGCATTGGTAATTAATCACAGGGCCAATGAGCTTCATTCCCTCTGGAAGCTGCTTGAACACGTATGTTATGGATTCCAATCAGAGGACATTTGGAATCCAAGGTCCTAGATCTAAGGGTGAGCTACTCTCCTGCCATGAAGAGTGTCTTCACACCTACAGAGCTGCAGCTCCTGAAACTAAGAGGATCTAGCCCAGGCAAGCTCTAGTCTATGCAGATCAATTGTTGCAAAGTAGAGCCCAGAGAAGACCGGATTCCTCTCACCTCTGCAAATGGGTGCAACTGAGCAGGTCTCAAACTTTCTCACATGCAGTTCTTGAAACTGTCACTGACTCAGTGTGGCTGACCTCTAGGAGGCTGGGGGCTCTGCATGAACCGTGTCATTGCAGGTCAGCACAGGTATCCGTGTCTTTGCAGAAACCACAGCACGGCTCTGACAGCGGACTGCAACACTTCTCAGCAGAAAACCCTGATGGCAAAGCTAGAAACAGCGCTTCCAGCCACCTTGCCCTCTGCTCCTGGAAACCTAGTGTCTGTCTGACTTCTCTACGGCAATGAACGAATGCGACACACTCACAGCCCAAGCACACCATTCCTTCCGCAAAGGGCACGGGAATAAGGAGAAAACCTGTACTCAAGGGGACAAGAAGGCAGTGGAGCTGTGAGAGAAAAGCCTTTAGTGTGACTAAACTGACAGGGTCCCAGAAGGAAATTTGCAGCTCTCAGTTTCAGTTTCTCATCACGCCACAGAGAGATGGCAGGTGGATTCACTTGCTTCAGGGGCCAAGGTATCTAGACTATTTTAGAGGAAAACATTGAATGGTCAATATTAATTATAAGGTATCCTCGTAAGGTTAGTGAGGAAATCCAAAGGTGATCACACTGCAGGAGTCAGACATATCCGCAGAAGGGCGGAATGCCTGCCTTAGAAAAGGTGCCCTCAATACCAACAAAACTGCCCCCAACTTCCACTATAAAACGGTTAAGTTTCTCCAGGGGATGGATGGAGTAATGGGAAAAAATTAGGGCAGTTGCTATTTTGCCCTTTGGGATTGGCAAAATGTGAGGAAGCACATGAAAAGCTGTTGCAAGATCAGCTCTGCTACAATTCTGTAAGTACCTCGGTGTCTCTCAGTACCTGGCAGATGGGTTCGTGCATGGTGTATCAAGAACAAGGATACATAAGCCCAAACCCCAATGCAAGGAGTCACACTGGGATGCGGTCCAGTGGCAGAGGACCTGCATACTGTGCAAACAGCCATGAGTTCGATTCCCCAGCACCACCAAAACATGAAAACCAAAACAAAACAACTCAAGGAGGAAAGGCCAAGGATGGGGAGTTAGAAAAGCTGGCTGGGGTCACAGACCACAAACAGAACCTCTCCAAAAGGTGTGACTTGGTGAGAAAAGCCACAGTCGGTTTCAGATCCAAAGTATTCCTCCAGAGGTCACCAGGAAGTAGCCAGCCAAAACTACAGAGCGGTTTAAAACAATCTAAACAGGACAACCGACATAACTTGAAAATCTATCAAAATGTGAGAGTAACAAGTGGAAACTAAGGTCAGCAGAGAGCTGAATTCTATAATAGGGAAACACAAAGGGTAAGAACCAATTCTTCCTGCTTGTCTCTTACTTTTCTAGATCCACCACAAACTAACTTCTTCAATAATATCAGTAATAATGTTAAATAGTAATCATTACACACCAAACCTTCCCTCCTCAAAGAAAACCTATGTAGTAAATGTTATTATTATTATGCTACAGACAACAAAACAGAAACACAGAATGTTCAAAACAAACGGCCCCAAATCACAAAACTAGTAACAGGAAAAGCTTTTATTTGCATCTAGTCACTCTGGCTCCTGAACTGGGCTCCTAACCACCAGGCATCACCACCCCATAACAAAGAGAAGCATCCAGAGAGAAAAACCATGGCCAGTGGAAGAAAACAGGCTTTTCCTTACCCTTGTGGGAATAAGTTCTTTGAACCAGTCCCCAAGGATTTGATTCTGTGTCCCTTACAAAGTGGACACCACAACTGCCACCCAAACATCCACCTCGCCTGTGCCCACCATAGGGAGGATGCGGGAGCTGGGTGGACTGGCCCACCGATGTCACCTCTGCAAATGTCCCCTTGGTCTCCACAGCAGTGCGCTATTTGTGTTTGAGGATCAGCCTCAGTGAAGGGAGAAAGGTAACCTCCCTGGGTCACCCGGGAGATGCCGGACAAGAGTCAAGCTGTAGATCTGCAAAGCTGAAGCAAAGAGTGTGGAGAGAGCTGACCAAGACCAGCACCCTGAGGACCCACCCTGAAGTACCGGCCAGGGAATTTACCTATCTGCTGCGAGGATGATGCTGGAAAAGATGGAAATAAACATTATCCGCAGAGTACTGAGCATGGAGGTGCCCGGCACAGGGGCGCCACTGTACACTTCCCCCACCCCGGTCTTCCTTCCGCTCCATCCTGGGCAGACAGGGACTTCCCAGCCACAAAGCAAAGATGGGGGGGGGGGGGGCTTCCCAAGGATGGCAGATCAATACTACTTCCCTGCCACAGCTTTTGTGTGACCTAATATGCAAATTTGGGTAATGCCGCCAGAATCTTTCCTGAAGTTGTGTGCAGACAGGTTAAAAAGCAATCCTTTGTTCTGAAATGCAATTCCCTCCTCCTTCTGAGGTTGAAATATATTTGTTTTTATAAAAGGACCATGACATGAGATGACAGTTTTAACACTGCTGCTTTTAATATCCTTATTTCAAGATAGAAGTTAACACTATGCCAAGGCTCTGAAACTACTGTTGCTGTGGGTAGATGCTACAATCCCAAAGTGCAGGGTCACTGGCCGGGGGTGTGTGTGGGGTGACCTGGGTTTTGCCTGTCCTCAACCAGGAAGGGAATTCAGGAAACAGAAGGGCAGCCCGGGGCGCAGAGATGCACCCCCTGCAGCTGGCGTCTCCCGCGGGAAGCTCCAGTGTAACCTCTAGTTACTCCTGAGTGCCTGGTGGCTGCTACCAGTAGGAATTCCCTGTCCTTCCTGGCCAAGCTGACATGCTGGGCAGAGTTCAGGAAGCAGCTTTAAGTGTGGTTTCCTGATTAAAAGGGCGACTCCAGGCAGGCAGGAAGGAGCACGCGCTTGGATATTACATGTCCCGGTCATCTGTCACCTCAGAGGATAAAAACACCAGCAGGAATGACCTGGAACGGAGTCTCATTCCTCAGAAAATCCCCGAGAAGCCTGTAAGGGCCTCTGCCTGTGACACGTTTGCTTTCGGCACTAACATGTCACCTTGAAGACTCAGTTACTCTAATGCGCTTTAAAACCAAGTGGTGATGAGAACAGCTGAGGAAAACAAACACTAAGCAAAGCCAGACCCAGCATCTGTATGACTTCCCAGCAGGGAAAGCGGGGCAGTGAGGACAGAACCCCCACACCCGATGGGCAATGGGTGGATCACTCGATTCTGCCACTCACTTGCCTGGGAATCTCAGGCGAAGTCATTCTCAGTCATTCTCTCTCCCCACCCCCAGCTCCACAAAGGAAAAGGCTTGCTAAATCCTAAATTCCCAAGTTCTGCTTATTGTTGGAGGAAGCCCAGCTACTGTCGTGGGTCAAGAAAGACAGTGAGACATAACACGAAAAGAAAGTCACACCTGTAATCCCAGTTCCTTGGGAGGCTGAGGCAGAAGGATTTCAAGTTTATGCCCAGTCAGGGCAAGTTGGTGATTTAGCAAGACTGTTTCAAAAAATTAAAATACATTTTAAAAGGGCTGGGGAGATAGCTCAGTACAAAGTTCAGGGGTTCAGAGAGAGAAACAGACAGACAGATGGAGACATAACAGAGACAAAGAGACAGAGAGAGACAGAGTGAGAAAATATGAATGAATGAATATGAATGTCTAGAAAGGAAGTGAGAAAATCTTTAAGACCCTGACTCAGTACTGGCGACTAACACAGGCGGAACCGAGTCTGGGGGCATCTCTGGTGCTTTCTGTCTGGAAAGGTCTCATTAGAGCAGAGAAATGAAGAATTGGACCAGTGAAGCTAAGAGCAAGAGAAGGAAGGTGGAGAGGAAGGAAGGAAGAAGAAAGCAGGAGGAGAAGAAACACAGAAAATACCCAAATAAGAGGGATCTGATAAGAGTCAGAGAATCACAGAGCAAGCCAGGGTACACACGAGGGGAGACTCCGTGTGGCAGGCTGCAGAGGAGGCTGGAAAGGGAGGGCGCGGGAGAGGTACAGGAGACAAGGAGAAAGCAAAGAAGGTTTAAAAAAAAAACACCTCCTCTTTCTCCTCTTTCTTTCATTTTGAGTAGAAACAGGATTTCTTAATTCTTCTCCCATCCATTTACCAAACACTGTTCCCAGATGACGGGTCCCACGTAAGGTCAGAGTTCAAGCCGAGCAGACCCACACGCCTTGTGCCTTGTGTCTCTTTCTACCACAGGGACACAGATGTGGCCCATCTGGACACAGCCACGGACGGGGCGAAAAGTGGCACCAAGGTCCCGTGACCTTTCCAAAAAAAAAAAAAAGATTCTGGGCTAAGCAACTTAGAAATAGAACATTTTGATTACAAAATAAAAACTGGGTCAATACGATAATGGATGTGATTTAAATGAAAATCATAGTATTTGTAATGGGCTAAAAATGGTACCGATGTTACTGCAGAGAAAGAATATAATTAAATGTATTTTTAAACAGCACCTCCCCACCGCGGGCTGACTAACCCCAGCCGGGCTACCAGGGTCCCTCCACCTCATCGGAGAGGAATGTTTTGGCAGCCCAGTGGCCTGAAGAATGCGGAGTTTCCGCACTACTCCACAAGGTCCCCAGTGACGCGGCTGGCTGCATTCTTTCACCCCGAGATCACTGGGACGCATTTAGAAAGCCAAGGGGTGGACCTGGTCCTTCCGGAAATGAGCGCACGCAGGTCCAGCAGCCGTGGGGCTCTGGTCATTCCAAAGAGGGGAATTTGGGAGGACTCCAGACAGTTTAGGAGGGAGGAAGAGATCTGAAGGGTACCGGAGAGGGATTAGGATGAAGGCTGAATGAGGTATGTGCGCACCCCTGGTTTGTTTCCCACAGCCTGGGGTATGACATCGTCCTCGTGGGGAAACTAGCTCTCTGGTGTAACTGGCCTTCCACAGCCTCCCTTGGGAAGGGGCAGGGTGCCAGGAGAATTCGATACAGGAATGATGCTGGGGTGGCCAATGGAACTGCCCCAACAGTGTGAGAAGGTGGGGTGGTACCTCCCCAGATGCTACCCAACCTTTGAGGGCAAATAAAAACAAGTTTGGTGTTACTATATGATAAATAGAATTTTTTGATCAGACATGTGCGTGCATAATTCCTTTATTAAAGGCAAATGCATCAATATTTATATCCTGGAAATCTCAAAATAACACATCGGCCTGACTACATCTAAATATTAATCATTCAGAGGAGGTTACTTTCCAAATCTCTTGTGGGTAGCGCGTATTTCAAGGAGGTTCTTAAAAGCATTAGCTCTTTAATACGGTTACATTCAATGTGCCAACGCTTAGTGGCAAAGTATTCATTCATTCTTAGAAAACCCAAGTATCTCCTGTGAAGAAAGTCTGCTCGGTGAGTGACAGGAGAACTTGTCAAGCAGAAGAGAAGTAGGGAACTTACTCTACGAAATGACTGACGCCGAGCTGAACTCCCTGAGCATGATGAAGTGTGTTTGTATAATGTCATTAAGTTGCTGCCCACGTGACCTCCTCTGTGCTTTGAGCAATAAAAGGCATTTCCATAAAAAGCGGTTTGACAGACATCATAACCCGAGTCCTTTCTCCAAGAGACTTAGAAGCCCTAAACCCTGGTACACTGAGCTGAGTACAGCTGGCCTTGAGGAATCCTAATTCACCAGCAAGGTCAAAATGTTGAGTCATCCGAGTTTGTCCTAATACTCTTGAGCTGTTCTTATTTACAGTTCTTCCTGTCACTGGGACCCCCCCCCCACCCCAACCTTGAAGTGAAAATAGAGAAGAAAATATGTGGCAATGGTGACTGCAGGCTGGGTCACCGCTGCAAAGATCCAGAAAGCAAAGTGTGTGAGTTTCCGAGGCAAAGCATTTGATCAATATGCAATTTTTAAAAAACTCTGACCTTCTGTGACCTCAGTTTGGAGATCTGGATAGGATGAAAGAAAATAACTAAAAGGTTAAGAAAATAAAAGGTCCTGAAGGGATGCTCGCTCAGTACCACACGGGAGAGGGCACACACCTCTGTCCTGCAGACATGCTGGGGGAAACGCTACATGCAGGGGAGCAGAAGCAACATGGGGAGTCAGGCCTTGACGAGGGGGCTGAGCACTCACGCTGGGTGCGGCCTGGCGGGAGGAAAGGGCCTCAGCCGTCCACACCAGCACAGGGGAACTTGCTCCAGCAGTGACGCGGTACAGCCTGGCTTCTCAGAAGGGGAACAAGCCACTGAAGACCAGGGACATGGATGTTTTGGGAGCAAGAGAGAAATAGTGGCTAGAGCAGGAGTGTCCAGTGTCCCTTAGGTACTGTCAACCCACACGTAGAAAGTGTCATTCAGTCCCCAGAGCTGCCATGTGGGACCAGAGGGGCCAGGGTGGGCCATCTCCCTTGACTGCCCCGGCACCTCCAACAACGGAGCAGTTCGAGATGGTTCAGAACCTCCAGGGACAGTGGGCGGGGCACTTCTGGGCCTAATGCTGGCAGCAGCTGCCGCTGAAAGGTGTATACTCTTCCCTACTGTCATTGTCCCCAACGACCTTTACCCCCACACTCAGGCTCCCATTCTTAGAATGAACCACACAAGAAACTCAAACTGTAGGGATCATCTGGGAGGGACAGAGGACAAGCGAACACCCAGACCTGTTGCTCATCAACAGTGTGCTTTGTGTTTTCTTCTGACCCACAGCCACCTTGGGTTCCCGCAGAGGCCCCACTGACCTGGCAGCCATCCTCTCCTGGACACCTGATTGTCCATCAGGCCATAGAATTTCCGTGGGGCTGCAAACCCTGGCCTGATACGATGACTGAACAGATGCTGGCCCTCCTCAGCAGCCACTTGGAAACTCACTCCCCACCTCGTATATGGGCCAGTCTGATCCGCTGTGGCAGAGCCGTGCCCTCCTCCACTCCTCTGGTTGAGGGGTTTTCCCATTCACACTGACTTTCTGACCCAAGCTGCCCTCTGTAAGTTCATGCTATTGGCTATTTTCATTTCCACGGTCACTGAGACATGGACCCACCCTAACCTGTGACAATTGCAGCCAAGCCTTCCAGAAGGAAAAATCACCAGCCCACAGCACGGGAGCCCCTCTTCTATAAACAGGACTCAGGGAAAGAATTCTAATTTTATCTTTTTGAGCAACTATTGACTACTGGTATACGTTTTGGATCAGGCTGGACGGGTAGATCAATATTTGATGTAAAGTCTTATCCATAAACAATATGTAAACCTACTATTTCAAGATCTGAATCTCTAACATGCTGTAAGTCTGATTCATTGAACCCACTGTCCTCGTGTTGATTTTGTCAGATGGGAGAGGGAGGTAAGTGAGAAGGAAAGAGAGTTGTTTCTGGGATAATCATTCCCGAAGGAAGCGTGCTCTATACCTCATTACATTTCCCTACTGGTACATTATAATCCAGCAACAATAATAGAAAATCTTGCTTCCTGAAGGAAACACTCAAATAGCTAAAAATCTAAAAGGACTAACAATGAATATCAAACAGACCAACACTGGCCATTTCGATGGAGAAATATGGCATGTGACATAAGTAAATGGAAATCTTATGTGTAGAAAGGCAGGCAATATGATTATGTATGAAATACTTATAGGCAAATGAGAAAAGGCTCCCTCTTCTAAAGGAAACGCATCTTTTTTCGGCATATAACTCCCCTAAATTCTGACATTTATGCTTGCTTAAAAAAAAAATTTAAGTCAACACTTCCCTCTTGGTTATTCAACCCAGACGTTTTGCGATCTTGATTAAATGGTCCCCAAATACCTTAGGGCACAAGAAGCAGGCACCCAGTGACTTACACCATGACAAAGTCCTCCTGCGGGTTTCAGCACCCCCGCTGTGGGCATCCCTAGACCTGAGCCCTCTCCCTCCTCCTGTCACTCCCTCGCCCCTCATCCCCCCTTCTCTGAGCACCACACCCATCTCCTAGTGTGGAGCTCTTCCTCAGGGAGCCCCGCCACTCTCCAAGGAGGGTCTCTTCCAAAGGCACCGTTCTGGTCCCCATGACACCATACCCAGAATGCCATGCTCCCCCCCAGGGCCACCCCTCCACTCCCAAGGGGGACCTTGGACCTTCCCACTTCCTGAACCCCCACCCCGCTCTTGAGTACTCTTAGCATTCGGTTTTTCTTTCTCTTCTGGCTCTGCCTTGTTCTCAAAAATCTTAACCACAGCTCACTAAATCATTAGGATCACAGGTTCAGGGGCCTCCAGATGACCCCTGAGAGCATCTAACAGGAACCTCTAACCTGTAACTTAATGTGTGCAAAATGTGACCTCGCTTATAAACCTGGTATTCAGTCCCATCTCAAATGGTATCACTAATTAATTGCTCAGGAAAAAAAACAACCCGGGGATAACCCCGGTACCCTTCTTTCTCTCACAACACATCTCCTCCCATAACAAACCCAATGACTACTTTTAAAATACTTCTCTCGACTTTCGCCACAGTCTCCACGTCCACTCCTGCCATCCTGATCCATCTCTACCTGGCATACAGGAGCAACCTCACTGAGCCCCCGGCTTCCTCTCTGACTCTTTCAGGACTGCATTCAGAATGGTGTTTTTGCAGTTTGACCAAACTCTCCCATTCTCCTTCTGGAACCTTCCAGAAGCTTCCCATCACATATGCAATATCATCCAGAAGTCTGTATGACATGGCTCCTGGCAGTCACACTAACTTTGCCACCTTTGCACAAATAGTAAATGGATCCATCTGCCAACCTGTGTGTCCGGTACGGCCTCAGGATACACATTCTGTCCATATGACATCTCAAGCTCGATGTCCCTATTCCAACACGAATCACGCACTTCAGAAAGGAGCTGCTCCCCTCTGCCAGGCTGGACGCCTTGAGGAGCTGACAAACCCCAATGTGCTTTCACCCACCATCGCCCAGCTGCCAATCCCTGCCACACTCACCACCCCAGAAGGTCCCATTCACCTTCCTCTCTCCCTCTGCTGAGGGCCATGCTTGTCCTGGTCTGTCCGGAACCCCACACATCCTCCAGTTGCCCTTAGTGTCCGCCTACTGCAGTACTAAGCACCTTCGCAGAGGGCCCAGAAAGGATTCTCTCTCCGCCCAAGCCCTGGGCCTGGCTGTCAGCCTCCGTTTCTGCTTCTCAACCTGCCTTGCTGTCTTCTACTGTCCTGCGCTGTCCCACGTCGCAGCCACTGGCCACGTGTGGCTATTTACGTTTCAATTAAATAATCCAGTTCCTCAGCTGTACCATCACATTTCAAATGCTTGTGGTCCCAAGTGATGGGTGACGGCTTTAATAAAGCACGGTCAATCGACATTTCTGTCAACACCAAAGTTCTACCAGAAGCGCCGGAGCGAATCCCCTCCGCCAGTCTCACCCAATTCTCACAACAAAATCGTCCGCTAGAACAGATCCCAAACCTAAGCCCTGTCAACCTAAGTTTTACAAAGACTTTCTGTTTCCATCTTAAGGGGCTCCTAAAACATTCTTCCCTCAGACCCACCTCAAATGTGAGAGAAAAGACTTACATAGCCTTAGTCCCATCCCACACAAATAAGGTTTCTCTTTCATAAAACTTATTTTCTGGGCTGAGTTAAACATTTACATATTAATATTCAGTTTATATCTTTTCCACACTGGCTCAGCTGTTTCTGCCTTTACTATGTGATTAATAACGTTGACTATTTTAGACTGGTCTTAGGGGAAGGGCTAATATTTAATAACGCCACGTGTATACAGCTGTTTAAAAAGTGTGTTTTAATAAAGACAGTAACACAGTGGGGAGGAGCTAGGCTTTGCCCTTAGCCAGTGATAGAACTGCTCAGCTACTTATTGGGGACCTTACTGGGGGCAAATTATTCAATCCTTCATCATCCTCACTTTAAGCCTGAATAAAAAAGTGATAACTTTTTCCTTAGAGTGATAATTAAATGAGATTATTATAAATCACTTAGCAATGGTTGATATGACCACTCATTAATGTTAGCTAATGCTGCTAGTGATACATCAACTATTATAAAGAGTTAAAAACAAATTATACCCAAGTATGTAAAAGCTACCTAGAAAGAAATCCCTAATGTATCTGTTTATCTCACGGAGTTGCACTGTGTGTATGTCTTCAGATACAATGTACTAGATGTTATTTAAATATCAAGCCTTGGAAAATATGTATCAGAGTGTCATAAATCTGAACCTTTCCACTCCCTTTCTTGAATAAAAGCTGCATAGAATTCCAGTCCTCTGGAAAATCTGTCTCAGGGACAGTGGAACCTTGGTTGGCACACTGAGCAAGTTTCCATTAGTTAAATGCAAGGAGGATGATTTCATTTTAAGAGTAAAAAGTGGAGAGTGTTAGAAGAGGAGGGTCCAGCACACCATACCAGTCTTTTTAAAAACTCATAAAACAAGCAGTACAAGTAAGAAGACTCATAATTCAGGGCACGTGTGGACATTATTTTGTGGTGTATGTTTAAAAATCCATCATCCATGTAGACAAATCAGATGGGTATGCATTCCACACCTTGGGAGTCTAACATACCTCTCCATTTCCACGGCAGCTGAAATTCAGAGGTGGCCAGGTGGACCCAACAGCCAAAAGCTAGTACTTTCAGTCCTCCCACACCAGCCACGCAGTCTTCTTTTGCAATGGCTTCGAAATGTGCTAGGCCAGTGGGTCCCACAGTGTGGGGCCTGGACCAACAGCAGCAGCAAAAATTCTTGGGGCCTCAGACTGGCTGCCTCAGAACCCCTGAGGGTAGGTGGGTCCCACCAGCGATGCACAATCCCTCAAGGTGAACCTGGTACTGGGGCCTGGATGTACATCTTTGCCTTCTATTTGTGGCAGCTCCCTAAGTCGGCGGGCCTTGGGGACAGGGAGAGAGTACTGAACATTCTTCAACAGGCTACTGGCTACTGTGCAGACCCACAGAGTAGAGTCAGCCTCCCTCACCAAGACTTGCTTCCCTGATATTAAAATGATGGGAATAATTTCTAATGTGAAGCAGGATCTAGGAAGCAGGACATGGAGACTCTCAGGTTACACGGGACAACACAACCCCAGAACCACTCCTTTCATTTATCACCACCTGGAATGGACCCAAAGAAAACTTGGCTCAAAATGATACACTTCAATTGACTTGGCCTTGATCGGAAAAGTTATTCACCTATAATGGGGGGCAGTAGCAATATGAAGGGTAGAGAAATTCAGTTGATTTAGGAAAGTCCCTGACATTTTTTAAAAATTTTCATTTCATTAAACCAAAGAATCACAGAATTATATAACAATAATCAAACCAGTAACATGAAAAACAAAAAGTTCAGGAAATCCTGTTCAGATGCTTTGTAAGACATCATATGTCTTAATACTGAAAATTTAGAGGGAAATAAGCATTCCAGATTCCCAAACCTGAATAATCACATAAAAGAATTTATAAGCAAGAATGCCTTAGATGACTTTTATTGTCATATTTAAAGGATCCAGAATTAAAGCTTATTTCAATACTTTCTTGCTTCTATCATGCTGACAGTTATATTTTTCCAATTCAAATGTATTCTCCAGCAGAGTGCCTTATTCATTTTTTAGGGGAAGGAAAGAAAATTCAACATGCATAAATTTCAAGTCTTGTGCTTTCTTACAATTAAGATTTCTCAAAAAGAAGGATTATATGGTTATAGTGGGGTGTTTTGTTTTGTTTTTTATCTTTTTGACACAGGGTCTCACTATGTAGTTCAAGCTGGCCTTGAGCTCACTTTGTAGCCCAGCTGGTCTTGAACTTGCAACAATCTGCCTGCCTCAGCTTCCCGGGTGCTGGGATCACAGGAGCGTGCCATCATGCCCACCGTTACACTGTTTTTACAATTAAGATAATTTAACAAAACAGCAGTCATTGATAAACCCATGTAAAGATCTACTGCAATTTTTTTTTTTTTTTAAAGAAAACTTAGCCATGTCTGGATAGTAGGGACCAGGGGAGGGCGATATGGCACAGAGAAGAGAAACTTGTACTTTTTCATCTTAAATCCTTGGGTCCTATTTAAATTTGCTTTTGTACATACTTTAGATACATTTTTAAACTTCACTAGAAATAAATTTAAAAATAGTAAGTCCAGCCAGGCGTGGTAGTGCATGCTTCTGTAATGCCAGCACTCAGGAGGCTGAGACAGGAGGATTGTTGTGAGTTCGAGTCCAGCCTGGGCTACAAAGTATGCTCAAGGCCAGCCTGAACTGCATAGAGACCCTGTCTCAAAATGACCAAAAAAAAAAAAAAAACTAAGTCCATATTAGTGAGCCATTAACCTTTGGTAGCCATTACACTGAGTGTCTCTTTACTACCAAAGATCACAGTTTCCACTAACTTCTACAACGTGTGCACACTATCACCTGCTGACAACAGACACTCATCCCGTACGTCTCAGTCACACTGTGAATTAAGACAGTGAGGCCCAGAGAGCTCACCCTCACCCTCAGTTTGTTGCCTTCCTAGTTGGTATTTGATGAATTCCCCACCATGTCACTGGCCACACAGCCTGTGACAGCATGCACACGCTCCATGGAGGTCCTGAATCACACCCATGAGCCTTCCCCGGTTTCACAAACACAGAGCCCAGAGCGGGAGCCCAGCGCTCTCCTCAAACCCCACTGGGTAGGAGAATAAAACACAGGTACAACAGAGACGAGGAAATCATGACTCAAAGCTACATTTTTAAACTTCATGTAAAAATGTTCTTTTAAGAAGGCTGTGACTTCCGGGACCCAGCCGAAGCCACCCAAGGCGGTCCACATGGGGGTTCCTTCCCTTCCCTTGGTTCAACTGAGGCTCCTTTCCTCGCAGGCCATCACGGCCTGGGTTCCTCAGAGATGTGCAAAATCCTCACGCAGGTTTAGCTGTGAGAATAAGGACAAGAACCTGATCCTAAGATGCAGGAACAGGATGAGAGAATTCGCAGCACACCTAAATCATTTATCTTAAAAAAAAAAAACTGGGCTCATACTTATAAAACGGGCCAGGACTCTTCTCTGCTCCCCTTCCTCCTCCTCCCAGGTGACACTGGCACTGAAAACACCGAGCTACTCAAAGCTACGAGGACCAAAGGAAGTGACCTGTGGCCAGGACACGTGGCCCAGGGTCTGGTACACAGTGGGTCCCCCATACAAGTTATTCTCAACCCAAACTGACACTCATAAACGAGATGCAACTTAGAACTTGACTCGCCAGCTCCTCTTCTAACATCGCTCACAGCCATGGGGTCTGCTGCAAAGTCTGATTGCAAGAAGTGAGCAGCCTTGGACCCTGACCCAGCGCCCGGCACCCTCAGACGCCCAGAAAGCAAGAGCTGGGACACAGCTCTGACGGCAGTATCTGCAAGTTTAACGCACGTGTGGGAAAACACAATGGAATGTAAAAGTTTCCTAAACAAAAGTGATATTTTGTTTTTAACTCACCCAAATCTCCGCAAAGAGTCAGAAACCTTCCCAAGTGATTAGTTCTCAAATTGCCTGATGGGCCCAAGGACCCTTGACTGTTTCCCCCAGCTGCCCACAATGAGCAGAATGATTTTAAGGGGTCTTTCCTGGGTGCCCTTCATGCCCAGCGCTGCGTACACCCCCTCAAGGTCACCCCCCCGTGAGAGCCCCTCTTCTCTCTTTTCCCGGTGGCAGAAATCCCCCCTTCTCTGGAAGGCTGGAAATGCAAAACAACTCTGTGATTAATTTCTGCTCAGACCCAAAGAAGGTAGCTTTCCCGTCTTAGCAGAGCAGACAAATCCCTGTGACCTCCACAACAACATTCTTTGAAGGCACAAACAGAAGGAGCAGTAACTGACAATTTAAACATACCCGAAATACTTCGCCACACATACTTTCCAGTGTCTTCTAACACCACAGAACTTCAAAGAGCATACCATCCCTGCCTACCAGCTTAAGTGGAAATTAAAATATCTGAGCTCGCTGGCAAGGCATCAGGGGTATTTGGAAAAGCTTACCAGAATCAGTACCAACAACCCGCTGAGAGCTCACCTGTAACTCTTCGGGACTAGGAGATTTCCTGGCTGGGGGCTGGCGCTTGCCGATGTCTGGTTAGGTAGTAAAGTCAAAGGCACAGCTTTGGATCTGGAAACAATGAAGGGCGTGTGGCCTGCCCTTGCTGTCACCAACAATGGAGCAGGAGGAAACTCACATAGTTAGGCCAAGCATGGGCCTCCACGGCCAGTTCCGCAGTTGGGGCAGTCGTTCTGGAGTGTGAATTCTTTTGCTTTCCCTTTCCTGTGGTTCCTTCTCAAAATCCAGCCTGTCGAAGAGGTGAGATCAAGTGGGTGAAGCCAGGGATGGAGTTCCCGGAGCCAGCTTCTACCTCCTCTGCTCCTGTCTGTGGTCTCATTCAGTTTAACCAAGTTCCTTGCTGATCCAGTATCGCCCTCCTCGGTGACCATCTGCTTTCCTGTGCAGACTTCAGAAGCGAAGATGAAGCTGAGCTAGCAAACTCCTTGAAGCCTTTGAGGAAGGGAGTTGGGGTCTTTCACAGTCCCAGCACTGTTATCCATCAGGTAACTAAGTGTTCTGACTTTTAGGGGTACTGGGGGGTCATGACTGTGCGATGCAGCCCCCAATATGTCTTAATCCTCACAGGCTGGCAACTCCATGCCCAGACATCCTGGGGTGATGGATTTGGTTAAAAGATGGGAGCAGACTCTCCTCTCTGAGCTAAGAATGCTCTTCTCTTAGGCAGAGAACAACTCTGCCCTCCTCCCTGTGAGTCCTCCCAACCCAGAAGCGGAAGGCCACCAGAAGGCCACTGGAAGGGTTCTTCCATCTTTAGACACCAGGCACATGGCTTGTACTAAATAAAAGCCTAACGAATGAGTAAACGAACTCAGTGCCCACGGCCACTCCACCCAGATAACAGGGATCAGAAGTTACAGAGCCAGATGGATTAGAAAAGATTCCTTGGAGAGCCGCAGCCAAACTAGTTTGTGGACAGTGTGGGTACCAGGTTTGCAAGACCAGCTTCTGTTTTGCTATCTCCTCTACCTACCTTCAATCCCACAAAACACCTGGCGTCCCTGCACTGAACAGAGTACCCACATGCTGGGACTCCATTCCCAGCCTAAAGATTCACCCACAGTATCATGACTCAAACCTCTGCCCTACAGGACAGACAGGAAGGGAATCAGGAACCCGCACAAGCTACAGCATGGGTAGGAGACCAGATGAATATACTCCAGACAGAGACTCAGGATGAACAGCTGCTTTCCAAGAACTTAAAACTTGCTTGCATTTCCTTCCAAAATCTCAGGTAGAAAATTTGAAAGTGATTGGTCCTTCACCAAAAAATGGCTCCACATAGGGAACACAAAAAACTATATTGGATTTGGAGTCCGAAGACTTGGGTTTGAATAGTAAGGGTATGTCCTGCTGGCTGGTTATCTTAAATAAGACATATCCTGTCTCTGATCTGAAACGTGGTCGCATGTCAAATGGAAGCAGAAGGTCCACAGCACTGGCAGGTGGGGACATGGAATAACGTGCAGAATGCTGCTCTATCAAACCCAACGTGGCAAAATGTGCAGTGAGACTATGAAAAATGGGAGTCAAGAAGATTATTCCTTAAGAATCCAGAATATAAGATAGAAGGGGGACATTGATGTCACATTACATGAGTTTCAGGGAAGACCTGGGCTGTGGCCTAAAGGTTTAACATATGAACGTAATAGCAAAAGTATAGGTGGACCCGGGCTGGTCCTGGAGTCGCTGGTGGTCGACGACACAGTGATGATGGTGCCTTTGCTGAGTGGTGACTGTATACCTGTCATCACTGGGAGTACTTTATGTGCGTTATCTCGCTCAACATGACAGTGACCCTAGGGGAGAATAATACGCTCATCCCCATTTTACAGATGAGAAAGCCAACTAAAGCCTCGAGAGTTTAACTCGTCTCCAAGTGGGACTCCCTGAGCACTGGCTCTTCTTTTCAACTGACTGTGGAATGAGAGGATAAAAGCATCAGGAAGTACAAGCAGAGCCTTTATTCAGCAGGACTGAAAGGGTGAATCGCAGAGAGGTGAAGCTAAAAAGTGGGGGTGAGGTGAAGTTACAGACACGGAGAAAAAAGCCTGCAAGAATCCTAGTGTGAACGACCAAAGGGGAATTCTTTATAAGGCAAGACAAAAAGTAGCTGTGTGTACTGTGAAGGTCAGCAGGAGGCAGAGAGAATGTGATTGCTGGGAAACCAGCGGAGACAGGCGGAGGCGCTTTCCCAGCCTGCCGGACCGGCCAGCCACACGGACCGGCAGCGCTATTCTCCCAGCACGACCCGCTGCCGCGATGGCGCACTGATGAAGCCACCGCTGTCCCCAAAGCGTCATGCCACCTCTGAGTATTCAGCACCATTCCTGTGAGCAATGACAGGAGGAAACTCAAGCTAGCTGTCACCACCAGACTGCTAATGAAAACCAGAACATCTGCAAACCAAACCCGTGGCTCCCCCACAACCAAGGCACAAGAGGACACATTCGAAGAAGGAGCTCTGTCCCCGGCACAGAGTCTCTGGCTGGATTATCATAGAAGCAATTGACTAAAATGAGATCTATAAATCCTGACAATGTCATTGCAGCTCTGTATGTTTCATCTTTGGAATTAATAAATAATGGATTCTTTGTCAACTGGGACCTCTTACATGCCATGAGACCTCAGAGACTACCTAGGGGTCTTTATGGTTGTGAAACAAATTCACACAGCCAGAGCAAAACGTGGAAATTCCACGGTACAAATGCAAAACTTTCAGGCTCTGGAGGGGCAACACACATGCTCGCACACAGAGATTTGGTTTTGTTCCACTGGGGGAAGCCCGAAAGGAACCACACTACAGATGGTGATTTGAAGACACACAGCAAACAAAATCCCAATGTTATTTTTCTTTTTATCAGACACAAGCATTTTTTGTTAATTAGCCAATTCATGCAGACTTTCTGGTCAGGCTTCTTCTACTGAAAATAAGCAGAATTACAAGGATTTAGAGATTTAAGAGATGGTCACTAAATGGCGAGATGCTAGACCTCATCTTAATCTCCTTAGCAAGGAGCCGGGCCTGGCAGAACCGGTAGGCTGTTGCATGAATGTACAGGAGGGTGCGTCTCAACCCACACACACTGCCTCGGTGCTCTGGATGTCTGACTGCAGTGGGCAAGCGGCAGACAGCGTGAGCATACAGGGATGCAAGCAGAGTGAAGTGCACTGCTGTTTGAAGTCCAGAGGCAAAGGAGAGAGGCCCGGAGCTGAGCTGGGGTGCAGGCCAGACCCCAGCAATGCTAGGGGACTTGAGTGTAAGTCAAAGGAAGGGAAATGTTGACTGTACCCAAAAGGGCACACGGCTGCCACAGCTTCCCAGGGCCCGGCTGTGGTGGCCAACAGAAGTGGCCCTGCGTGTGTCACTGGTTACCTTCTGGATGTGACTCCATCCCCTGGGGGAATGAGATGAGGGCAGGACCTCCTAGGAGGAAGGGCACTTCCACCTCCACTGGTGTCAGCAGCAGAAGACAGACAGCAGGACATGGGGAAAAAGACAAATGCCGAGGCCTTTCCCCACAGCTCAACACCCAGCTGTTCAGCACCCCGACTGCAGACCAGAGGCGAGGACACCAGTGTGGGGAGAACAGTAATCACCTAGCTGCCCCTGAAGCCCAGCACTCGCAAGACCATGTAGGCACTGGCAAGACCATGATGCAGAAGATTTCACCCTGGCCTAACTCTGCAATGCAGGTGATTTCCCCGGAGACAGACGAAGAAACAGAAGCTAAGGGAGATGAAAGGAATTTGCCAGAGTCCAAAAGTACTGCACCAGGAGGCACAGTGCACAAAGATGGGCCAGGCTCTGTCTCCTGCCCTCAGGAAGCCAACCCTACATAGTGACAGAAATGGGCTTCTTCTGTTCCCTAAGGTGAATAAATAAACCTGAACTTATCAGATTTGAAAAAAGTGATAAGACAAAGGCTTCATTGATGGGGAACTTGTCTTCAGTATCCCCGTTCAAAACCTAACTGCCCCATGGGAGGCTGAGGCAGGAAGATCGTCAAGAGGTCAAGGTCAGCTTGGGCTACATAGTGAGTTCAAGGCTCTGAACTACATAGCAAGACCCTGTCTCAAAAATCAACTAAAAAATAAAATAGAACAGTCAAGGGTCTACTCTCCTGGAATATCCAAAGACAACTGGATCCAGAGAGGAAAACTAACTTTGCAATTTGTAGTCTGGCTGGAAACTATTGTATCTTGTTCCCATGAAAACATAAATTAATTTCCAGATCCTAGCATAAGTCAGAGTATACATGCTCCTGTAACCGTATGGCACAATGCAGTAAATGGCTGACAGTGTCCGACAGAAAACGCTCTTGCTGCTCAAAGGAGAAGAATGTTTTACATATGAAAGAATATTTTAAACCATGTACTGGTAGGCAGATATGCTTTCAAATCAGGGAATTATGATACTTTATTGTAGCTTCCCTTTAAGCAAGAGAATGGCCATCAAGCTAAAAGTTGATGATATCATCGCTGTATATTCATCTGCAGGATGCCAATCTTCTAGAATTCTGTTGCCTTTGTCCAAGGTAAGATATTACAGTACTGGGGGATTGCTCAGCGTGACACCAGGGACATGCTATGCACAGTGTCTATGGGAAACGCCCACCTAGCGTGCTCCTGAGACTGGCAGCCACGTGTGCTGCTGATTTCCAGCGGGATCCCTGGGAATCATGAGGACCGGCAGTTGCCTGGAGCCCATGGCATCCAGCGAGTGGCTCGCTTTAAGCAAAGCCCGAACTGTGTTCTGCTCCTGGACAGCACGGATTCCAGATGCTGTGTCCTTATCTCCTTGCAGAGAAAACAGGCTGGGACTGCTCCCGCTTGCAGGATGGACGGAGGGACGGCCAGTGAGCATCCGGCAAGGGGCTAACAAGGTGGGGACTCTGGGCTGTCGCTGAGCCACGTGGATGCCTGTGACCTTCCTTGACAAACAGAGCGAAGTGTGAGCAGAGAGAGTGTGCAGTCTACATTACTTGCAGGTGGAGGGGGGATTCTTAATGAACACAGCAAGGATCCAAGAGGTTCTGAGTGGCATATCAAACAAAGGGGAAAGAAATCTCATCTGCGGGGGCTCCCAAAGGACCATTTAAGTCCAGCTGAATGTAACTGGTGTCAAAAGAGGTCAGAGGCCCACGGCTGCATCGCTGGCAGAGCCACTGTCCATGCTGCTCGATTCTCATCTCCTGGAAGTCAGGCTGCTGGGGATGGGCGCGACTCTTTCCTTGTGGGCTCAGGGACCACGGGGGCAGCCTCCTGCCCTCCCCTCTGTGTGCCAGGGCTGAGCCTCTCGGGCTGGACATCTCAGCAGCTCTTGCCAAATATTCATCACCTTCTCCTCCCTGATGCACATCCTTCTCGGTGGCGTTGGAAGTGCCACACTCCCTGGCTTGCTACCAGCCTCCCTGGCAGCTGAGACTCCTCCTCGTCTGCTAATTCCTACACTTCTTCCTGCTCTTGGCGTTGAGATGACTCAGAGCCTCGTCCTTGCCTCTGCTCTCTCTACCCTGTCTCCCTGGATGAGTTCATGCCAGCCCTCGCCACACAGAAGGCAGGCAAAGCCAACAACTGCAGGTCCATCTCACTACCCTCCACCTTCTCTCTCGGGCTCCTGACTCAGATCCAACAGATTCAACCCTGGGACGTGCAGGTACCACCAGCGTCTCGTCTCAACACGTCCTGGGCGGCATTCCTGAGCTTCTCCAGTCTCAGGAAATTCTGTTGCTTCCACTTTCCACATATCTGCAAAGTATTTCCAGGGCATGACTGATCTTCACCAGGTACGCAGCTGCCACCAGCCACCACCACTCCCTTCCTCTGCCGGCCGACTCCCTGCATTTGAAACCCGTCCTCCCAGTCTGGTTCTCAACCTGGAAGCCACACTCCTCCTGGTAAAGGATAAGCCAGATCACGTCACCCTCCACCTGAGCCTGTGGAGTTTCTAGCATCCGTGCAGACGGCAAGCCAGAAGCTTTGCAGTGGGCTGTGGGGCCCTGCTAAGATTCCTGGTGCCCACTTCCCTTCCACCTTCTTGATCTCTGCCCAGTCACGCCAGCCTCCGACACGCCCTCACCTGAGAGGTTTTGCAGTGGATGCTCCTGTGTGCTATCAACACCCACCCCATACGCAAATGCAAAACTCCTCTAACCCTTTTAGCATCTCTGTCCAAATAGGACCTTCTTCAGTTCATGGGAAGTACAAACCACACCATCTGAAAACACAACCCTCCACAAAGCATCAGCCCGAGCTTGCCCACCTTTTAACTTTGCCTGCGGCACTTCCCAGCTCTAACACTCTGTGAGTTATTTATTTTATGCTAGGCATTGCTCATTATTACCTGCCTCCCCTCATTTCTCCCGTGGAACACAAGTTCCACAAAGGTAAGGCTCCTTGTTTTGTGATCTGGCCTCTCGAGTGGCTGAAACTATGCCTGGCACTTAGTACTTGCTTGATATCTATTTCTGGAAATAATAAATGAATGGCTTGGCTGTTGGGTGCTAAAATAGGATTCCTGGAATTTTGGGTCTTGTGGTTTAATTTGCAATAGGAAGCTATTTGTCTCATTGATTTGGATGGGGTTTTTTGTTTTGGCTTTTTATCTTTTTGAGACAGGATCTTGCTATGCGGTTCAGGCTGGCCTTGAGCTCACTTTGTAGCCCAGGCTGGTCTCGAACTCGCAATGATCCTTTTGCCTCAGCCTCCTGAGTGCTGGGATTCCAGGTGTACACCAACACGCCCAGTTTGGATGGTTCTTGAGATTGTTTTGTTTTACAGGCACTTCCTTCAATGACAAGAGATCTGTGAATTCTTAGGAAATGAGATTCGTTATTCTCTGGCAATGTTTTTGAATCACGAGTTCCTGGGTTCAACAGATAAGACAATTTGCACAGCTCTACACCCCAGCATTGGGGACCAGGAACTTCGGACGGTAAACCTTAGTCCTTGGCTTTTAGTTCTAAGAATCAGACCTAAAAGAAAAACTTTAACTCAAGAATTCTGCTGACACAGTTAAGCATATACTGTGCCAACATACTTTTCAAATCTTTCAAAATGTATTTTAATGATATAAATAATGGGAGTTTGCATGCATTCTAAAATATACTGTATGTATGTAATGTGAAGCCTTCTTTGACAACCACCCAATCCCTCTTCCCTTCCCCTGGGTCCTATTTCTATTCATCCCCTCATTTTATTCAATTTAATGACTGTCTACTGTGTTCAAAATGCTGTTCCAACCAAGAAGAAGCTGGTAATGAGACAGATACGAAGGTCCACACCTGGTACTTCCAGTCGTCCCCAGCTCCTTACGCAATAATAGCTGACACTTATTTAGCATGTACCAAGCATTTTCCACATATTAAACCGTTTATTCACACTACTGCCAAACAACACCGCAATGATTCTCCTCATTTTGTAGACAAAGGAGAACAAAGCACAGAGAGTTGTGGTTGCTGCCCAAACTCCCAGCTCTGCTAAGCAGCGAAGCCAAGAGGGCGCCATGACCCCCGAATCCTCTCCTTTCCCTTCCTTCCTCTACCTCCACCACCACCCTCAGCACCCAAGCGCACCCCTCTGGCACCGGGCACTGCAGTGGGTCCTCATTCATCTCCTTGCTTTCCTCTCACTATCTACAGTCTGCTCCGCAGCCAGGGATGATTTTAAAGCCAATTCGACAGACCCTCGAGCAGCAGTCAAATCCCAACCCTATGTAGCCTCACTGAGCCCCGCCTTCCTGTCCCATGCACAGGCTGACACCTTCTCCCTGCCTGGAGCCTGTGGCCCCCTGGCCTGCTTCTAGCCCTTGAGCACACTGGGGTCCTTTCGGGCTCGAAGCTCCACCTCAGCTGTGCCCTAGCTCTTTCAACTCAAGTCTCAGGTGCCAGCTCCGTCTCACCATCTGGGAACTAATCTCCTCAATGTCACATGCAGAGACCCTGTCTCCACCCTGCACACCCAGCCTTTACACTGCGGGTACACTGGGGGTTGGCAGAACCTCATGGACCTGCCAGCTGGAAATACCCACCAAAATCTAAATGGATCTACCTGTCCATTCAACCCAGAAATTCTACTTCTAAGATATTATTCCAAATACAGTGGACCCTTGGTTCACAAACTTCTATCCATGATTCCAGCTGCTAGCGGAATCGGATGAGAACCAATCAAGTCAATGGTTAGGTTCAATGTCGACCCTATAGGAAACTTGATTTGGTTCTCTTCCATTTTGGTTTGCAACTAGAATCGTGGAGAGAATTAAGTTCATACCACTGTATTGAATATGTGTGAAATGATATGTATTACTCCTCCTTAGGTTGCTTTTCACAGCAAAATGTTGACAAAAACCTAAATGTCCATCAATAATAGGGCCCTGTTAAATAAATTATTATACATAAAATAACAATGCATTAGATGCTTTCTTTGTACCTAACAACTATTTTATGAGCTGAGTACTATGACAAGCACTACTTTAGATCAGAAAAAGTAAAACTTAGGGAGCTTGAGTCATTTTCACCTGAGTTACATTGCTAATGTATGGTAAACTGGGGGTTCAGATGCCAGGTTTAGTTTCTAGATCTATGTGTGTTCCCACAGCAGAATACTACACACCACCCAAAGGAATGTGGTCAACATTATCCACGTACTGAAACGGGCTGATCTCCGAGAGAGGGAAAGGTGGAGGTAGAAGATAGAAGAGTCAACTTCCGTGAGTCTGGGTTTTCTTTTTGTTTAAAAAACAAATACACCTGCTAGTGTGACTCTGCACAGAGATGTAAGACACGGTGGGAACCTGGGAGGAACAGCAGGAGGAGCCACACCAGAAGGGGAACACACAGGCTGCCCAGAAGAGACGGAGACTCATATCTCACCATGTAGTCTATCATGCCTTTGGAGTTTTATTCCATGTGCACAAATACACACGTACCACCGACCCAAAGAACTGAGTCACTGAGAGCCAACGGCCTGCGAGCCTGAGATGTTTCCAAAAGGAAAGGAGGGGCCGGGGATATAGCTCAGTGGCACAGCACCTGCCTCGCAAGCGCAAGGTCCTGAGTTCGATTCCTAGTATGGAAAAAAAAGAGGAGAAAGAATATAACCAATCACTGTCATTGCATCTGTTACACTTTCTTTTCTTTTTTGTCTTTTTGAGACAGGGTCACACTATGCAGTTCGGGCTGGGCTTGAGCTCACTTTATAGCCCACACTCACAACGATCCTCCTGCCTCAGCCTCCCAAGTGCTGGGATTACAGGCGTGCGCCACCACGCCCAGCTAAAATTTTAAGAGACTTTTTTTTGTACCGGGGATCAAACTCACAACTGCGTGCTTGCAAAGCAGGCGCTTATGCCGCTGAGCTAAATCAGCGATAGCTTGTTTCTCAGTGTCATCCTCTTAAATCATTTGGTTTTTCTACGTGGTTGTGGGTTGGTGTGTGTTTATCACACTTGGTGTGTAAACTCAGTGCACTCTGCTAGCCTGTGCGGTCCATGGGGAACGACTGCATGTGAACAGCCTAGAGCCTCAGGCCAATATTCTGTACACAATCCTGTGCACAGTGACTCGAAGGAATGAATGAGTGATAAGTGACCAGAAACCGAGGGCTGAGCCCATAGGAACTAAGGCAGTAAGAACCTCCCATCCCAGTGCTTTGGACCAATGAAGAAGTTTCTCAGTCCAAAGAGCATTACTAAAGCCCAGGGCCAAGCTGAGGTTCTCAGCAAGCAGCAGTCACAAGGATGTACATAAGGTAAAGAAACAAAAAAGGCTGGAGATGGGACAGGAGGCCAGGACGGGGAAAGGAAAGTAGGAAAGATCAAGATGCAGTGTGTGTGTGTTCCAGCGATGCCACACACACACACACACACACACACACACACAATGAATAAAGAAAAGAGCCGAAGCTTAAAAAGAGCCGGACAGGTTTAGAAACTATAGGGGCATCAACCAAATTTCAGTCATTAATTAGGTAATTTAGGCTCATGCAAGTTATCACTGATTTAATGAACAGAAAATTCCCTCTCTAAGGCTGAACACAGGATCCAACAATTCCACGTCTAGGTATACAACCACAGGAACAGAAAACAAGATCTCAAAGAGATATTTGTACATTTATGTCCAGAAAACGGTTATTCTCAACAGCCAAAAGGTAGCAGCAACCCAAGCGTCCATCAGCAAATGATACAGAAATGTGGGGTATACCTGCAGTGGAATATTACTTAGCCCTGAAAGGGAAAGGCATTCTGACACATGCTGTAACATGGCAAAATTTCAAGGACATTATATTAAATGAAATAAACTAGACCCAAAAGGCCAAATAGTAATATGATTTCATTTTGAGTTAGAGCTGTCAAGTTCACAGACAGAGGAGGTCTAGTGGTAGGTGCCAGAGGGAGCAACGAAAAAGGAATTATTATTTAATACATATATATATATATATATATATATATATATATATATATATATGTATAGAGAGAGAGAGGGAGAGAGAGAGAGATTTTTCAAGATGAAGAGTTTTGGAGACGGATGATAGACAGCTGTGTAACAATATGAATGTAATTAATATTAAAGAACTGCACACTTAAAAATGGGAAAGCCAGTAAATTTTATGTGTCCTAAATTAGTTAAATTTTTAGTTAGTTAGTTAAATAAGTTTAAATTTTTTGACACCAAAGGCTTGGAGAGCTCTAAGACATACAGCACATTAAAGAAAAAAACCTTTCGGGCCAATGCACAGATACAGGGACTCATTCTGTGGAAGTGACCGTGACCCCATTCGCAGGGAAAGGAGACCGTGGTCCCCTGGGGTGGGAGGAGACAGACAGAGCGCCCCTGTGTGGCGCTTGCTGTGTGCAGTCTGCTACAGTCAGGACACGTGTGTCCCCATAGCCTTCCAGGGAGCTGCACGCCAGGGTGTGGGAGGCTTCGAGCAGCAGAAACTGCCCGACAGTTCTGGAAATGAAGGCGTGGCGGACTCTGCGTGGAATCTGTCCTGGTCTCTCCCTAGCTGGGACTGGTGGCCGTCATCCTTGGTGACCTGTGCCTCTGATGTCACATGGCATTCTTGAGGCGTCCCCTCTCCTCTTCGTATAAGGGCACAGATCCCCCGGACGAGGGCCTCCCTCGTGACCTCATCTTAACCCGATGACATGCACGGAGACCATGTTTCCAAATAGGGTCACATCCACGGCCACTGAAGAGCAGGATGTCTACACTGGGGGCGGCACAATTCAACCTAGAGCAGTATTGCTCAAAACAGAACAAAACAAACATAAAAACAACTAATGAACTACTCAGGAGGCTGAGGCAGGAAGATCACAAATTTAAGCCTAATTTGTGATTAGGCTTGAACCACTCTTCATTCTGGGCAACTTAGTGAGACTCTTTCTCAACAGAGTAAAACTGGCCAGAGTTGCTGCTAAGTGGCAAAGGTCTTGCCTGGCATGTGCAAGGTTCAATCCATTACCCCTCACCCCCACCAAAAACACAAAAACCTACAGTGAAGGTTCCCTGGCCACCACACTTCTGAGCAGAGTTAAATTTAGTATGAAGCGCTAACGTTGCCCCAGCACAGAGCAAGCGCCGGGTCTACACAAACCATTCCTACGATGCCTCTACTTGCAGCATCCCAGAGACTGCCCTTGGGGGCCTTTGTGCTCCACTCCTGGTGACAGCAAAGCGGACCACCTTCCCTCTGTGATGCAGTCCCGCAGTCCCATCTGTGGTGAGCCTCGGGTCTCCCAGCAACGCCTGTCACTTCACACGCGGCACAAGGGCGGGGCCAGGGCCCGGCCTCAGCCACCAGCCTCCCACTTGTGGCGATCGGAGCCCTATATTTGGATTTTGATCTCGGCCTGACTTACTGCTAAATCTGTATCCAGTTAATCTTACAGGGTTGTGGGGGAGGAGTCACGTCTCTATGGCAACCCAACAAGTCGGGGGCAGGAGGAGGAAAGCAGAGGAAATGGGATTTCAGGCCCAAAGACCACCGCGGTATTCAGAAATCCTCATTTCTGCCTTTGTGTTGCAGAAATGGATCTCGATATGCAAAAAGAAACAGACCTCTCTTCTCTCTTCCCCTCCCCCCCACCAAATATCCAACCATTGACAAAAATAAAAGCCTGCTTATACAAGTACCCTATTCACATGTCATTTCCTAACAGGACAGAAACGAAAACTCACACTTCATTCAGCAAGTCAGGAAGTCAGCTGATTTCCTTTGAAACCCTCTCCCAGCATGAAACGAGCAATTGTCTCGTCTAGATTTTATACATAATATTACTTTTTGACCTGCAGTTTACGAATAAACTGACAGACACAAATAGCACTTGGGCCTCTCACTGCCGGTGGTATAAGCAGCCAGAGGTAGGGCAAAGCGGGTAGAAGAAATCGCTTGTGAACCAAGAGACCTCATCTTGCAGGGACCCTGCGGTCCACCAGGCCCAGAGCCACCAATAAACCCTCAGGTTTTTGCATCTTTGTTTTCCTGCCTGCGTTCTGGCGGGGAATTTAAGGACTCTCCCTGAAAGGTAAGTGGTTCTAGGCCAACAAGCACAAGCCAGAGCTGATCATGGTCGCTCTGCTGGATATTCAGGAGATCCAGAATCACAGGAGGGCCAGAGAAAGTCCCAGCAGGGAGTCCAGGATTAGACAGGCCAGGAAACTGCAAAGGTACAGTCTGGGGGTTCTGGTGGTTAGGCCTTGCTTATATTGGTTTTTGTTCTATTTTGCTTTTTGCAGTGCTGGGGATTGAACCCGGGACTTTCACACTGAGCTATAGTCCCATTCCTTTTTTTTTTTTGAGCCAGGGTCTCACTAAGTTGCTAAATTGCCCAGGCTGGACCTGAATTTATGATCCTCCTGCCTCAGCTTCCCAGAATGCTGGGATGGTCTGGGTCTGACCAATCTGGGATTGACCCAGATATGCTGGGTCAATCTTGGGTCTGACCTCACACGATAGCAGTTTGGGCAAATTTTCTTACAGAGTCAGTGGCCGTGGGTATGGCTCAGGAGTAGGGCGCTTACCCAGGATGCATAAGGCCCTGGGTTCAATTCCCAGCACCACCCTAAGATCAGATGCACTCCTACAAGATGGTGTTTGAAAAAAATTTTCCGCACTTTTTACCTCTCTTCCCAAGACGCTTGAGCTAGAAAAACTGACCAGAGTAAAATTTGTTAACTTGGGGCTTAGGAACAAGAAGGTAAAAAAGCCATGATCCACTGTAATTATGTAACATCTCTGAATTTTTAAGGGACTAACAGTTGCCTGAAGTTACACAATTAGATGATACGGATAAACACATCAGAGAAATAGGATGTAATCAAGAAAAAACTCTGGAACAAGGTCAGAATGTTCAAGTCCTTGGTTCTGCCCGTTAACCAGCTAAACCCAGGAGCACCTCGGCACCCTTCCTCATTAACTGGGTTGGAGCTGGATGAATCCCAGAAACGACCCGTGTCAAACACATTTTCTTGGCAGGAAAAGGCAGCGAGTTACTAAGCAGACAACAAGTTCTAGGTTCCAGTCTGTGCGTCTAGTTGCAGACAATTCGCAGAGACAGGAACAAAATGCATCGAGGACCAACTGTGACGAGTTTCCAAGCAGTCACCCAAGTACCTCCCTGGACTTCCGAGCTCGAAAATGGGTGTGAGGATGACTCCTGTGCTCTGGTCTCGATTGTTTTAATGAAACTGTAGCCATGAAGTTGTCCCACAAGCTGCTAAGTACCTGCCGGGCACCGGGTCGCTTCTGCTTGAAGGGAGCTTTGCTGAACACAGCAAACGGAGCTGGGCTCTGCCCGTCCTCCAGCCTCCCCTGGAATTTCCTCTTCAGCTGCAACAAAATGCGCTCACCAAAAATGCGCATAGGTTTTAGACCAGTTTTCCAAAAGCAAGAGTGCACAGAGCTGCTCACCTTGGAAAACCAGAGCATGCAGCCAGGAGCCCTCAGGCAGCAAGGCGGGTCCAGGGAGAGAACCTGAGCAGCACCCTCCTCCTAAAGGGGCCTTGGGCTCCCCACCCCAGCGCTTCCGGCTCTAGATCCAGGCACTGACACTAAATTAAAACCAATTACCATCTCCACAGACAATTGAGGGGCCATTAAAATATAGATTAGCCTGAAAGAAATACGGGAACTGTGGAAAGAGAAATTCCCATGGTGAGGAGATAAAACTCCAACGTCTAATATTTCATGTGTTAATGACCCTGCAACAGGAGCTAAAAGGAGATGTTAAAAGTATAGCTACTGCTGGGCATGGTGGCACATGCCGGGAATCCCAGCACTCGGAAGGCTGAAGCAGGAGGGTCACCCTGTGTTTCAGACGAACCTGGCTGTTAGCGAAACCCTGTTTCAAAAATAAATAAAGTACAGGTACTGACTTTTCTCATCTCCTGGACTGAAGGTCTATGGGTCAAGGTTAGAGAGACAGACAGAAAGACAGACAGACAGACACACACACACACACACACACACACACACACGCACGCATACCAGGGTAGCTTCTATCCAGTAAGCAAAGTTCACAGTCAGTACGAACTCCGTCAGGTGCTAACTGCAGACTGTGTGTTTCGTGGTTCATAAGCAACTAGAAGTTTTTAAACAGAAGTCAACATGGGGAGGGATAAGGAGGAGGTACAGCGTACAGGGAGCTAAGCAGGGAAGAAAGTCACAGCAGGACTGCACTGTTAATAAGAGGCTGGACTTTCCCAGAAACAGAGGTGCAAAGGCAACTTCAAAGGCCTTACATTTTTTAAAAAGGTATTTTATAGTACAGCGCTATTTCCCAGGTACTTGCTGAGAAGTTTTCATTTCAGGCCGTCAGCTGCCTGGCTGCGGGGACCCTTTCTCTAGGCAGACTTGCCAAGGAGTTCTCTAAGTAGGGCGTGTAACGTCTCATTGAATCTCAGTTTGTCAATAAACAAATCCCAACTGGGGCTCCGAAACAAATCAGAATGCTTCTGCAGGTTCCGGAAAGGAACCTGCTCTGCCGTCTTCCCTCCGAACTCTGGGGCAGCTAATTTTAGGATGGCAATGTTTCCACTCCGTTCTCTGCAACCTCACCCCTGGCGCAGGGCAGGCTGATGGCCGTGGTGGGCATGGGCACGGGAGTCACCGCTCGGCACACTCTCGTCTAAAATCCACGCGACAGCAGGAAAGCCCATCACTCCAACCGCCAGAGTCAGGTCTTGCTAGAGTCAAGTTTACAGAAATATTTACACAATTAGCAAAACACTACTATTGGCATTTTCTGGGGTTGCATAACCTCCTGACAACCTTTTTGGGGTCATAGATGAGAAGGTTAGAAAGAGGGACCAAGGAAGGCATCCGCCAGAAAGCGCTAAATGCTTGAACGGCAATAATGGGTCATTTCGTCATAGTATTTTTAGAAAAAGCCTGGGAAACCGAATCCATGTCAATTCATCCTAAAGACCAAGCGATTATTGCTGTCAACTTCACATACTTGTTCCAAAGACACTCCTGGACAAGATCCTTACATTTGCAAAAAACACTTTTTTAAAAAACATGCCGCTTTAAGAAATTCCTGTGTATTTTTGCTGTTTCTTTTATGTTTTAGTCATTATGGTCACTTCCCCCACCCTAAAAAAAAGTCTCCTTTCCCAGGATTTCCTTTCTATTACAAAGCAATCGTCGAGGTTCCTCGACTGAACTTAGCGGCTGAAGATAAAGCACTCAGTCTATTACCAGGCCCAGGTGACTCACAGGGAAGATGATATTTACTTTCTGGGTCTCAACTGAAGGCTTTTTAGCAGACCTCAGTGAGCACATCATTTGTGCTCAGCTAAATTGGTTGTTGCTGAAATGTCCTGCTAGCATTGAAATAGATGTCAAAGCAGGTGGTATCTAAAAGGTCTTAGATTAGCAATGCTTGGGCTCCTCGGCTCAGCTGGGGTTTGTGTAATCGGGATCTATGGAGGTGGTTCCAGAAGAGAAGCACAGAGGTCTGGTGTCTGTTTCCTTCCCACACGGCACCCCGACATGGTCGTTACCGTGGGATTGGAGAGGACGCACCAGAAATCACACAGGGATGGATGCCACTGAACCAGTCCCTCTCAAAGACCATCCATTTGACGATCGCCCTGAGCAGTGTTCTCCTGAAAACAGTAACACCCTTCATTTCTTAAGTTAGAGGAAAAGGGGCCCTGGGCAGCTATGGTCCATTTCCTCCTGATGTTTCAGGGAACACACGAACATTCCAGATTCAGGAAATGCAAACCAAGCTCATCCTGATTCTACCCACAACCAATCCCTACCTCGGCTTAATACCTCCAACAGAATTATCCATTATTTTCCCAAAGGCTACAAACTCACACTTTGGAATCATCCTTATACTTTTCTTCCTTTTTCATGGATGGGCAAGCTGGTTCTTATTGGAGCTGGCATCACAATTATCAGTTGTATTGGCTGACCCTCCCGTACTGTAACAGTCACTGGTGAGAATTACAGAATTACCTGTAAACATAAATTCCCTCCCACCTGTGTGAGATCTCCAAAACATGGAAGTGGGCTCTGTGATGGTCAGAAACGATTTTGGGAGGTCCAGGAGGGTTACTCCAAGGCTCTGTAATGGCTCAGGGGATGGGACGGATGAGATGGCAAGTGAGAAAAACAGAAAACAAACCAAACCTCAGGTGTGGTTCTTTCCAAGGGCCCATTCATTCCCCGATCCAATTCCACGCTCACAGGGCAACTTCCTACTTAGGAGCCGCCTTTCACGCTGGCCTGCCTAACCTGCAGGGAGAGAACGGCAGGGACTCTGTCCAGGAAGGCGCGTTTGAGGCAACTTCTCCACCTATCTTCACCTGGCTGCAAAGAAGGACACACAGTGGATTCACGGGCCTCAGGGGGACCCCAGGCCAGGGTGCCCTACAAAGACCGCCTTTACAGAAGTGAGTGCAGCCACAGGCACATCGGTGTCTCCATAGGGAAGACCTTTCCTAGGCATGGCCCACAGGGCTCCAGTGGGCTCCGGACAAACTCGCTTCCTCAAGAATGAATGCACATCATCAATCAGGGAATGCTCAGCATCCTGAGCCCAATGTGCCTTCCTGGGGAGCTGCTGAATGCAATACCTGTGTCACCACTCCCACAGCGTGCAGTCACTTACTCTGCAGTCAAAATCCCAACACCCAGGCACCACGATCAGAACCTGGGGACCAGGCCAGAAATTCCTGATGGCAAAGCTCCAGGAAGAGGCTGGGGGTGGTCAAGCTGGAGGAGACCTGTGGGTCCCAGGATGCTTGAGGCTGAGGCTGAGGTCTGCAAAGGCCCAGCTCCCTGCTGGGCTTCAAATTCCTCCATGTGACCTTTACATGGATTAACTCAATACCTTTAACACCAACTACAACTTTATGGCCAAGCTCCTCAGCAGATGACATCACAAGGTACCTCCGGGGTCCTCCACCCACCTCCCCAGGAGCCCCAGTCAGGCTCCATGAGTTGCCTGATCACTGGAGAAAATGCTTCTCTGTGCAAAGGCAGATAAGAGTCAGTACCATAAAACTCTTTGCATTCAGGAGAATTAGTGGCTTATTCAAAATCGTAGACGGTACATAGGTGCTTCCATTTTATATTTGAAAAATCAACGATACTTCTTTTCCTCCATGAAAAAGTCTTCTAAAATAAATAGGCATCATTCAGCTCCCAAATTCCACATGTGCAACATGAAAAATATACAATGCACACAAATTATTCTTAAAAGAATTGCTTCCCCTCGGCCCACCTTTCCTTTCCTGCTTCGCGGGCCTAGTGGAAATAAGACAAGCCGTATTTGGACACATTTTCAAGATCAGATCTCTGTTTTGCCTCACACAATGCATCAATGTGCTGGGGGCAGATTTATTTGTTTGGGTGGAGGGGACCAGAAAGAAAGGAAGGATCTGGTCAAAAATCTAGGGATGCTGAGGTGTCGGGAACACAGACAATGGTCTCCAGGTATTTGTGACCCTTGGGGCTGCCCCAAGACACTTTCTTGGGGCTGCTATTTTACACATTCACCCAGGAAATCTGGGAACTGAAGCACACCTCACCTTCGCGGAGGGGCTAAGCCAGCCACACAGCCCCAGTCTGTGCATGCCGCCGGGTCCTCTCTGCATCCACCACCTGACCTCGCCAAACTTCTGTGGCTCCTGAGAAACCATCGAGGGAACAGTGATTCTTCTCTCAGGTGCAATTTCAAAATTATAAATCAGTTTGCTCAGGAGAGACCATCGCTTTAGCCAGTATTCTTTACGACACTGTACCTGGTTTAAAGAAAAGAGCTCAGACCTAAAAATAGTCCAGAACACCCTGCCTGATACCTAGAGCAGCCAGCGAGGCAGGACCATTTGGCTGATTTGCGTCCTCTGGGGAGACCCAGCCCTGCCAGCAGGGTAAGTCACCACTGCTCTGCTCGGCAGGCATGTCACGTGGGGCTTTCCAGCACCCACTCGGGAATCTGTGAGGAAGAGGAGGGTGGCTATTTTTGTTCCAGGGTTGGTTCTGAGCAGTTTCCATTCGCTGGTTCTTTTCATTCCCAGGCAATCCTTGGAGGTGGGTTCTGATGTTTAAGCCTCTGTGCAGTTTTGGTTCTCTGGGACTGCTGACCGTGATGCCTAGGACACGCTGACTCCCAAACCCTCCATTTCCACATCTGAGAAACGGGGACTGTGATAAGCCCAACCTCATACAACACAACCTAGGATGTCCTCCAGGCCTGGCATAGAAGGAGTGTACAACTTAGAGTAGCTGTCAGGGACTCCCGGTAGAAGAAATGCGAAATGTAAGATCATTTAGATGGTAAGTTCTCCTGAGATCAATTAAAAAAAAAAAAGCAAATTCCCCTTAGGTCCAAAGAGAAATATTTTTAAAAATTAATTGCCTTGTCTGCCTCTGTTTTTGTCTTTCAGTTAAAACAAAAAGAGGTGATCTCCAGCCAGTGCATGATCCCTCCCTAATTTCTCAACGGCCTCTATTTTAGCTCAATTTTCATCATCCACTCCAAGCGAACATTACATGGGGAAAGAACACTTGCTATGTAAAACACACTGAAAGCGAAGGTGCATTTTATAGACTCAACCAGAAAAGCAAAATGTAAATGAAAAGGCAAAAGCACAAGCGTACCCTTCCTGCCCCTGAGGAATTCAAGAAGTTCAAACAAGCTTTAGAATAGGGTAGGAAGAAAGTCATTATCATTTTCAAAGTCTTGACAACTATATATCTGAATACCAGAAACCAATTTTTGACTAATTCACATTTTGACATACAATAGCTTCCTATTAGTTATATCAATAAGTGTATGATCATTCTGAGTAATTTTACATTTATACATCATTCTATTTTATATCACCGTTAAGAATACATTTGACAGCAGCTGTACTTACACTGGAAATGATTCCATAAATCTATTCTCAAAATGTATTTAAGGGCCTGGGATTTAGCTCAGCAGCACAAGCACCTACCTGCCTGGCAAGCATGAGATCATGAGTTCGATTCCCAGTACCAAAAAAATAAAAATAAAAAACAAAAACCTAATTAAACTGACATATATTAGGTCAGTAAAAGGGTTCTTTTCTTCTTGTGAAAGTGTATTTTTCCTGCATATTTTATTAAAGACATAACTTTAAAAAATAGGATACTAGCCCTATTATATTATTAGCCTTAGGAGAAATTATATTGCTTTAGAGAGATCCAATAAATAGTGAAGTGAAACATTATACTTTCCTGCCCAAGACATCTTTTAGTGAGTAATTTTCCAAAGGACAAGTGTTAGCTTAAAAATAATACAGACAAACCAAAGAGGGGTGGCAAACATCGTGTCAGTGATTGGCTGGCTCATCACCTACCTGGCAAGAAGCAACCCTGAAGAAGGCATCTTAGAGAAAGACCCACACCCAGAAGAACCTACTCAATCAAACAAACCCTTAAAAATATACCCTTGGCTCTGTGACAATTCTCCAACTTTTATTTCAAATTTGAAAGGAAGATACATTTAACAAATGTTTGGGTGGAGTAGTTCGGCTAAACCTGTGATTTCTCAAAGTCTAAAGGCGTACTTAATATCTCTGTTTGTGTGTGTATGATCAGTCCTTAGTAGATAGCATTTAAAAAGCTGTGTATTTATATATTTTGCTTCTTATGCAGTGGTGTGATGATACATCTTTTAACAGAGAGGAGCATCTGTAGCTCTGCCAATTTCCCTGGTGTAAATACTCCAAACGAGGTTGATTTCCAGCTGCCAACGTGGTGGTGCTGGAAGTACAGTCGGACAGTTGCTTAGCCAAGGGAGCTGATTCGAGCTGGCTCTAAATCAGCAGAGGAAATAAAGTGCATCCGTCCTACCACAGCACCTTGTGCCAAATGAAATCTGAACTGCATCAGGAGCCGCCTCATCCAAGTTGAAAGCATTTAATTTTTTCTTCTTACAATATTTGTCACTGAAAGATGAACACTGTCTGGAGACAATCAATTGCAAACGCCCTGGGGGGGTCAATCCATGGAATAAATGGAATGACTTCTTAAAGAACGAATCCTGTCATTCCAATCTGCTCCACTAGCAGAGGGCCATGCAAAGGTATCATCTATCTTGATGTCAGGAAGGCTTTGAGTTTTTATCACGCTGTACGAATAGCAATAAACTGGTGAAAATATAGTTTACATCACGGTTACAACCAGGCACCCAACTTTTAAGACATTTTTAAACAAGGTATGGTGATAAGTGGCAGAGAAAAAGAACTGTCACGGGAACACTGCTACATCCATGGGTCCAATTCGAAGTTGTTCCTGGTAAGCACCAACTGGTCACGCTGTAGACAGCACTCACGGTAGCAGTGAGAGCTCCAATAGCAAAACAGACAGAGTAACTTCTTAAAATGAACCATAAAATCCAACGACTCCTCGAAATGACTCTAGGCAGTATAAGTGGCTGAAATACTAGACATTTGTTCATTTAGACTTCAAAGAAGACAAAAATGGGAAGTCACTAGGGAATTGGCCAAACCTAAAATATCTTTCTAATTTCCTCTGAAAGCAGAAGGGAAGAATTCCTTCTTCCTCACAGATTTTTCGTTACATATTTTTAACAAACCAGGCTTGAACTCATGCCACTGAGTGGAAAAAAAATGAGTAAGTGCTTGCAAAGAAATCACTATCATAGGAATTAATGTGCATTTTCAGGTTCCAATAATAGAATCTGCTGATCACTTATGGATTTTAATACACCAGTTGTATTTATTTGTATTGAAAGTTCCCAGTGTAGCTGGGGAGACACTATCCATTTTGGTACAGTTGAGAAAGACGTACTATATATGCTGGGAGGAACATATTGTCTCAAGAAAATTAATAACCAATCCATCTTCTCCCGTTTCTTCTCATAGCATCACAGAGAATACGATCATATTTAAACATCATCACAATAATCAAATATTTAGTTTTAGAGGCCTTAAGAATCCCCTGGTTTATAAATATATATTTGCTATTTGTTATTCATCAGGATCTTCAATAAACTGTTTGACACATAAGTAAAACAGGGACAACTTTTGCCCTTAAAGGTAAATTGGTTGGAAACAATTTGAAGTCCAGGCTTGTTCAACTTTCACTCACTGCATTGAATGTCTCCTTTTGCAATTAAAGGTCATTATGCATCCACTGCTACCTTATAAAATGAAATTTTGCATGTTTTTTTCGTTGTTTTGAAAATTAAGAACTGTTGAAAGAGGCACTGTTACTTTGGAAGATGGGAGTAAAAGTAACAACTACACTATCGTATCAAAACAGGCACTGAATGACTCTGAGTTGTCAAAACAAAATAATTATCTTATGTGAATCAAAGATAGTAAATTCAGTTCTGTAAAAATATAACTGGAGCAAAGGGAATGCACAACCGTGAAGCTTCCACCACACTCAGTAAGGGAGAGAGAGGCTAAGGTAGATTACATGGAGTTCATCTGGTTATCAGAGGACGGGAAGGTCTGTTCCCAGCGGCTGAAGATATGGCCCAGGGGCTGGGAGCAGGACGGGGAAAGGGTTCCCACACTCACAACCTGTGCCTGCGGTGTCACCGCACCACTCCAAGCATGCCACAACCCCAGGTCCACCCAGAAGAATGGGCTCTAGTACGACCAGAAGTTCAGAAGTTCTAAAGACCAAAAAGGAAAAAAGAAACCGGCTTCATCACATTACACGATAGTTACAGAATGGTGTCCCCCAAATTTACATCAGTGTGAAGGGACACTTCGCACAGAGTAAAGAAGTGATGTGGACAGATGCAAAGTGCGCGTGGGCAAAAGGAGTGAAATGGCTTAGCCTTTCCTCGGGGAAGGTTTATGTTTTCATGCTCGTGAGGAAACTTAGGTGGAGGCAGCTATTTGCCTATAGTCCTCTTCTTTAGAAATAACGCAAGATTTTATAGAGCCACGTGGGCTAGGCCATGACCTGCAGCCCCACTTATAAATATAAGTAATGTTACTGAAAAGGAAACGGAGTACAATGAAATCTCATTTTTGTATGGAAAATTCCAATAAGAGACTTACTCACTTTTATGATATAATTAAATCTGCCTTCTATGAGAGGAGGGGAGGCTCCCAATAAGTAATAAAGTAATAGAGTAATAGCTTTTTAAAATAGTATTTTTAAAGCTATGGCTTTTTACTTAGTATTATTTTAATATTTAAAGTATTCATCATTCCATCTATTTCAAGGAATTAAAATAAAAATGGTATACATTAAAATATAGACAATACCCAACTACGGAACGCTTGGTGTTCTAAAAGTTAATAAACAGGTTGTGTAGGTTTTAAAACACCTTTTTCTCTTTTCAATTTTATTGTGCTTTCAAGGGAGAAATACATCATCTGTTTACAGAACAGCTCTTTAAAAATACACGGAGTACGAAGCCTATAAAACAAAGCAAACTCCAGCCGCAAGACACTACACAGATCCATGAATGCAACGGTCTGATTTCCAGATGGTGAAAACTAGAATTTAAAAAATCACTACAAAGAAAAGGTCCAAGTTTTCAGCTTGGCAAAACTTGAAAGAATACTTTTTATCAAGAACAATACTATAGGGTGATGAGGGGTCCAGGGTGACCCACACACATTGCTCTGGCCCACAAGGGTCCAAATATGGTGAAACCCAGCACTACAAATTCCGAAGAACTGCAGGCAAATGCTATTTCTATGGGAAATAATTCCATGTAACTTGAAGGATCAAATCCTGTGCTCTTATCTCTCAGAGGCCAAGAGACAGGGATTCAGGTAAACCAGCAGCAGAGGTTTTGTACTGCTAGGGAAAAGGGGCAGAATGAAGCATCATCACATACTAATCCCTTGGCTTCAGGTGCAAAATGGAAGTTAGCAAAGAGGCTCCCTAGAATTCGATGAGATAAGGTACCAGGAAGCTTGCTGTTAACTATAGTCACCTCCTACCCTCCAGGTACAGAAGTCTTCAGGTACATGACATGGAAGGAGTTCAACGTAAGCTTGAAAGAGAGTAGGGAGAGAAGGGAGAAGGAAGAGAGAGAAGCATCGAGAGGAAGGAAGCCTACCTCCCTCTCCACACTAACTACATGGTCTCTAACAAATCCTCTCATGGTTGTTCTGTCCCACACCCCTTGCCACCACCAAAAGAGGACACAGTGCAAATGACACATTTTTAGATGACTTAGCGGACCCCAGAGAACCAAGTTCCACTCCAGGTCTCCTCTTTGACTCCAGGTCTTTATTAGACAACCACACATCCACCTTCCATGTGATACGGTCTCTAAATTGGGAGAAATACCATAGCTTCTCCAATCTTTCTTGCAGGAATTTGATTCTTTGCCTTTTGTTTTAATGAACAAATGACAGACTCAGGGAAAACTTTTTTTTTTTTTTTTTTGTAAATGGTTGCATGAGAAAGGTGACACTGATTGCTTTTATTACTGTTATGATTTGAGTCTGGATGTCCCCCCAAAGCCTCATGCAGTCAAGGAGGCGGGCTTTTAGAGTTTGTGAATGACTCGTGATCCCATGCTGAGGTCATGGGTGTGAGTGCTACACCCAAGTGGATGTGGCTTACATACAATATAAGGGACAGAAACAGTCTTCTCTCTGTGCTCCTCTTCTTTTGTTCTTGTGGCTTCTGGTGTCTGCTGCAGCTTCAGTGAGGTGCTGCCCCTCAGCCACACCACCCTGCCTTGGAGCCAGTTGAATATGGACTGAAACCTCCACAAACTGTAAGCTAAATAACCCTTTCCTTCCTTCATTTTGGGCATCAAGTATTTTGTCTCAGCAATGAGAGAAAAGTAAAGAAGACAAGTATGTCACATGTTCATACAAGGCTTACATTAGGTACTGAGACTGTGGGATTCAATTAGTATGTGAGGGAAGATGGGGAAGAGAAACACAATAACCAGTGGAGGAGATGAAAGCAGACACCAGGCAAGTGCTTTCTGAAAGCCACTTTCTTATCAATAGCTGATTGTACAGAATTCATTTGTGTTATTAAACTGAGCATTTGTGTTATCCAAACAAATGCTTATTTTAAACCACACTTCTCAAATTTTTTAGTCTTCTGATGCATTTATACTCTTTTGTGGGGGATGGGGGCTAGACTCAAACCCAGGACTCTGCGCATGCTGGGCAAGCACTCACCACTGAGCTATACTGCCTGCCCTGCACCCAGATATATGCTTAGACTTTCCTGAGAACCTCAAAAAGTTTTATTCATGTGGTTTTTATTTACCCAGATTGAAACTGAAAATATTCAGTTTTTTTAAAATAGCAATAAGGCCATTATGTCAAAATATATTATATATTTTCCAGACAGAAAAACTTTAGTAAGAAGAGCCACTATTTTTACATTTTTGCAAACCTCTTTCATGTCTGTCTTGACATTCTCATGTCTCTCACTGCATTTTGGACTGCCGTGATACACTCTTTTGGTTAAATTATACAAAGAAAATCCTGTTGCACAGAAACACAGCTGGAAAAAAGAGAGGAGCATTTTAATAGCTTTTTCAGGTAGCTGTGGATATTCTTTGTTAGATACTAAAACTTGAGAATGGTTATTTCTTAAAGGTTACTGCCAACATAGAATATAAAATCTCATTGATGAACTTGTAGTCTAAACTAATTTATGAGTTCATAGGAGCAGAAAGGCAAGCAAATGTCTCAGTGTTATTGTGAAAACAGGTTTGACCTTGCAGATTCTCTGCAAAAGCCTTAGGGACCAGGCTTCTCCCGACCATACATTGAAAACCTGTACGAACTATCTTGCAATGTAAGCATGGTAAAGGAAGGTGATGCCAAGTGAAACTTAAAACCACCTTTCAAAAAAGGAATGGAAGAAAGAGCAAGAGGAAACACAATCTACCTTTACCTTCTAGGAAGTAGAATCCAGGCAGGATAAGATTAGGGAAAGGGATGGTCAGTCTTTAAATCAATACCTCAAGTGACTGTGAAAAAAAAAGCATGGTACTGGCATAAATAAATAAATAAAACAAGAGCCAAGGAGCAGCGGAACAGATTAGGAGATGCAGAAACAACGCTAGACATACTGAGCCCCCTTGTCTCTGACAGAGGAGCCAAATACCTTCACTGGAGGAAAGACAGCCTCTTTAATAAACGGTGCTGGAAAAACTGGCTTTCAATATCCCAAATATTAAAACTAGACCCATTATCTTTTACCATGCGCTAAACTAAAATTGGAATAGATCAAAAATCTAAATATTAAAATAGAAACACCAAATCTGATGAAAGAGTAAGTAGAACTCTTAAAGATACATACTGGTGTAAGCAAAGACTTTACCAACAAAGCCCTAATCACACAGGGACTATCTATCACAAAGAATCAACTGGGATCTCATTTTTTTTTTTTTGTACTGGGGATCAAACTCGCAACCTTGCACTTGCCAGGCAGGCACTTATGCACTGAGTTAAATCCCCAGCCCTGGATCTCATTTTATTAGAAAGCTTTTGCACAACAAGACAAACCACCAACAAAGTGAACAGACAAACCACAGTGGGGGAAAAAAAATTTCCCAACTGTTTCTCAAAGGACTAAAATTTAGAATATATAAAGAACTAAAAAAAAAAACCAGATCTTCCCCCCAACCTTAAAGACCCAACCCAAAAATGGGCATCTGAAATGAACAGACACTTTTCAGATGACGAAGTAGAAACAGCAAACAAATAAATGAAAAAATGTTCAGCATCATTGGTCATTCGAGATGCAGATTAAAACAACACTGAGATTCTATTTTACTCCAGAAAGAATGGCTATTATTAAGAAATCAATAGCAAATGCTGGCAGGGCAGTGGGGGGATAAAAAGCACCCTTCTCCACTGTTGGGAATGTAGACTGGTACAACTGCTATGGAAATCAGTGTGGAGATTCCCCAAAAAATTAAAGCTAGAGGTTCCATTCAACCAAGTTATCCCCCTTCTTGGTATCTTCCTGAAAGAATTACGTGCATGTACCACGGCAATATATGGACACCCATGTTTATAGTGACACAGTTTGTAATAGCTAAGTCTTGGAGACAGCCTGAATGCCCATCCACTGGTGAATGGGTAAAGAAGACATGTTTTTTTAATACACTGGAGAACCACTTAGCCATAAAGAAGGATAAACTTGAGACACTTTTAGCTAAGGCTGCATCCTGAGGAACAAACTATCAGATAAATCAGATTCACATGTGTAAATACTGCATTGTTTCTCTGATACGAAAACTGAAAGTGTAAATAAGGACCAACATGTATAAAAGATATTGTAAAACAGTCAGAAAATGTTCAGATGGGAAGGGGGACCAGGGAGGGAGCAAGGGGAAAGAAAGAAAGGGAAAAGGGAAAAATAGAAACAAACCTTTTGTGGGTAAGGAGGGGGACAGGGGTGGAAAGGAGGGGAGGGAAATGGAAAAAAAGGTGAATCAAGGTATAGCATGTACAGAGACGGATCCCTTATGATGAAGGTGATCATTATGTATACCTAAAATATACCAATAAACTTAATTTTTAAAAAAAGACAGGGGCTCAGAGAAATGGCCTAAGTCAGGACCTAGGGATAGAGATGCACCGTAATCCAAACATCTGGAAATTGGAAATGGTGACATTTTCGACAACACATGAGGACCCCTGGGAACACTGTGAAGACGTTTTCACTGCACGATGTCTGTTCACAAACAGTCCCACCCCTTCAAGCCAGCCAGGCACGCCACATCCCACAAAACTGCTTAGCCAAGAGAGAAATCGGGGGACCCACTCTGGCAATGCCTTCCACCTTGCCTCTCCCCCCAGCCACTCCCCGCTCCCTCCGCCGCCCCAGTGCCTATGCTCAGCCCTCCTCCCTCTGGAACTGTGAGTGCACCGTCCTCTGTGAGGCTCGCTCTGCGCACTGAAGTCTCCAACAGTGCCCCACCCACTCCACCTCCCTACCACACACCCAGGTTTGGACACCAGGTGGATGAGGGTAGTAGGTGCAGCACCCCCAAATCGGTCACTTAAGCAAAGGGATGCTCTTGTGTCTTCTTTCACAGTTTTTTTCTTAGCTTTGCACAACAGAGAACATGGAAATAAGTCATTTTCATGCTATTAGTACACTGAGGAAAACAGGCTTCTACAGTGATTAAACTAATGAAGATGACCCTCGACTGAAGAAACAGCAATTAGAGTAGACTCAATAGGCATTAGGGTAAATGAAGGCAGTCACATTCAAAGAAACATGGCATTTTCTAAGTAAGAGATAAAATGAAAAACCGTATGAAGCAGGCAAGAGCTTCTAATGACTCAAAGAGGACTGGAATCTTCTCAGAGAGGCCTCCAGGACATTCCTAGATTGGGCCACCCTATCCAAGTGAGGACAGCCTGACAGCAGGCAGCAGCTTAGGTGAAAACACAGTCGTCACCAGGGCAGGCTAAAGGGGACCGAAAACCTGGAAGAGACTGGCTCACGCCACACACCTTGAACCAAAAACAAACAAAACAACAACAAAAACCCCACCTTTTTCCCACTTATATTTTTAGCTGTTTCTTTGTCCAAATATAATAATCAACTTTTAAAGTAACAATTCTAGTCCTGTGCTATTCGGAAGCACAAAGTGGATGCTGACAGAAGCCCTGGGTGTGGGCACACTGCTGTCCCCTGCCTGGACTCCCCTCTGCGAAGTGGTGTACAGACCAGAGGTCACCAAGAGAAGAGACAGTCGTGGTGTTTCCATCCATAGATGGACGGGATTGGGCTGTGCCCATCCCCAGCAATGACAGCGGCTGCTACTGGTTTCTTTCCTGTTGCATGAGGTGTAGAAGCATCGTCTAGAACCTCAGCTTCTCCTCCCAACCCCACAGAGGCCCCCAGGCCCAAACCAGCAGGGGCACAGTCTGGCTGAGGAGGGGGTTTCCTCAGATGTCTCCTCCACACTGTGACAGTCAGCGACAAGTGGACCACTTGGCTTCCTGGGACAGAAGCTGCCATTCACCCACCAGAATGGGGGAGGAGTGCCCCCAAAATGTAGGAACACAAGGTCTCTTCACTGTTGCTGCTGTTACTATTAATAAGTGAGGCTCCCATAGCTAAAGGGGACAAGAGCTATGACACTGTTAACATGAATTCTGCTTCATTAGTTCACCTTTGCAGTTTTTAGTTTTCTTTCTTTAAGATATAAATGCCCAGCCATGAAGCAAAGGCTTCCTTTTATGCACTAAATTACAAGATTTCTATGCCATTATTATATATAGCCTTGAGTAATCACAGTTAATATGATTTTAATGCAGAAATTAAAAGTGCTATAAACTCTAATTATCATCATGCTAGGTTTTGATCAGTGGTACAAGGTGAAACCTTACAAAAAACTTAAACCTATCATGGGTCCTCACAGCTTTTTATTGTAATTCTACAGATTTAGTTGTATTTTTTAGAGCCGGGAGGGAGGGAGGGGGAAGACTGAAAACCCAAAATTTCTCTTTCTCCATTTGGCTACGAGTGCTTTTTATAGCTTATCTTATGCACTGGAGCTTAACTATAGTAAGGCTGTGTCCAATTCAAACTACTGTATTTTATCTTTAGCTATCTGCTACTTCACAGGAGAATTTTTTTTAACAAAATCAGAATGAACTTTTATAGTAGCAAGACTTTATCTACAGTGAAAGTGCCCCATGCGACTTGCCTCCAAAAAGGAAGGAACGCTTCAGGAATTTGTAACAGGAAACAGTCAGCTGTAAAAATCACCATCACCACCACCACCACCACCACCACCACCATCATCAATCCAGCGGGAAAGACGTGGAAGCAAAGATGAAAAGGAGCAGACTGCAGAGCCCAAGGGCTGGTGTCGGCACCCCCGTGTCAGGCCCAGCTGGCTGGGATACTCTCGGGCAGAGAAAACGCCTTTCTGGGGTGACAACAGGCACCCTGAAAACCCAGGGGCCCGGAGTTGCTTTCCGACACATGACGCTGTTCCTTCTTTACTCGATCAAGTTCGATTTATACGTCTGCAGAAAGACATCCCCGTCACTGCCAGGGAAGAAGCCGGCCGGGCTGCATTTCTCTTTCATTCTAGGTTAACACGAGCCCCAGCTTCGTGCGGAAGAGAAAATGCTACAAACATCCTTCTTTATTTTGAAAACTTTTTTATAAAGTATTCAAAACAGGATGGAAGAGCTCGAGCTCTGGAAGGGGGGTGGGGACCCTATTTACAGCCGAAAGCAAAAGTGGGGTCGGAGGAAGATCGAGGGATAGAAGGAGCTCGCTATGTGGAGGGAAGAGAGGACCACGGCAGACACAACCCAAGCACCCGAGCTACCCCGACTTCGCATCGGCAGGGCCGAGCCAGGAGGGATCGTAACAGGCTTCTCCCCTTCACAGCTCAGGCAAATGCCACATTGTGAAAAAGGAGCCATAAAGAAATGGTGACTTTTACTTTCATTTCAAAAAGTAACAGAGCCTTCGATCCCACAAGCAAGTCTGAGACTCCAGCAAGACATTCTGAAGGATTCTGCTAGCTTTTGTTATCATCATGGACAATGAACTCCTCCTGACACTCAAGAAGGGTCCACTCAAGCTGGTGCGGTGGCGCACGCCTGTCACTTAGCACTCGGGAGGCTGAGGCAGGAGGCTGGCCATGAGTTCAAGGTCATTCTGGGCTTAAGCAAGGCTGTCTCCAAAAGCAAACAAAAAAGGGACATGGTGGGTGTGGGGGGGCAGTGTTCCCCTCAAAAGTAACATGAGACGGACCCCAAAAAGGTGCATAAAAAAGTACAGTATGGAATAGGAAAGAGGTGTCAGTCAGTTACAAAGCTATTTTTTCCACTCTTGTCCTGCTGGATTCACCCTCCTCATCCAGTGTCACACACTGACCCTCATAAAGCCATCTGAGCACCAAAATTAGTGCCATTCGTCTTGAGAGGTGACCAGCAAGAGGAGACAGAGCCTCCCTTCGGTGGCCATATTGTGTCCATTTCCTGCTGGCTGCTGTGATGAATGACCACAATCTTAGAGGCTTAAACAATACCCATGGATCACCGCGCAGTGCTAGAAGTCGAAAGACAGAAACGAGTCTCGCAGGACTGAAATCGAGGTGGCTGCAGGGCTGGTCCCTCCTGCAGGCTCCTGGGAGAACCCATTCCTGACCCTCTCCCTGCTTCTGAGTTCCATGACTCTTCTGTCATCTAACAGCCAGCAATGGCAGCTGAGTCCTTCCTGCCTGGCACCTCCATACCGTGGACCCTGCTGCCTTTCTCTTCACTTAGAAAGTCTCTGATTGCATCCAAGCCAAGCAGACAGCCCGGGATAATCCTTCCAATTTAAGGCCCATTGGCTAAGCAACTTTATTCTATCCGAAATCTGAATTCTCTTTCCCAAGTAATGTGATAGTTTCCCAGGCCCTGAGCGTTAGGACATACACATTTTTTTTGAAAGGTCGTAATTTATTTGACCAACTACAAGTAGCAAGAGTAAAGCAAACTTTTTGTTGTTGTTCATGAAGTTTTCAACAAAAGCATTCTGACTCATGAAAAGTACATTTTACATATTCTCAGGAGGCGAGTTAACCTGATCTCCGGACCTCACCTTTAGAGTGGGGCTCACGGTCAGACCATGCCTTTGCATCTGCTGTTGCTTCTGCCTCCGAAACTATGATTCTTGCCATGTGTCACCTAAGAAAGGTCAGCCTTCTTCCTCCTCTTATACTGCAAAGCCAGGTGGCCCTTTGACTGTCCGGCACAAATACAAAATGCATGGTTCAAGAAGCAAGGCAAGGCACTTGTCACATGAATATTAACTCAACAGCTACTATGTTCTGGCACAGCATGTCCAGGAGTGAACAAAAGCAGCTCAGTTTTGTGCCCCTTGTTCTTACTGAGGTTAGCATTTCCCTACCAGGCTGCTATGGAGGAAAGCTATTTTCTTTTCTTTATACTCCTCTTCCCTTCACTTCATATCTGGGAACATACTCTAAAAACAGGCATGCAGCCGGAGTCTTTAAAATCAGGTAGCATAAGAGCCAGGTGTGGTGATGCATGCTTGTATGCCGAGCACTTGGGAAGCTGAGACAGGAGGATCGTTGCAAGTTCAAGACCAGCTTGGGCTACAAAGTGAGCTCAAAGCCAGCCTGAATTGCATAACAAGACCCTATTTCAAAAAAAAAAAAAAATTAGGAAGCATGCAACAAAAAATTAATAGTCATTATGGTAGGCAAGGATGCAACTGAGATATTGAGGCTCCAAGAAGAGTCTTCAAGTTCTGTAGAAGACACCCCAGGGTCCTAAGTGCTTTTGCAAACATTGTCTCTTCAATCCATGTGACCCCTGGGCCAGGGTTGGAAAGTATTTGCTCACCCCTAAAGTGACAGCCTCAGACTGTGTGTCAGTGAGTTGGAGGAGGTGACACCATGAACAGCAAAGCCCAGGGTTCACATCCGGGTCTTCCTTCAGGTGATTTTCTCTCTGCGCCTGGCATCACAGCACGGCTGGCTGGGAGCCATCCCTTGCTGGGTCCTCTTGCTGAAGGCTGCTCCTTGCTGGCTCCCCGGAGGGCAAATGCTACTTGGAACTTCCGCTGCCTCCTTCCTTACATGTCCTCCTGCCTCCTGAGCACAGCATTGCCCAGAACTCCTGTTTGTCCCACAGCCTTAACCTTTTCTGAAATGAAACCCAAATTACTCTGTCGAAGTGCAAAAGACCCTCTCTCCAGCTGCTCAGCAGCACACACTGGGTGAAAAGGTCCAGGCTCTGACCTTAGCTCCACCTCTCTCCCCCTCTCTGGCTGCAGTTTCCAACCGATGGCTTTGAAACCCCTGCACTGTCACTCCATTCTGCCCAGGTCCAGCGCTGACCCCAACAGCAAGCAGCAATGCTCCCTGGCCTTGCAGCCTCTCCCCTCACAGGGTGCAGCCTGTCCTCCCCAACCCCGGTCCTGCCTCTCCACCAAGCAGGAAGGATGCCCAGCCTGACAGGCTCAATCCGAGTCCTTTTTCTCCTTGGGGAGTGCTAAAGATGGTGTTAGCAAACACGAGATCACACGTGGACCATCCACACACCTTCTGTAGCATTTCCACAGCGAAGGACAAAGCCAACCCATTGATCATCCTCAGCCACCAAACCACAGAAGACAGGCAACAAAATCTTTCCAGCACAGGCCCCATGCATCTTGCTAAAATAGGAGCTTTCCAAGTCACTGAGTCTCTCTGGACACTAAAGATCAAATCTTTGAAACAATCATCATGAAAGACATTTCAGAGGAAACCCCCCAAAAGACAGGGCACGAATAACTGGTTCTCAGGGCTGGAAGTGGGGGACCAAGCAAGGCCTGTGCCTTTTACCTCTGATGGGGCCTCCAGCACAGGGCAAACGCCCTCCCTGCCACAGCTCTGCCACCCACAGAGGCTGTGCTGGAAGCAGACACATGCCAGTCTTAGCAGCACCAAGCAACACTCTGCAAACAGCTTATAAACACCAATGCCACAGGGACTGGGCCAACCCATCAGCATGGCAGGCCATTGCTGCGACCCGATGAAGAGGTCCATGGCACGGAAGCCACACTGCCAAAGTGAATGTGAGCACACCCATGCACACACACCCCAGAATGAGACACAGTGGCCAAGGTCTTGCTCTTAGAGCAGAAAGGATGGGCTTTGTGCTCCCCAAAAGGTGAAGCTATGCCTGAAACTTCTTTTGTGCAACTTTCTAGCACCTTGAACAGGCCCCAGGAGAAGCCAGCTCCTACAGGAGGATGCCACAAGTTCGAAGCCAATCTGGATTAGATACAAGGCCCCATCTCAGAACAGCCCCCCAAAAGTTCCTAATAAGCACACATCAAAGAAGATTTATTATTCTTCTATTGTAAATTAGGCTCTAGTCTGACCAGAGCAGTCACAGGAATGAAGGTAACTCATTTTTAACTATTAAAAACCAAGTTGTAAATATATGGGATCTTGAAAAAATCTACAATGAAAAGTGACAACTTTGTAAACTAATTATTGCAAAGTTTTATGGTTGTACACGTTTACTGCCCAGACTGTTTTTAAGAAAATAACTTTACTCACAAAGATGTCTGTAAAATTAATTATAACTATATATTATATAATATTGTAATAGTCAAATTTAAAAAATAGAGCAATACAGAAATCACTGCAGCCATTAAAATTGTACATAAAAAGGGTCAGTGCCTTGGGCCATGACTCTGAATTTCTAGCAGGATGGACATTCCTGATGCCACCCCCAATCTGTCACCAGGGAAACACAGCACTGTTTTAAAATAGTTCAATTTAATGGTTACTGAGTGTCCTTTACTCTGCTGCTTTCAAAATTCTAATTTTCACCAAAACACATGTTTTTAAAATAGGTGTTTCCAATCTCAGCTGTCTGGAGTTTCACTCGGGAAGAAACACACCGCCCATCAGAAAGAAAAGCAGGGGTGTGGCTCAGTGGTAGGGCTCAGGCTTTATATGAGCAAGGTCCTGGGTTTGATCCCAGCAGAAAGCAAAAAACGGAAGGAAGGGAGGGAGCAATGGAGAAGGAGAACAAGTACAACTTCAATGCCCTCATCGCCCACCCAGGAAACCCTGCCGCCCTATCTGATTTAAGGCTGTTGGTTTAAAGAGTTTCCATTAGTTCTGCTTTGCTGGTTATTTGCTTTCTCTGGGGCCTGATGGGTTTTCAGCATGGAAGCAGCTCACCTTCTGCTCCTGGGCTCCAAGAAGCTACCACTGCTGCGACCATCAAGTGTGGACTGGGAAATTAGAACCACGAGCGACGTTATTATTTCTAAGCAAGATAATTAGCTTGTTAAAGATCGGTTTTCAAAGGGCTGAAAACTGTTAAGTTTAGAACAGACAGATCAAAAGCTTCAAAAGATTTGGGGGCATGAGGCAAGTGGGGCTGAGCCTGTCGCTTGGTACACGCTCACAGAAGTGCTCTCAAGTACAATTGCACAGTGTCCACTGACGTTAACACACTCAAGGACGCACACCCAAAGACGGCTGGTAATGCTGTTTCTTAGGTGGGGTGGTGGGCACGGGGGCATGCGTCTTATAATAACAGTACATGAATGTTATGTATTCTTCTGTACATTGTGCATAATTTTAAAGAGACCGGCAGTACAAGGGAATCGGAAACTTTGTGTGTATTAGAGAGAATACAATTTAAAGCAGAAAACCCATTCTCTCCTCATTTTAGATTTATAAACAATGCTTATAAGAGTTTAGAAAATTTCAGAACTACAAAAGACTGAAGAATAGCTATGCGAAGCATTTCCCAGCAACACTCTAGGAATAAAATTCTGCCTCGTGCAGGCACAATGTCAACTCTTTACTTAGAGCTATGGGTTTTTCAGCACTAGAAGCTCATTTTGCCCGACACGAGAGTGGTCCTAAATCTCTCCATTCCTAACACTGCCCCAGTTCTTCTCCTTCTCCTTCTTTTTTTCTGGATTCAAGAACCTCTTTCAGTCACCTGAATTACTTCAGTAAAGCAGATTGAATTTGTGATTCTTCAATAAATCCAGACAGAAAGTTACAATATGCTCTGAAGAGAAATCTCCTGGCTTCAAGGCATCCTGGAAATCCAGCCACACTTTCTAGAAGAGTTCCTTGAAATCACCTAAAACTGGAGCCACCAAGTAAGAAGCGAAAGGTTAATTATACCATAAACAAGTATGGTCAGAAGGTGCAAGTGGAGGGAAGGACGCTTCAACAAAACAACACGAGTGGAAAAGTGCTCTTTTAATGCCTTCTAAAATGCTGAATGTGCCAAGTGGAGAACCCTATGTGTCCCTGGGAATGAATGAACTGTGTAACCCCAGCCCTGAACGGGCTAATCTCTGACCCAGAGTAGTAGGGCAAACACAACTCGCTCCATCGATCCACTGGCTATAGGCTAAATGCCAGTGCAACTGTAAAAAAGCAATCGATTTCACAGGCAAATGGGCATAGTGGGAGCCAGAACCATACACACAGGACCCCAGATAGAGCTGGACACTCTGAGCTTTACGAATGCATGCGCTGATGGGCTCCTACTGGCTTGAGGTGAGAGGCGGCTACTGTTAAAACACCAGCGGGTTCATTGATATTGGAGTTCAAACTCCATATTTATAAAACTGCTTGCCTTATACATATTCCACCCTGTTTTCAGGTTCAATTATCTTTGGGTTCATGAAACGTAAGATATAAACACAAAAGGGAAATTTAAAGTAGTAATGTGGGCACAGACCGCTGTGGGGAGAACCAGATGCCAACCTTTTCCCATGAGTCAGCGCCATCTGCAGACTGAGGGGCAGGAGAACAAGAAGCCCACAAGAAGCTAAGCCCTCCCTGTGTGTCAGTGGCTGCGGGGAGAACCAGAAGCCAGCCCCTTCCAGTGCACAGGCGGGGAGAAAAGAAGAGCCAAGCCCCTTTTCTCCCCCAGCCATAAATGACCTGTTGATCCAGAGAAACAGGCTGTGATGATGGCTACTGAGGTAAAACAACTGAGGTAAAAAGTGTTCAGTGTTTCATTGACTCTGCAGTTCTAACACTGGTACTCTGAGGGTAATAATATGCAATGTAGCATCGATGGGGGAATCTGCTTCTGAAAGGGTGGCCATTGTTAATTCCCTATTATCTTGTTTTAAAGTCCTATATCATTTTCATTTTTTGTTGAGTTGGGTGTTATTCTGTTTTGTTTTGTTTGATTTTATTATATCCAATGGCATGGGCAGCTATTTTAAAGATAACAAGATATATTATGGTAGATATTTTGGATTTACTGTCATCCTGTTCTGAAGTCCTTTATTGCATTCATTGTTTTGTTTTTATTGGATCTATTCTATTCTGTTTTGTTTGAGTTTTACTATGTCTGAGGGTGTGGGCAGCTATTTTGAAGACAAGAAGAAGAAGCATTATGGTAATCACTGCTGATTTCCTATTACCTTGTTTTAAAGTCTTGTATCACATCCACTGTTTGGCTTTGATTGCCTTTATTCTGTTTTATTTTGCTTGGTTTCATTTTCTCTAAAATAAAAATTACCTTAAAAAATAGTAATGGCAGCACAACCAGCTTTATGCTTTTACCTAAGCTGCTCCATTTCTCTATCAGCTTTGCCTTGGCAATCGGGGACCACTATGGCCCCAGGAGAGGTGACCCAACATAAAGGAAAATGCGACAGTCTCAGACAGTGTCTAAGATGTGTGTATCATGGCTCCAACTGTGCTCATGCTGTGACAAACAGCCCTGCCCACACCCCTCATCTGGGATGCCCATTCCTGGGCCAGAAGCCTGTTCCTGGGCTCCTCAGACTCCGACGTGCAGACTGAGGTTCAGCAGACCAGGGGATGAGGCTGAGAATCTGCATTCACAACACAATGCCAGGTGACATCCATACTGCTGGCAGCTGATCTGCACTTCAAGTGACAGGGACCCAGGCGTTCAGCCTGACAGATACAACCAACAGAGAGAAAGTTGAGTCCCAAAAGCTTTCCAATCGTAGCTCCTTGGGGACTGCACAAGTTTGTGTCCTTGGGAGTCTCATGTCACTCCTTTGAGAGTATTTTCATATTCCAGTAACACACCCCCACATCTCCCTAAGCTAGTGTGTGCCGGCTTCTATTCCATGCAGCCAGGAGAAGGCTTGCTACCAGAGACACAACAGAAGCGTCTTCGATCCTGAGAGTGGCTGTCTGAGCCATTCTGGTGGTGGGTTTTGTTTTAAGGCAGCCTTTATCCATTTTCCTTTTACCACTTACACCAATATTTACCATCTTATACTAGAGGATTAGGTTAAAGCAAGCAACTGGCAAACACACTGTGCTAGTTTTAAAATAAAGGAGCAGCCCGTGGATGTGTCCTAGGACCTCCCACTTCACCTGAGGGAGTGCTCAGACCTGGAAGCACATCCCAAGGAAAGAGGCTCTAACCCCACGTCATATATGCCACGCCCCCCACACCCCATTCCATGTGCCTCTTCTAAGCCAGGAGGTTTCCCTGGGTCTGGCCAGCCACACCAGCCACACTGCAGCCTCAAAACTCCATGGTCCACACTACTGCAGTTCCCACTGATAGTGGTCTGACAGTGTCTGAGGGTCAGACTCTTCTCTCCAAGTCTTCAGCCTTGGATTCTACCAAAAATGCAACTACTAACACCAGATGCGAGCCTTACTTAAAAAATGTTCTGCAAGTCTGGACGTGGTGGCACATGCCTGTGATGGCGGCACTCAGGAGGCTGAGGCAGGAGGATCACAGCAAGTTGGAGGCCAGCCTGGGCTACAAAGTGAATTCAAGGCCAGCCTGAACTGCATAATGAAACCTTGTCTCAAAAAGACCAAACTAAAAGTCCTACAAATGCCCCAAAGGGTGGATAAATCCTCCAGAGGAGTCCTGGCCGTGTAGCCTAGTATTCAATCTCAGCAAAGTCCACTAATTAACCATACACTGTACCTAAGTCAAGTGATCGCTCTTTGATTTACACGAAAATGAAAATATTGGTATGGTATGAATTATAATTTTAGACTTTTAAACTGCTGCCAAGGTTTCTGCCAAGGCTCCCATTCCTGTTTTTCATCTTCATCCAAATATGAATGGATCCACACGGATAAAGGGTGAACAGAGAGGGAAACAGGAGACTAACACCAAGGATAAATCCATACCGGGGCCGGGGCAACAATACGGGCAACGCCGCTTTATTTATAATCTGGACGCTCCGTACTTCCATAACGGATTTAAAAATGGCTTAAAATAAACACGTGGACAGGACAGCTGGAAAGAAAGGAGACGAGCTAATCCACACTGGAAGAGAGAGGCGGTCACCATCAGGAAATAGAGACGTGAGTTATTGTTACGAAGCACTAATTTGGGCTCCGAGTTTTAGGGAACCTGAGCTTAAAAGGAAGCATCATAGGTTACGAATTCTCAGTGTCACCAAGGCGATCTGTCCACAAAGCCCATCCGTTTTCTACTGCTGAGGCCCAGGTGGAGCGGTCGGCCCAGGCCCCCCAGGAAACGTGTTAAGGAGCTGGGTGACCATTCCTTTCTTCAAATGACAGTGGAAGCCAAAGCTCAGGATCTAAAATGCAGTTTAGAAAACACACATTGACGCACAGCTGCAGTCTTCCAGGACCAACGCCATGAAGCCAGCGCTCTTGGAGGATGCAGGAGGCAGAGGCATGGATGACTGAGCTTCCTCCTCCAGGAGGGACAAAGACTGCTGCCGAGCATTTCAAAGGCAGCAAATCGGTACCCTCGCTGATGTTCTGCTGGGGAAACAAAGGCTCCTACCGTGAATTCTCACCAGGAAAGGGGCTTCCAGCTTCCACAATGGCTCCTACCGGCAAGACTCCTTATTTTTCAAAAACAAGCTATTTTAAAACAGTGGGCATCCCAGAGGGTTACTTGGAAGACACGAACTCAAAGTTCTGGACAACACAGAGGGATAATGTTAGTCTAAAAAGTGAAGGAGAGGGGCTATCTGGTGGCGACTCAATCACAAAACCATCAGAGCAGAGTTCTGGTAGACAAGCAAGCCCAAGAGAAGTTATATTCTGTTGACAGCGCCCTGTATTCCAAGAGCTGTGTCCATGGGAGTACTAGATGAACTTGATGAAGCTCTGTTGTAGGCAAACAAAAGAAGAAGGAGAAGGAAGAGGAGGAGAAGAAGGAGGAGGAAAAGGAGGAGGGAAAAAACTAGCAACAGTAACAGTTCTAGAAAATACCCTCTGAAGGTCCTAACTTCAGACACTTAATGTTGCAATACTATTTCTTAAGCAGCTGCCACTCCGGACACCCCGGGTTGAAGATGGGCTGTGCTAGGGAGGAGGGGCCTGTGTTCCCTTTGCTCTGCAGAAAGCAGCATCCAACTCACCCCCAAACAGAAAAAAGATGCTTAGCTGTAATTTTAAAAGAAGAAAAATCAGGACACAGCTTTGCTTCCTGAATTCTAAAAGCAATTTGATCTGCCAAAAGGTTGTCATTCTTCACCCCACTCTGGCAGTGGGAAATGATGTGGCAGAAGATTTGAAGCAGAATTAAGCATAGGATTAATGACCTGGGTCTACACAGGAATACATATCTCTTCTCTCTGGCCTCTAGGAGTCCAAGTCCATAAATAGTCCCCAAATTTTTATCTCAGATGGAGAAAACCCGGTGTTATAAGAAGGAAAAAAAGAGACAGTTTTAAGAGGATGACTACCCAGCTAATTAACCTGTAACATGAACAGGAATCAGAAAGAATTATACCAGAAGAACTCAGGAAGAGAATCACCCTTGTTGCTAGTTGCTAATGATACCAGTGTACTTGTATATGGTTTTGTAGTTCACAAAGTATTTTAAATCTTCACCTCTGGTATTATCTCGTCTGATTCTTAAGCTAACTGTGTGAGTCAGTGATAAAACTCTCCCCACCAACGAGGGAAGATCAATGCAAGTATAGGTAGACAGAGAGAACTGGGCCCAGCCCTTCCCACTCCGAGTCCTCACCAGAAACATGAGGGCCATCTGTCTTCATGCAATCAAAGCAGTCGATTATTTAAAAAAATTACAGTGCAGGCAAAAAATGCTTTTCATGAAAAAAAAAAAAATCGGTGGACTCCAGCTATCCTACCATCATTTTAAAAACAAACAAACAAAAAACCCTTAAGGGATAGGATTATCTGTAATAGATGGTGCCGGCAGACAAAAATGTGGTAAATTTCATGTCACAGTCAACTCATAGGCTGCCTTTATGTTGAGCAATCTATATTAATATTTGAGACTCACGTCTTCGAATCATGGCTCTCTTACATGGAATACATAACATATACGGTAATGTGACAAAACGAAGCAAATATCTTTAAAACAGGTACACTATGGAGATTCTCTACCAGAAATTTAAATGCAGGTTACCCCAGCGAGTCCTCTTTTCAGAATCTATGTTAAAGAAATAAGGTCAGGAACATACTAATGTAACATCATGTCCCCGATGGCATTGTTTACACTGATAAAGCACAGATTATCCATTTACTTTTCTACTTTGCCTTTATATTCAGTTTATTTAATTTTTTTTTTTGGTATGGTTTTTTGCAGAGTCTGTTTCCTTTAAAATCAGAAAAATAAAAGATTTTTTTAAAAGGGGGGTAAGAAAGAGGAAGAATAACTTTTGACACAGCAAAACTACTTTTTACCAAGGAAAAGAGCAGATGAACATTTTAAAAAGTGTTTTAAAAAGTTTTAAAATGTTTACAAGTTTTAAAATGTGCATCACAGTATTTTATCATAAAGTCAGGATAAAACAATTTTTGTAATAGTATAACCATAACAATTATGACACATTCACAGGACTGGACCTTACATGACTACTAACCACGTTGCTGCTTGCTTTTGTTACTGACATAAAGCCCAATTAAAAATAGAAAGCCAGGCATGCTGGCGCATGCCTATAATCCCAGCACTCAGGAAGCTGAGGCAGGAGGATCATCACAAGTTTGAGACTAGCCCGGGCTACAAAGTGAGCTCCAGGCCAGCTGGTGAATGCACATGTGACATCTGCAGAGGAAAAAGACTGAGAAGACCATGACGATATGGGATTCACCCTGGTGTGCAGTGACCTCACAGCCAAGCAAGGCAACGACTCTGCAAACCAAGTACCTGAGTTTGAATGCAGACCATTCTCCAGCCATATAATCCAAAGCGTGTAAAATCCTGTTTAGACTTCGCTTTTCTCCGTCATACTTAACGAGCCACTGTACCTGCCTTATTGGCCCATTCATTACGAGCAATAAACATGCGAAGCACATCTTCACTGTCGTGCTAACACTCCATCAGTGCCACACGCAGATGCACTGTCTTTATCATCTGTGCTCATTTTTTATCTGTATCTCACACTTTGCATTGTTTTACTTTTGACGTGGATCATTTAGGTAATGTTTAAAAATAACTGCTAGGAGGGGCTTAGACAGATATGTGTACACCCATGTTCACAGCGGGATCCTTCAGAACAGACAAAAGGGAACCACCAGGGTGTGCACAGATGGATGGACAGATGGATGGATGGACGGACAGATGGATGGACGGATGGATGGATGGGTGGATGGATGGATGGATGGATGGATGGATGGACGGACGGACGGATGGATGGATGGATGGACGGATGGATGGATGGGTGGGTGGGTGGATGGATGGATGGATGGGTGGATGGTAGCACAATCTAGAAAGGAGTGAAATCCTCACATTTGCCACGCCACAGATGAGCCCTGGGAACACTGTGCCAAATGCCCCTTCCCCTTCCCTCCCATGCCCTGGCGCTGAAAAACGGAGTAAGTGAGGAACACATCCCACTCGACAGTCTATCTGCTGCAGGTAAACCCCGAGGCCAGCCTAACATCCGGGCCCTCACTTACCGCTGCAAAACCCTCCCGCAGCTGGTCCAGCCAACACTCTGCCCGCGCCCTTTGGGACAAACGGGGTCCTCCTGTCTCTGCTCCCTTTTGCAAGAAGTACATCTTCTAAGACAAAACGCAGCCTCTTTTTAGATTCAGCCCGGCTCTTGTGTCCTTCCTTCCCTAAACTGCACTTGTGAGGCCCAAGGTCGCACACTCAGCGGTCTCCAGGGACAGGGAGCAGCCACAGGGGTTTGAGATCAGGATAAGCAGCGGTGGGGATCCGGGCTGAGTCAGAGCATCCCCTGTCCAAAGGGCAGCTCCCCCAAGCTCAGCAAGTCATTCCGACACTTGGTACTACCAAACCTTCCAGTTTTCACAACGTAGATTTTGATGTGAATTCTCCCAAAGCCAAAACAGATCTAAGTTTGGGTTTAAGTTTTGATTTGTTTTCAAGGAAATGCTGGGTGCACTACACACACCACATTTGCACTGGACTCCCTTTTGTGACATCTGACTCACAGGTCTGCAACAAAATCCTAACACGTGAGGCTCGCCAGCCAATCCTCCAACTGACCTGACCACAGGAGTGGGGAAGAGAGGGGCTGCTTTGCCCACTTCCTTCCGACTGGACACTCCCCACCTGCCCCTCCAGATCTCCCCAGCTCCTGCTCTCTGGGTTCAAGATGGCCTTTGGTCAAGTGAAGGAAAGAGACAGAACCAGAGGGGTATTTACACCCCGGGTCCCTTCCTGCCATCTCCGCCTAAGACCACACAGCTCCTAGAAAACATGCGCCTTCTCTACAGCTGACCCTTGTGCAAGGCTCCAATACTGTCCTTTACTTCTTGGGGACTGTCCGGCAATGGCTTTCTGGGAGCTCTGGGAGGCTTGGGCTTTAATATTTTGAATATTAATATTTTAATATTCAAAATATTAAAGATGACTTCCCTCGACTCTGTCTGTACTTTGTAGGTGACCCATTGCAGTGCTCCCCGCTACCACTTTTGAGACACCAGGTCCTTCCTGTCAGGACCTGGTTGGTGCATGTTCCCAGGCCAAGTGGCTTGATCTAGTCTCACACTCAACAGAAGGGACAAAGTTTCCCTCCTTTGAGAAGCAGGAGTCTGATTCGTGGAGGGAAGACACCCATAGTGAACCCATCTGGATTTGATTTTTCCTGGGTTGAAAAGATGTTAACTCTAATTTTTAAATTACAATTTTGAATCATTAAGACTCAGAGGAACAGCCTCATTCTGGAATGATTTACACAAAAACCAGAAACTTCCTACTAAAAATACAATTTGGAAATCATGTATGCTCTGTGGACAAAAATCCTTCCCTTATATTTTCCTAAAATGCTTCCATCTGAAGATTGGTAATTTCTATAATTTTGAATGGGATGTACCATTAAGACATGTTATATCGAAGCTTCTCCTCCCAGTTAACTTTATTTAGTGTCCTGCTTAGTTTAAGTAGATCCCTATATCATGCATTAAAAATCTACATGAAGGGGCCAGGAATATAGCTCAGTGGCACAGCACCTGCCTGGCAAAAGAGCGAGGTCCTGAGTTCAATTCCTGGTACCCATCAGAGAAAAAAAAGGTTGTAAAAAGTCTACATTAAGGTATTAGAGTGATATCTCTCAAGACTGTCCCTTGGTTCTTTGGATTGTAGTTGAGAATATAAAAATGTTAAACCTTACCCGATTTTTAAAGTTCATTTGATTTTTTTTTTTTTAGATCACATTCCAGCCATATTCAACAAGTATGTACCTAGCACCAACTCTGTGTCCATTTTAGCACTGGAGTCATGAAGATAAGGAGACCACACTCCCAGGAATTCAGCACGGCTGTGAGTCCATACTTATGAGACAGTGAGCTAATGCTCCAGCAGAGATTCACCTAAGTGTGAGACCTTCGTGGGGAATTTTTGCCAGGACAGTCTGGAAAGCTATAATGGCATTTTTAATATTTATTAAAAATGACCTTTGCGTTGAGACATGAAAGATGAGAGAGCTGTTGTCACATGTGAGAGAAGAATGTGGTGTCGATGGATAGAAAAGCAGTTGCAAAACACTAAAGAACAACTGGGCAAGGTGTGAAAGTTTGTCTTCCTATTATTGAGTAAAGCTCATGGCACATGGTAGGCATTTTCTGAATGAACGAATGAATGAATGAAGTGAATTTCACTGTCATCATGGTTTGATCCCTGTTATGGTTAGCAATATAATTAATCACTCATGGTTGATCCCAACCTGGAAAGGGGCCTTGTGAAATGCATCATTTGCAGTGGTTGGAAATTAAAACAAAAAAGTCATACGTTAGCAATGCAAGTTCCTATCACTTAAATTCCAACGCAAAAACTAAGCTCCAACAAGTTGCTGGTATGTTAGTATGACGGAGTCTAGCTTAATATTTTACATTCATTCATGATTTAGTCATCTTGTCATAGTGACTATTTTAATATCCTCCCGAGGGGTAAAATACAGCCACCAATTAAATCTGACTCAGAGATTAAAAAATTTAACCTCTGAATAAGGGAAGCTGGAGATGGAAGCCGAGGGAAAGAAAGAGCAAAGGAAGAAAGACATGTATATCTAGCGATCCCCCACAGCAAGCCGATTTACTATGCACCGTGAACGTACACTAATAAAAAAAAAAAAAAGAAAAAATCATGCTTTGACTTTCTTATTCCAAGGCTTTTTCTTGCTACAGTTTCCCATGGCTGACAAGCCCTGTTCTGTTATTTGTACTAATTATCTTACTTCCACCAGGAGAACCATATGGAGTCTGTAGACTTCAAAGGTCTGAACAAGTGCTGATTAATTAACACTAGTAATTTAAGAAGGGGCATTTTTCTTCCATCCCTTCTGCAGAGCACACGTGCTACTATGGGTGTGGAGATAGCGCTCAACTAGCAGGGAGAGCTGTAAGTTAGGCAAGGTTTTTACTTTCCCTGTTACATACCTCTGAGGCAAATCTCAAAATCTATTTTTAAAAATAGTAATCATGGGCTGGAGATTTAGCTCAATGGCTTAAGCTCCTGTCTGGCAATTGCAAGGTCATGAGTTCGATCCCCAGTACAAAATAAAATAAAATAAAATAGTAATCATACGTTATTCATGTATAGAAGAGGCAAAGGCATTTTCTTAGAGTAGGCAGACCATGAGTCACCTTCCTGGATGTGGTCAGTAAATCCTGCAGGAGAAAGCCTGTCCAAACTGGGGGATCCAACACCCTACCGTGGGCACTATAATCTTGGCCCACTCTGCCTCCACCTCCTGGCTTATCCTGCCCAGCTCACCCTGTGCCAGAGGTAAGGAATTCTCTTCTCCAGCACCCAAGAAAGCCCTGATTCCAAAGAGAGGCAGCCACGAGGCCTCTCCACAGAAGATGCTGGGGTGTTATTAATAAGAGCACACTTGTTCAAGTAGAAATTTAAATCAGCTGAAGAAAAACACTTCTACATATTGGTTTCAAGTGCACTTAATTTAGATGGTCACTATTTCAGCCCTTAAATGGGGACCATTTTTCAATAAGAATTAAGCATTTGTAAAATGATTTTCCAGAGACTATAATTTATCAGCCGTCATTCCTCCCGAAGTTATTTCCTTATTTCTTCTTATGCTTTCCTCTCAAATAATGGAGTAAATACCATTCATACATTTCCAGTTCCCAGTTTCATCTTCTTCCAAAAAGGTGAACAGGGAAACAAAACTTATTATTCCAATTCATTCGAGATCCATTCCAGCTAATGCAAGAAATACTTGACAGATGAAGAAGAGAAACATGGCAGTGAAAATAGCCTCACATATGAAATACAATAAAACCCCACATTATGAAACTGATAATCATCAATTAATGATAATCATGAAGAGATTAATTAGATTCTCCAGGAAGCAAGAATAATAATTATGACCTGAAGGACAAAAACATAAATTCCGTAATGAGAGAAAACTATAAATCATACAAATGTTCAATACAGAGAAACAGCTAAATAAATTAGGTATCATGCCAAAAACACAACACTGTGCACCCACGTCTTCGGAATGCCACGTACTACACATCACTGAAGCTCAGTGCTGGTGTTTTGAGGCTTGTTGTGTCATTATGTTTTTATATAAACAAGTTTTCTAAAATTAGGGATGGGGGGGAAATGTTCATGATATAAAATTAAGCAAAATGTGAAGAAGAAAAAAACCACAAAATACAAACTCCATACAGTGCATGATTCTCAACTGGGCAGGGTGGCACACGTGTAATCCTAGCACTCAGGAGGCCGAGGCAGGAGGATCACAGTGAGTTTAAGGTCAGCCTGAACTATACAGCAAGGCTCCATCTCAAAACAACAACAACAACAATGCATGATTCTTACATATAATGAGAAAACAACAAGGAAGAAAATGCTCTAAAATAGTGAACATTAGAGTTCTGGATATCAGAATCAATGATGATGGTTTCTTTTTCACTTCTCATTACTTAAAAATGTCTTCGCATGGAATGTTCACTTTGTTAATTAATAAAGTGACAGGCAGGAAAAGAAACATTTGGAGAAGGAAAGAAGCCAGGGGAGCACAGCCACACACGCGACCTTGCTCTATATAAAGCGCGTGCAGATCTTGCTTAGGATAAAAGCTAAGACTAAGGCAACTGATCACCCCAAGGGAGCCCGGAAGCCATCAGAAGAGACAAACATAAAGAGACAGCTGACCGCCCAGGGTGTGGATTGGTGCTGAGTGACTTAGGGTCACTCTGAAGGAGCAGAGCCACAGGATTGTGGCAGACAAAGGGCAGTGGCCCTGCAAGGTGGCAGGGGACCTGGGCTCTGTGGGGTGCCTGGGATTTGTACAGTGGAGAAGGAGCAATGTGCAGGAGGAAGAGGTGGGGGCTGATGGCACATGAGAAGCACCCAGCGTGAGTCATTTCGGTCAGAGTTCAGGGTGAAGAGTGCTGAGGCCTGCAGCTGCGAGTTAGGATTGAGCCGAGGCTTCCAGCACCAAGCTCCCCGAGAGGAAAAGCACAGAGTACGCGACCTCAGCTGCGTATGATTTTTACTAAATCGCTGTTCTGACCTAGCTGTGACGGAAAGGAGAAATCTCAAGGCAATAACTCGTCACGATCCGACACACATTGCAGTATGGCAGCACCCAGGCGCAGGGTCTCTGAAGGACCCAGTGCTGGACTGGGTGCTTACACAGGGAGGGTGCTGTCTCAGTGGTGACTATGAATGTCACGCTATTCGAGCTGACGGGACATGGATTTCAACACTGCAATGCCAGTGTGGACAACAGTCTCTGCAAAGTCTCAGATGAAACAAAATGCAGGCTTCCCTCCACGTAAACTGCACAAAAAATCTCTCCTGCTCACTCTAGAGCAAGTTCTAGGCTCTTGTGATTCCCATGGAGTCTGCTGCACAGCCCAGCTTCCTGGTGGACATTCAGAAGGCAAGCAGGATGGGGACAACCGCTCCGAACATGCGGGACATCTATTATCCTTGGCTCTGTCGGCTAAATGCCAGCGGCAAAGGGCCCCTTAGTATTGTGAGAAGCGGACATCGACCAACAAACGTCTACACTGCCCTCGGGGGCTATGAGCAGCCTTGCTGAGCATCTCTGGGCCACAGCCCCATTAGCCCTTCTCACGGGGATGCATGGGCTTCCCAGCAGGGCCATTTCTCCTGCCCACAACAGGTGCTAATGCCAGCCCATAGCCAAGAGCTGCCGCCTTCTGTCCTTTTGGGTGCGACCTTTGTGAGACACTGACCCTGAGTGAGGCCAGCCTGAGTGACAGCTACTGCAAGGCCTGAGATCAGGGACTCTGATTCTTAACATTCTGAATTCTCTCTATGATGCACTTCTGGGAGAAATTAGATTCCGAATCATGTGACTGATTCTAAAAACAAGAAAACTACAATCAAAACACTCTTGTCCCTTTGCTAATATTTGCCAGTTTCTGTGCCCCCTCAGCAGCTTCTGTTCTCTCGGGGAAGGGGTGGCCGCTAGGAGACAAGCTGCCTGCTGTTCTGGGAATCATAGAGCTCAGAGGCTGCTGGGCATGGTGATGCACACCTGTGACCCAGCACTCTGGAAGCTGAGGCAGGAAGACTGCCGTGAGTTCAAGGTCAGCCTGAACTGCACAGTGAGACCCTTTCTCAAAAAAAATAAAAATAAAAAAATAAAAACAAACCATAGCACTTCTAGGAAGGTCATAAAAAGAACATAATATTCCTCAAAATGATGCAGCTCAACCCACAGAAGCTGTGATCAGCCAAGAGAAGAACCTGAGGCCACACAGGAGAGAGAAGAGGAGCGAGCTGCCTAGCAATATCTTCTGCATTTTATAACCCAGGCCCTCCATTGACAGGCATTTTCCAGAACTTTATGCTTTATTTCTCTTACAGCATTGCTCACTGCATACAGTGCTCGCTACATCAGGACCACATGAATATTCAGGGACTTCGTTCAACACTAATGCATGTGTTATATCTCACATAGCACTGCTGATGCCAGGGAAAGGAGCCCAAAAACTCACAAGGCTCTTTCCATGAACCTTAATCCTAGTGGGAAATTCAGATGTTAAATAGATACATAATGCAAGATGTCATGCGGTGAGACACCAGGAATAAACTAATTCAGGGTTCAGGGCTTAAAGAGGATGGTGGGCTGGGCTTTCCTGAGAAGGTGACATGTGAGCAGAAATAAACGAGCCATGCAGACAGAGAGTGTGCAGTGTGTCCGCGGAGCACCTGCCTTACAGGAAACAACAGTGAGGTACCAGGATTAACCAGGGACAGCCAAGGAGTGCGAGCCACAGACATTGTTTTAAATTAGCAAAGGGGCTGTGCCTTCTCTATGGCTGGGTCTCCAACTTCTAACACGGTACGAGATCTTTTATAAAAATATAGTTCCAGCTATATTTCTGAATAGGCACAAAATCTAAATGGATGAATGAATGAATGAATGGATACAAGATAACTTATTTCCTCTGGGAAGGACAGAGGCTTCCCTTATACAGACTCACAGTCTCTAACTAGCTTGTAAATATCACTAGGCTTGTTAAACAATCCTGCTTTTGAGCAGAGCCTTGCTACTTATATTCGGAACATAGATTTGATGTAGAAGGGATCAAAAGAAGGCCAACATGAAAAATCCAACCGAAGTGTCCATGCCATATTTGGCTATAAGATTCAGACACAAACAGGCTCAGTGGCTGAGACCTGTAATCCCAGCACTCTGGGAGGCCAAGGCAGAAAGATCTCAAATTTGAACCCAGCTTATGCAACTGAGTGACTCAGGAGACTCTGCCTCAAAAATAGAAAAAATAAAGAAAGGGCTGGGGATGTAGCTCAATGTAAAAGCCCTGTATTCAATCCTCAGCGCTGCAAGAAAGAGAAAAGGAATCGGATACAATGGAGTAAAGTTTTTTGATCATTTAGGTGTGTAAATCAGAGAACATCAACCTTAAATGACCTACAGAAGATACCATAAGGGACTGGCGATATAGCTCAGCAGGCACAAGTGCCTGCCTGGCAAAGTGCAAGGTCATGAGTTTGATTCCCAGTCCCCCCCCCCGCAAAAAAAATACCATTAATACACTGCTATCACAGGGCACAGAGCATACACCTGTAGTCCTAGTACTCAGGCTGAGGCTGAGGCAGGAAGATCACTTGAGTCTAGGCGTCAGAGACCAGCCTAGGCAATACAGTGAGCCCACCACCTCGAAAATAAAATAAAATACTATTTTAAAAGAATCTGTGGTGATATACTAAAATGTTAATGAGATATTAAGTATAAAAAGCAGCTGAGATACACTATTGACCAAATAGTATGTCCATATTTATACAACATTGTATAATATTTTCATGTCATAATTTTGTGAATTTCTATAAAAAATGAGTCATGTATGTATTGCAAAAAGATAAAATGCAAACTATAGAAGTAACTTATGTGATATTTTCTCTCTCTTTTTTTAATCTGGCAAAGATTTCAATGTGGGATCAGAAATACAATGGTGAGGGCCAGGGATTTAACTCAGCGGCATAAGTGCCTGCCTAGCAAGTACAAGGTCTTGAGTTTGATCTTTGGTACCAAAAAAAAAAAAAGAAAAAGAAATACCATTGGTGATCTTAGGTGCATTTTCAACCAGTTTGAACCTAAGTTTCCTCATCTGTAAAATGCAAATAATATCTGGTCTGTGGGATTTATATAATTTATGTAACTATTCTTTCATAAATATTTTCTTTATTAAAAAACTTTATTCTGGAGCTGGGGATTTAGCTCAGTGGCATAAGCACCTGCCTGGCAAGCACGAGGTCATGAGTTCGATTCCCAGTACCTAAATAAATAAATAAATCTACCCAACTTGCTAGAGCCTGATTTGCACAATTTGCTAAATTTTGGAGAGGCATAAGAGACAGTATATTTAATAAAATTAACTTCTTGGAAATAACTTATGTGCTGAATTCCGTTTCATGCTTCTGAGTCTTTATGTTATAATCTTATCAAGTATAAACTTAGATCAGAACATTTATTTTAATCAGAAAACATGTTAACCATGTTGCCAAGCAATTGGGTAAAGGGCAGTAACAGAAACATCTTCTATTTCCAGTAATTAAATCATACCTAAAATTAAAATGATAACCCAAACATAAGGATTCCAACGTTCTCCTCAACCAGTTTTACCGTGAGCACCTACTGTGTGTTAAACACCATGCTGACAGTTACCCTGATAGAGCTGTCTTCAGGGCTTCGGGCTTGAGATCAAAGAACAATCAAGTCTAAAGGGTGAATTCGAACAGTTGCCCTAAACCCAGGAAAACAACAGCTCCTCTGATAGATTCCTCCAGGGCCTCCAAAAGACTCTGATGCCTCATCCCTCAGCTGCTGCGTCTCATCTGTACAGAGCTCCTGGTTATGCACAGGCAAGGTAGCTCTCCTTGCACCCCAAAATCCGCAAGGAAAGGCAGTCTGCCGAAAATAAAGTCAGTCTAGCACGCAGTCACAATTCCGAGGGTGAAATAATGCAGTGTTTTATTTGAATCAAGTTTCAACGCAAGGGGCCAACTGAAGCCACCTGTTACACGCATAGAACTCTCTTTTAGCAGCTCAACAACACAATACTATAAATATTCATTCCTTATGAAATTGTCAAAGGTCACTTTTAAACGGAAGGTTATCAGCAAGACAGCTGGTAATAGGCTGTATTTAAAGAGTCTACACCTGTGTTTCAGAAGGCGCTGGTAATCGAGACCATTATCGTGTAGGTTTAGACTTTGGTGGGGGAAATTAATGGAAAATGTTACTAGCTATGGAATTCTTAAAAGAGCATTACACTTGATAACCTAACTGTGAAAAAACAGTCATTTGAATTCTATAAAACACTATTTGCCTGAACAGTGAGCACATCTTTTCAAAAGGTTCCTTGAATAATAACAGTGTTACAAATAACCTCTTTAACCTCCTGCAACAACAGCCTGGATTTTCAACAGCTGTCAAAATAGATTCCAGTATCCATTCTACTCAAGTGTGTTGGAAGACGATCTTAAAACTGTCAAGGAGTCAGGATATGGGCAACTTAGTATAAAATGTAAGGGAGCCGCTGCTTCCAGCTGCAGAGAAATAGAGACGGCTCAAATCAGCTCAGAGGAAAAAAATCAAAGGGAGAAGAACGGGGAGGGATCACCTCCCACCACACCAGAGGTCCCAGCTGCATGTGCAGAAGCAATGGGTGTCACCCAATGGGAAACTGAGTCCTGAGCAAGCCCGTCATTCATCCCACATGACAGATGGCACCTCCAGTGCCACCCTCTCTACCAAAAGAGGGGGCACCACCACCTCAGGACACAGTTCCTAGATTCAGCAAAGAAACCCTGTGCAATCTGCTCTGCAGATACACCCTGAATAACTGTGCTAGCTAAAGTGGGGTAAGCGTGGCCCAGAATTTAGGCTGTGTCTGCAGGCCGTGGTTAACTGGGAATCCATCATTTCACCTCCACAGGAAGGTGACAGAGCCCAAGATCTGCCCTCTCTGAGCCAATGTTCTAGAACAAGATCTTTGAAAAGGTAGCTAAGTGGTAAAAAAATTTTTAACTTTCTATCTTAAAAAAAAAAATCTTAAACAACACAAAAGTTAAATTAACAGCACAATTTACTGTCACATACCCATTGGCAAGATCACTGATTCCTCACTGGGGTCACCTTATCTGTTACCCTGGGGAATAAACTGTTGCAAACACTGTGTCCCTTCACCCCTGAGGACTTCCGTTACGCATCTCCTAATACCGAGGCCTCGTTCTGATGTTACCGCAATACGGTGACAGTATCGTGCCCTAACATGCACTGCACACTTAAATTTCACCAAGTGGCCCCATACTGTCCTTTAGGGTCATGTGTTTTCCCCAATCTAGAATTCGATCCAGAATGTGCCGTCACCTTTAGCTGTCATATTGCAGGAGTTTCCTTCACGTCAGCTGGGCGGACACAGTCTTTACAGTCGAGAGCAGTAAACCCCCGTGAGCTCTGGGACAGCTAGGTACCACCTCCATCTCTGTCACACACAAACTTATCTGCTCCATTCCAGGCCTGAACAACTGGGGAACCTCGCTTGCCTGTGTGCTCTTAGAGACGCCAACACAATGCCCAAGCATTTCCTGTTTTAACACTGGGATTTTTTTTCCTCTCTTAATGAAAAGGTAGGAGAGTTTACCAAAACAAACCATAAAATAAATAAGATTTTAAAAACCAGCAGCAATAATATTCAGCCTAATTATTCCCACTGAAAAAATACTATGATCCAAACAGGCACACATAGTGATTTACATATCATCTGCCAATATCAGAATCACACTTGAGACTGGTTTGACCTCACCGTGCAGAATCGCAGTATTTTAACTGTGCTCCAATCAACGGCAAATACCACAGTAATTTGGAAAATGCGCTAACACAGCTTGTTCTGCCACAAAAACAAACGTGAAAAGAGGGAAGTTTTGTTAAAAACGACAGAGAACAAGGAAAAGAAACCTTTCTCCTTTTCCAGCTAATGCTTGTTCCATGAAAAGTAAAGGTGGAAATCACATAAAAAAAAAAGCCAACAAAGCTTAATTATTTTCTTGGTTAGCCAAGGTACCCAAAAATACTCATAGGTTTCATCCTGATTGGTTCTTGGTTGGATAATAGCCTTTATAAAGGATTATGTTTTTAAAAATAAAATTTTAAAAATTATCATAAAGGTTTAAAGAATTCAGACCACCAGTTAATGGATAGAATCCCCGTGGCATGTTTAAATGGCTCCACGTGAACTCACACTGGAACGCAGGCAGCAGGAATACATGGATTACAACACATTTTTTGTGACTTTCCCCCCCAAAATTCTTTAGCACTGAGAGCTGAGTCCCTTCCTACTCGTGGACAGTACTCAATGATCTAATCGATTAAAAGGATAAAAGAAGATGCAGACTTAACTTTGATAAGTGACAGACAAGCCGGCCTGTGGGCCATGCTTTCAGGGTCCCAAATGAATCATCGGCTCCTGGCCAGGCCAGGGGGTCACTGGTCTTCATCAAGAGAAAACCACACATTCATTTCAGTTCTCGCTTATCAAGCAAAAGCTCTGAAAAAGAAATCACAGCTATTCCTCCTGGACCTTTAAAACACCCAGGGGCCTGGATTTCTGATCTAATTGTTCCCATTGGTCCTCTGAGAAGATCACTCTACGTTCTATAGCATGATGTAGCTTATGAAATACTTTTCCCATATATAATCTTGGTAAATAGCCCTGAAACTTCCAGAGTGGTTAACTCTACTTGACAGTCAAGAAAACGGAGGTTCCCGGTGCTTGAATGCTGTTTAGAAGGCAACACGCCCAGCCCAGGTCTTCCGTAAGGGGTTGAGAAATAAGTCTCTTTGTCACTCAGCTTTTATCAGACACCTCATGGCAACGGCTCTCCTGATTCTCTTTATGATTAACCTTTTAGGTGCTTAGATTGTTTTCACAACCTAGATGGCCGGTTCCTTGTGCACTAGGGTTCGGATTTCATTGTATTCGCTCATCTGTTCTTTCAAGGAAAATTACTGAAGTCCCTGGTGGACCAGGCATGACAAGGAGCCAGAGGGTAAAGAGGACTAAAGAGTGGTACAGTCAGATGGCACAGGACCAGATAAATACCCTACAACCTGGGCTGTACACAGAGAGAGGTTCATGGTGCCAGCAAGACCTGAGAAGCCAGAAGCAGGAGCAGCAGCCCGGGGGGGGGGGTCTTCGGACTGGTCACACTGCCATGCAAGGAAACACCCCCAAGGAAGTGCTTATGCCATGGGTGGACAGAATCCCCTCCCTAAGGCAGTGGGCAGTCAAGAACAACACACAGAGCTCTGCTCTGAGGGAAGCTAACTCCACAGTGGCTGATTCTGATTCTGTACCAACCAAGAAGACATCGCTGGAACTGCGGTTAAAACATGCTAAAATCAAGCCAAACTTTCCTACACTGTAACTCCCTGCAATTTCAGAACATGACTGCTAGCTGTCATCTGATGAAAACAAAGCTGTGCTTTCCTATAAAGAAAGAAACGAAAGGGGTAGGTCCTGGTGATCACTTTAGAGAAGGCCATTTTAGTAAGTGCAGTCCCTGGAATTCAAGTAAATACAGCAGCCCTCACTCCCAGCACAGAAAACTCATTCAGTGTGGTGTGAGTCAACAGCGAAAGAGAGCTGGAGACAAAAGGCCAGGTCACCGGTGCTTGGGAAGAAAGACCACGATCCTGGTATGCCCACAGCCTGGTGTGCATATCTTAGTGCTATGTTGCTAGAAAATGAAATAAACAGAATTCACTCTTGACCAACTCCAACATGTTTTCCTAAACAACATTCAGAAACTTCCCACAATTGGCAAATGATGAGGTATTACATCCCTCAAGTTGGTATTTGGCCCACTCCTAAGTCCTAAAGAGATCCTGACCCAGCCCATTAATTCCTGCTTCGTCAAAGTCAAGAATGCCACGGGCTCTGGATAATCTATTCCTTAGTCCAGCGGTGGCGAACCTGCGGCATGCGTGCTACACTGGGCTGTTTGTTTTCATTGAAAACTCTAAAAGGTTCACCATCACCTCTTAGTGTTTCCTCTTGGTGGCCTGCATGGCCTGGGTCTCTTCCCTCAGTCTCCCCCATGTCACAGAGCAGCAGAAGTGCCCATCCCATGATGCTTGGAATTGACACCATTTATATCATTTTTTTAAAGCTAGTGAATAAAGGAAGCCAAGCCGTAGCAACACACACAAGTTTAAAAACTAATACCCAAGAAGGACATTTAAATGGACAAGCTGAGAGACTTCTCCCAGAGTAAAGATATTAAATAACAGCGTGACTTACTCGAGCTATCATTAAAAATCCTCAGGTGTTTTTCTTTTAACTGCCAATCTTTTTATTTAAAGAAGGACCAGAATCTTCAGCATTCTTGGGGTTATAAAGATTCAACACAGAATCGGAAACATTTGCACATTTGAAGCTGCCCTGAGCCTGTTCTTATCTGTGACATGAAAATTATATCTATCTTGTGTAATTTACATAATTTGGAAACTGGTTATTAAGCACTTACTATTTGCTAGACTCTGGTTGATACATCTGATACAATATCAAACTACTGCAATGCATCACAGTTCATTCTCACAACTACTAGCACTGCTCCTTCCTGTAATTCTTCTGCTCAGTAATTACAGTGTCCGTGTTATGGAGCTAGCTGCACAGTGCCTGGCACATACAAAGTGCTAAGGAAAAGTAAAGAAAACAACAAATGAAAGAAAAAAAGGGAGGAGGAAAGGGAAGGGAAGGAGAAAAGAAAAGAATGGAAGGTATTACAAGTTGGACAAACCATCCATCTTTCAAATGCTCTAAAATCAGAATCTTTATACTCAAAAAGTTTCAGATTTTCAAATATTCTGGACTTGGGGGAGGGTCGGATTAGGGCTGCTCAAATTGGTCATGTCTATACAATTATTCCAAAATCCAAAAAACTTTAAAATCTGTAACCCTTCTTATTTGAAGCATTTCAGATAAGGGATACTCAACCTGTACCATGCAAAGAATATTCGATGGTCACTTTTAGAGCTACATGGAGAAAAAAAAAAGATTTGGGGGTTTAAATTGTATTTATGAGTTATCTTTGCTAATAAGTGACAGACATAGCATTTACTATGGCCTTTGGGTAACTCCAAACAGAAAGATCCAATTCAGTTCACGACATCTGTTCTTAAACACAGTAACCCTACTTGTCACAGTGACCTCGCTCACCTTGCTGCCTATTTCAAAAGGGAACTGAAAATTATCCCAGGCATGTATTTCACAAGCCAAGAAGTACAGAAGGAGTACACTGGAAATGATTGGAAGAAGGTTTCTAAGACCACCCTTCTCCATTCATTCATCTATTCCTCCATTCCTGTTGCATCTCTTGCTCGGTGGCTGCCAATCAGTTTTGTTTATAGATCTTTACTCCTGATGCACAGAAGTTACAGAATCACAGGGTTGGAAGGGACTCCAGAGGTCACCCAAGAGGTCGCAGCTTCTTTTCTAACTGAACAGCCACTCATCCTTGCAGTGAAGAGGTGCAGACGGTTTGGAAGCTAGGCTGCTTGTTTCCAAGTGGAGCCATGGCAGTGTCTCCCCCATTTCATAAGGTTGCTGGGGAGACTAAGCGAGATTGTGCTTGTAAACAGTTCGGGGTAGTACCAGACGCAGAGCGGCCCCCAGTACCCAGGAGCCAGTCCTGCTCAGATATACTCACTATTCTATGTGTACCCCAATGCTGAAGTCCTCTCCACCTTGGATAAAACCCAAGCTGTTTCTTCTTTAATTTATCACTTTATCTTGACATCCCTATCATTATCCAGTTGTTCCTTACCTTCTAAATGAATTACAGCTTCTGCTCGCTACCTACCAGCGGTAATCTAAATACATAGTGAATGTTTAAATGTTTTAAAAATAATTACAGGACAAAGAAAGGTTGTCATGAATCTCCCTCAAAATCCTCCTCCTCCATTTGAACATACTTATCCCATCATTCTAGCGGCTTCCTGCAGTAGTTCGGGTCTGGAAGTCCTCTTTCCTGAGTGTCTTTATGAGATGTGATAAAAAACAAAAAAATATAGTGGATGCTGCTGCCATGTGCCATCCATGGAAAGGGAGGCTTATAAAAACATCACGGGTGTCCTCCTCATTCGCCTCATCCGCCAGATCCAGTACAATGTGACTTCTGGCTTGTCCCCAAAGTCAAATGACCGTGAAAGGTAAACGTTTTGAATCAACTCAGGACACTAAAGACACTGAGGAAAGAGGGCGTTAGAGCTACTTCAGAAGGTGCTAAGAGCACTGTGCTGTGTTCAAAGCGCGGTGGAGTATTTTGAGAAAGAGTAATGGCAGTGTGTCTTTTACCGTACTAAAAAAAATTCTTGAAGTAAACATCCCACTTTTCCATCACCCCTCACAGGTACAGACTTTAAACCCTCCACTCTAAGCCAACCTCGCAGGTCACCAACGACAGGTCTCTGCTCATCTTCACAGTTCAGCTTAGTTTCCCAGTGTCCCCCACCCCCACCCTCCTCTGGCTACCTCCTGACCTGTTCGTCTCCTCAAAGTGTGCACCTGGAACCGTACCCACCTCCAGGGACACCCTGGCCAGGTGGGCAGATCTGTCCTGAACAGAACAGCAGTAGTAACGTTATTCATAAGGACCTCGAAGTCTGCTGAGAGCTGGAAGTCCTGTTCACGGCTGCCACGGCTACGACGTCAGTGCAAACACTTTGGGTCACAGCTCTGAGCATCGGTGGCTCTCAGCTTAGCTTGCACACAGATACAACCCGCTAGCACCCTGCTTCACTTGTACCACTTCTCCAGGTTTCTGTCTCACATCTCCTGGGACTCCACGGCCTGAGGTCCCTGTGGAGATGGCTCTACAGTTGTTTGTGTGCCAACCAGGAAGTGCAGGGACTTAGCACGCTGGGCAAACCTCAGCCAGGAGAAGAGGGGAGTCAGCAGACGCATGTCCACAGCTCCTGTCCCTAGGCCATTTCTCTGGCACACCTCATGTGGCCCCTTGGAGCACCCCTGAGGGATTGCGCCCCACTGCCCCTAGCAGCCGCCAGCTGCTTGACAGGCGGGTTTGGGCCTCAGTCCTCCTCTGTGTCTCTCTTCCCAGCCCCATTCCTGCTGCCTGGGCTCAGTGCCCGAAGGAAACCACCTGCGTGGCTAGCTCTCACCTGGGGCCCGCTCCCCTGCTCATGGGCTGTCACATTCCCTCGGCGCGGCGCACGTGAGCCACGAGGCACAGCACCAGAAACCTCCCTTCCAGCTGACAGTGAGGAACAGACCTGTCAGTCACCAAAGCCACACACCTGCCCCACTCTCCATCTGATTCATCAGGACCCGGGGTGGCTCTGCAGAGGTTGAGCTCGAACTCAGCTGTGGAGCAGACCCAGAACTCTGCTTGCTGCCCCGACACGGCAGAGCCACAGTCAGGGCTGTCCCCCTGCCTCTCCACTGCCACTGCAAAAGCAAATGGCATGGACTCCCCAAGGCCTGCCCTTCCCATTCCTTCCTGTAAACCTTTGCTGCTTGCTGCGTCCTCACCACGCACTCCTGTTTTAAATGCTCCTCTAGGATCTGGAGATGCGTGAACCTGCCCGCACCCTTGAATGCAGGGAACAGGCTTCTCCCTCCTTCCCTTTTGCTAGCAGAAGAGACAATGGTGTTTACCCCAAGGCCACAGATGCTGTCTCGTATTCTTTCTTGGAAAATTCTTGGAGGCTTGGCACGGCCGTCTCTATCACGCAACCTAACTATGTCAAAATCCCATATTTGATGCATGTACCCTGACAGAAACATATCCAAGGAAAGTCAGTGTGACATACGCATTGACGCCACACACACTACCATTCCACTGATGCACCAGGACCCACCGCTTCAGAAATTCCGATGCACTTTTGCACGCTGTGGAGGTGGGAAGAGATCTCTCTCCCATCCAGTAGCTGTTAATATTCTTGCTCTGTCCAGCTCAACTTTATAGTAGACAGCATCAGCAAAAACAAAATTTAAATATATATATATATATGTCTTTCCAGGAGCCTCACTTTCCATGGATACTAATCATCAGAATGCCTGGAAATTGCAGCCATTCTGCAGCCAAAACACCTGGGCAAGCGTGGCAACGGAGCCTGGCTCTTCCCTCCCCAGCACAGGCTCAGTCCAGGCTGTGAGCACCGGTTCCAAGTACCAGGCAGTAAATTATTATGGAAAGCAATACGCAGAAGGCTCAATAGTGTAATGAGTGAGCACACTACACAGACGAAAGGATTTTCAACCCAATGATTCTGTCATAGGAAGCACACTGGCATTCCAGGATACTCTGACTACAACAATCCACAGAGCTTTTCCAGGTGAGCGTTCACTGGTCAGCACTGACCGCAGAGGGCTGTAGGTGCACCCTGTCTTGTCCCTGCCCCTTCCCACCCCTGCCTTCTAATGACACACGGCCACCACAGTGAAGAAGGATTCCCTTCCTGTGCTCCATACGCGAAGCCACCATAAAACTCCAACCAGAGACTCTGTAACTGACCTTTCTCAGAACAGCAAGCCGGTGGGGAGGGGGAGACAAGTGACCCCATCTTAACACTCAGCCATCCAGACCAGCTTAAACCTGGCCCCGAATGAGAGCTGCAACAGACAGGTGACATGGGACAGCAGGTGAGAAGGTGGCCCGAGCACTGCACTGCATGCAGCAAGCCCACTTCCAATCTGATATCTGCTGGCCACAGCTCTGTCCACCAGAGTCTCAACTCAGAGTGTGGGGAAATCACCCAGCTTGTTAACTGACTTTCAAATGGTCTCCAGTCAGTTAGGATTAGAGAGTAAGGAACAGGAAGCATCCACACGCCAAGTAAGTTTCCATGTGAACAAAAACCTTCAGAGACACGTTCATACCACTGGAAAGCCAGTGCACTAAATCACCTCTAAATTAATTTCTGTCTCATGGACCTTGATCTTGCCACTCCAGAGGTGACCCGGGCCCACAGCATCAACCTCGGATGACAGCCTAGGGTCAGGCCCCTCTCAGACTTTCTTAATCAAGGCTTTCCTTACTGGATCCCCGAGTGATCTGCACACATGTTCACTTGGGGAAGGATGGCTCGGCCACTGTGATCTTTTCCTGTAAGTGTTTTAGATATTACTGCTTCACGCTGATTCTAATCCAAGCACGCTGCCAAAGCATCCTACTGGGAGGAACCAAGAGAACTATTCCTAAGTCTCAGGATTTTATGGATACTTAAGAGGGATGAAAATATTCGGTGAGCAGATGTTTTATGGCACTATTTTTAAATGTTAGAAGTAATTCTGAGTGTGTCAAGTGACCCACGAAAGCCACTTTCTTCATCCACTGAGAAATCATCGCTGATTGGACAATGCATGTCGAGCTTCCGGTCTCAGAGTCCCCAGTGCACCTGGCATCAGAAGTCCTAACAGGCAGGGGTCTGGAGCTCCCAGCGCTGGTTCCAAGTGGCCACCCTCCTGGCATCTACCAGTCAGCAAGTCCCGGACGGGCCAGTCTCTCCCCCTCCCTCAACGCCTGTTTGCTTCTCTCATCAGAAACTTGGCGTCCAGCAACTGTGGATGGTCTAATGATGAGAGCTATGTTTGCTTTACCTCTACAGCTGGACACAGCTCCTTGAGAGTCACGATGGCAGCTACTTCACCCTCTGGCACGGCACCCAGCTCTCAGCTGGGGAATTTGATGCATTCACATGAGCTCAGGAGCCCGGTTCCACGGTTTCTTGTTGGACAGGAATCACCTGCTAAGGTCATGCTGGTCATATCCACTGTGAAAAGTTATTTGATCAGAATCATTTGATTGGTTTTTTTTTTTTTTTTTTTTTGGTACTGGGAATCGAACTGATGACCTCATGCTTGCCAGGCAGGCACTGTGCCCCTGAGCTATATCCCCAGCCCTCAAATCATTTGGTTTTTTTCCTAGTAAACTGAGACCGCAAGAAACAGTATTAAAATGTTGCTACATGGAAAAGGAACAAAACCCAGGAATTGGCTTGAGTTCCCAGGAGAAGGCCTGCTCCTAGGGGTGCTGTGAGCTGGCTCTTGGGGCTCAGACTTCAGAGCAGGGCCCAGGCCTTGCCTGCTGCAACCAGAGAGCATGCTCAGCTCCAGCTCTGCACGTTCTCTGCTTTCTTTGGGAAAATCCTGCCTCAGGCGGCTTCCATGGGAGCAAAAAATAGCTCCGAAGAGACGTCTCATTCTGCATCTTAATCTATGTGAATCAGATGAGCCCCGTCAGGCCTCGGAAGGGATGATTAGGAAAGATGAAAAGGAAGGAGCAGGCTACAAACTCAAAGTAGTGATTGTATTGAATGTTTTCTATGAGCCCCACACTTCCCCCGGAAAATAGGTTATGCAAGGCATTGCACTGAGGGACAAAAATGGCCCAACTTTTCCTCGGGTCAAGGGGAAGCAATGCATCCCTCCTCTCTGTGTGATCAAGTCTCCTTAAAAATCACGGCTCCGCAGGACAGGCCTGGCAGCTTTTAGTTATATCTTAGCCCTCCCAGCTCTAGTTTGCCCTTGCTTGTTTATTTAAATGTAAACAAGATCATTTGACTGCTGTGAAGTTCTGTCTGCCTTTCTCTTGCTTTGATGGGGCCTGTTTATAACACATACCCGGTGGCAGCTGAGCCCTTGAGTGGTTAAATCACATCTGAGTCATTCACAGCAAAGAGCAGGAATGTGGGTGACCAGTGACAGCTGACCATCAGGACCTTGTGCAGTGACCCCAGACCAAACCAAAGGCAACAAAAACACACTGAGCCAAAATACAGCCCAGATAGCTCACTCCATCCAACGATTTCTTTTCACTCACCAACTAAAGAAGAAGAAAAAAGTGTTGACAAGTTACTTGGGGAACCTGAGTCAGGTTGTATATTTTTTCACCATGCTAGAGAGGGACCACAAAATCAAAGAGAGGTGGAAGACAGTAGATTTGCATCTTTTTGGATTTCCAAGTTACTCCCCATTGCACCTTGATAATCCTTTAAATGAAAAGTTTCTGACAATTGAGTAAAATATTATTTGTATCAGTTTCGTATGAATGAAAAGCAAGCTTGAATCCGAAGATAAGACAGATCCTTGCTGGGATCACTAATGAGGATCTTCTAGACAATCATAAGATTGATCCTCCTCCTTGGACAGATGAGAACACAGAGGCTCACAAATGAGCCCCACTCTGACAGATTTCAAAATGTGGGTTTCAAGAAAACCCTCTAGAAGTGATGGCGAACCTCTCAGAGTTTTTAATGGGGACCAATAGCCACAGGTTCGCCACCGCTGACCTACAGATCAGGCCCTCCCATGGGTGGGATTAAAAGGCCTCCAGGACAGGAGCTGCTTCTGCTATCACAGTTGGTTCTTGTCTCCTCTATGCTGCTGCTGCTGGCCACCAAGCTGCCCCAAGCTGGTGATGCCACCATCGCTCAAAGAGAAATTACTGGAAGCAAACAGCCTGGCATATATACCAGGTAGAGTCATTCCCAAAAGTGTATATATATGCACACACCCACCCTGGACCTCACACACACACACACACACACACACCACACCACACATCAAGCACACCACACATGCACTCCATTGCACCCCCTGCCTCCTCTGAATAAGCTCTCAGCACACTCCTGCCTACAAGGCTACTTGGGTTCTATGTCACCTCTGAGGATTAACTTAAATTCTTTGGCTGGTGGAGTCCTTGCACACTTGTCACTTCTGCTTCTAATTTTTGACTCTGAGAACCCAACACTCCACACAATCTTGGCCACTCCGAGCTCAGCTTCTCCTGCAAACACCAGTCCCTTCCACAGAGCACGGTCTTTCTAAATGCTGTCACTTCCACGTGTCCTTCCCTGAACCTCCTTGCCCCCAGCAATTAGCTGCTAGGTTCACAATAACGCAGCAGCCCTCCCTCCAGACTCCTCATTCCCCATCTATGCTTCGGCATCTGTATTATTTTATGAGTCATCTACTCAACAGCAAGAGTTATGCATCACGTACCAGGTGCTAGAATACGGGAAGTTACCTGTGTATTCCCTCTGCATCCCACTGGGTGAGGAAGTGCAAAGGCTGCCACAAAACGTTTGTTGATGAACACCTGAGCAAGAGAACTACAAATAAGACCTTATACACATCATCAGAAAAACCCCTTCTACTTTCTTTCTTCCCCACTGGTGATTTTAAAAAGCAAGTAAGGGTAGAAGATGGCATACCTCTACCACGGAAATGAGAAATCATAAAAAGCATAGAACCAGTATAGAAGCCTTCTGTATTTGCAAATATACCTGAGTTCCCCCCAATGTCCACAATCGATTTTTCTCTGCATCACCATTTCAGATAAACCTTTCCCCCATATTCAATTAGAAATGAGCAACGATATTTTTGCCATTAATACAAACATAGACAATTCCCCACAAAATACATATTATTTTCTGGCTTAATAGTCTCCATGGATTATCTTGTGAATCTTTACTTATTACACTATTTCTACTGAAAAACATATTTCACATTTCAATGACAAAAGTCACAAACAATGCCTCATCCTATTTTTCCTTTGAGAATCACAGATAAAGTTGGGGAATTCCACTTTGGCCGTTTATAAGAATCCAATGAACTGCTCTTCCCAGAAATCACTCTCTCCAAAAGGAGCCCAGCTAGAGGTGGCAGCGGCCATGTGGGGCTGGTGGCTGAAGGGCCTTCAGCTAAGGGCATGAGCGTTCTACAAAGAAGCCAAAGCAGAGAGGTGTCTGCACCAGTACCCACTGGCCAAGCCAGGGTGAAGGCCACACACACATATGCACAAAGCAAAGGCCCACACACAAACAAATCCATGGGGACTGCACCAGTGAGCTTCTCATCACTGTAAAAAATACTTGAGATAATCAGTTTATAAAGAGAAAAGGTTTATTCTGACTCACAGTTTGTGGAACTTCAGTTCGTGATCAGTTGGCTCCATCAGGGCACATAAGGCAGAGCAAAACTACTCAACTCATGGCCAGGAGCCAAAGAGAGAAAGAGAAAGGGGTCCAATCTCCTCTTCAAGGGCAGACCCCCCACCCTCATGACCTAAAGACGCACCCCAACCCCCACCTCTGCCAACAGAGCCAAGCTGGGAGACCAGCACTTTAACCTATGGCCCTTCAGGGCACAGTCAAGATGCAAACTAAGCAGGGACTGAGACAATTATTTTCTTTGCATTTCCAGTGACGATGAACCTGAGGTGAAAGATGAAACAGTGAATTGCCAGATTCTCAAGCCACTGAAGAAAATAAGTTATTATCAACTTCCTACAGATCTCAAATAAACCATTTAAAGTCAGTTCTGCAGAGAACGGAACCAAGTTTACCCTATTACTGTCTTCTTTATTATGCTGCAATCAAGCCCCAAGTTTCTCATTCATCAAGTTTTAAAAATCTCTAACCACCAGAAAAGTGAGAGAGAGAGAGAGAGAGAGAGAGAGAGAGAGAGAGAGAGAGAGAGAGTGTGTGTGTGTGTTTCAACCACATCAGGCAAAATACATGATAGGATGACTTGGATACAGGAAATCCCAGCCGTTCAATGAATGAGTCATTCTGCACAGCCTCGTTTTCTGAATCTGTAAAAACTTTATGCGCCAAGACAGCTTCGGAGGTTAATTGTCTGGGGTGTAAATATTTTCCAAGTATTCCCTATCTTCTAAGAGTTCTATTTTTTTTTAAAATAAATGTATTCTTTAGATAGCTTGCCATGATGACCCATAAATAGCAAGTATTGATTTACATGATTGCAAAGGGATGCTGGAGGGTCAATTCAGGGTTTCTACCAAGGTGTCAGGCCTTTTGCTCCAAATGTGTGTCAAAAGCTATACTTTTTCTATTCTTACCTAGCTGAACAGTTATCAGGGGTCACTTTTCACTGCTGGCTATGGCAGCCTTTCTACTCATTTGAAATGTGCTATTTCTATTGTCCTATGGGTTATTTTTTAAATTAAAAAAAAAAAAGCAATGTTAGGATTGTGCCTAGAGTAACGGTGGATATATTCTGAGAGAGGGTCTGAAGTAGTCTCTGCATTTTTGCGCCACCCTCTCTAGTTGCTAAGTTAGACATTTTTGCCTCCTTCCTGTGTCTCAACCAAGTTCCAGACATGCAGACAGGCACAAGAGATAGGCTGACATATTTCCATGCTCTTTCTGATTCCCATCGTCCAAAAGTCAGTCGAAGCCTGAGGAGCTCCCAAGTGAATCTCTATCCCAGCCACACAACAAAATTAAGTGCGAAGGTTTCCAGCCAGGCAAAATATTTAGGTGGAACGATTAATCCAGATACTGGAAACTGGTGCCTGCCTTACATAATGGTTCTACATTTTCTACATCGACATCACTTTCTAGCACAAATAAGTGGGTATCTTATACAAATGAATAGAGATTTTTTAAAAGCTTGAGGGGGGAAAAGCTACCAAAGGATTAAAAAAAAAAAAAAAAAACCTTGCAGAGGTTGAATATTTTTGTGTGTCGAAGCTCCGCCATGTGTTTTTAATACTTTACGTCTACTTGCTTTTCTTAGCTAATGTGATCGCTGCGATACTGGGAGAGGAATATCCTCTCTCCATTACTCACAGGGAAAAAATGTTGCTCCTCCATCTGAGTAACATACAGACCAGTTCTCATCAGACAGTTCCTAAGAGGGCTAAAGTCAGGCTCGAATGTAAACAACTGCACTTAAAATCTTTAATGAAAAGGTTTATGTAACCTTGTTTTTCAAACCCAAGAAAGCAAAACGAAGCAGGTGAATCACTGCTGACATTAAAGACAGAAGTGGAGAGGGGGCTGCGGTCACCCCTTCCTCATCCCTCAGGAAGGCTGCTGGCTGCTCCGCTATTTATAAACGTAGAGCCCGAGCCCCAGGGAAGGCGGCCCGCTTGCCTGCCTGCCGCTGTCACCCTCGTGAGTGGCGTGTGGGCTGGGCTGAATGGGCTCTCTCCGAATCACCCTCCATACTTGGCAGTGTGGGTTCCTGTGGATGCAGTCAGGCAAAGGCCTGCCAGGATTTCCAGCGGTCACTTCCACCCTAGGATGCTATATATGGAAACAACCCATCCTCAGGCGTTCAGCATCAGGAGGGCCACCCCAGGCAGCAGGAATGAGGAAGAGGCCGCCTCTCCTCCCCCGTTACTGCGCTGGCAACTCCGAAGACACACTCGCCAGCCCCTGCCCCTGGCCTAGACCTCGTGACCCAATCAATAGCAGGCAGTGCAGCCCTCGCTGCCTCTAACACAGAACAGCTGGGAGAGAGGACCCTGCATTCTTTTCTCTGCAGAAACACTGGGGGCTCTGTTCACCTTCCTGCTGCAGCGTGGTGAACCGAGCTTTCTGCCTCCCCATCCAAACTCCCACCGTAAGACCTTCCCCTGCCTCAGCCTTCCCTGACTGCCCAGGATATCATTTCAAGCTGTCACCACCGCCGCCAAACAACGATAAACCGCTGGACCTTCAAATGCGTTCAGTTTCTGTACCACTCGAGGTGTCTGTAAATGCCAGCGGGGTCAGGTGAAACACTTCGGTTCCATGCAGGGAAGTTTCCCAACAGAAAACACTGTGGAACCCCAATTCACGCTAGAACCTCTGAGATCCCTATCAGTAGAGATAACGTCATGGCCAGTGAGTGTATCCCATCATATATGTCTGCTTCAAATGTCACTTTAATAGTCTGTGGCATCATCGACATAGTATACCGAAGGCAAACCTCCAAAACATAATGTCCACGGAGTTAGGGGTAGGTACTAAAATTGCACGTTCGGGTGCGTTTCCTGCAGCCTGACCCAAGGTAGGCTGCTGGTGGACGGTCCAGTCCGGGCTTCTTCATGGGTTGCTAAAATCCAGCGAGCCACGCTGCCCAAAAAGAAGGGTGGGGGAGGCCCAGAAAATCCAGACTCTACGTGACCTGACTTGCTTATTTCCCGGGAAACTGCATGAGAGAAAAATCAATCAATCATGCTACCATAGCTACCACACAGAACGGTCTGAGGAGTTTACAAAACCCCAACGCGGCCCGCCAAGGTGAGTGGGTGGCAGGAACAGGTCCGGGGCGCGCGCGCTGGGAGACTGGGTCCCCCGGGGGCCGCGCCACCCCCGGGGGGGGGGCGGGCCCGGGGGGGGCGGGGCGGCGGCGGCGGCGGCGGCAGCACACTTACCCGGGCTGTTGGCCTCGCCTTCGAGGACGTGCAGCTCGGCGCAGTCGGCCAGCGAGTGCTCCAGGCAGAGCTGGAGGAAGCGGGCCTGGGTCTGGCTCACGCGCTTGAGCAGCGACAGCAGCGCAACAGTCTGCTCGCACTCGTTCCAGCCCTTAAACCATCCCGCCAGCACCCCGACCTGGTCGCGAAACATCATGGTTGGGGGGCTGGCCTCGGTCTATGAAGCCCCTCGCCCGCCCCGCCGACCCCAAAGTTTGACGGAGCCGCAGCCCCACAGCCCCCTCGGGAGACGCGTCCCGGTGCCAAGGTGGCCCGGGCGCCTGACGTTGCGGGCACTGCCTGGGCGCCTCCTGCCTCGGCCGTCTGGTTTCGGAGACGTTCCGCTGCTCCTGGCTGATTTTCCCAGGGATGATGACAGACAGTGGCACAGAAATGTTTCTTTTCCCAAAAAAAAAAAAAAAAAATTTTTTTTGTTTGATTTTTAAAAAAAAAATCCCTCGCAAGGCACACAACTGAAAGGAATGCGCTCTCTTCTCCCCTCCTCGAAGCTCCGGGATGGTGGTTTCCGGCGTCCCGGGGACTCCTTCCCGCTGGGCGGCAGTCGGACCCTTCACTCCCGCATTCCCGAGCGGCGATCAGCTCTGGAAGGAGAGAGAGAGAGCTGCAGTGAGAGCTCGGCGGGCGGGCGGAGAGCTGCCGGGGACAGCGCATCCGAGGGCGCGGGGCGGGGTGCGTGGGGGCGTCCCGTGGAGGAGGAGGCCCCCCCGAAATTCCACAGCCCCTCGGCGCCGGGGTTGCGGGCGATGGGCCGTCCCCGCGCGGGGAAGGGCCCTGAAGCCGCCCGCCCAGGTGCGGGAGGGGAGCCGAGCTCCCTGTTGCTGCGGCGGCTCGGGGCTGGTGCTCCCCGCGCACGCCCCGCCCGGCGGCCTCAGGGGCTGCGCCTGCGACCGGCGGCCCAGCAGCGGCTCTTCCTTCCCCGCGCGGAAAACTTGCACTGCGGTTGCATCCGAGGGGCGCGGGGGTGGGGTGGGCTAATGCAAAGCAGAGGCGGAGGCAGAGGCAGCCCGAGTTCCTTCCTCCTCCTCCTCCTACTCCTCCTCCTACTCCTCCTACTCTCCTTCCTCCTCCTCCCTCCTCCTCCCCGAGAAGCAGCCGAGCGGCTGCAGCTCCATCTACAGCAACAGCCAGCATCTCCACCGCCAGGCGCCCCTCTGGATTTAGGCCGTGAGCAGCCGCCGCAGCAGCTTGAGACAAAAATAAACTCTCCCCACCCGGAGCTCCGCGCGCAGCGGGCGGCGGCGCAGCCCGGAGCCCCGGCTCCCCCGCGCTGCGCCAGCCCGCCCGCCCTCCAGGGAGGTCTCCTCGCTCTCTCGCTCCGGGCCCCGCCGCGGCCGGGCGATCCGAGGTGTTGCGTGCGTGTGTGCGCGCGCGCGCCTGTGCGCGTGTGTGTGCTCCAGGCATCCCGCCCCCGCCGCCGCCTACGGGCGGGTCTGTACGGCCCCGCGCCTCGCCCGCGCGTCCCCCGCTCCAGGCGGCGCTGTGGCGGGCGCTCGTGGCGCGCGGGGACCACCGAGCTCGCGGGACTGCTTTCCCCCGCGGTGGGGCAGCCCCGCAAGGAACGCGGATCGCACGCCCCCCAACGACGGCAGAGGAGCAAGTTCGGCGTCGCGGGCTCTCCCAGTGACGGCCAGGCTCTGGGGGCCTCCGGAGGGGACGCCCCGGGGATGGAGCCACCAGGGCCGTTGGGCTCCCGCCGGAGCGGAGAACAGTGTGGCTCACCTCGGCGCGGCTCATCCCGGCAGCTCGGAGCCCCACGCGCGGTCCGGGGCCGCGGCGGCGCTCAGCGGGGATGGGGGCGCGCGCGGTGCGGGCCGCGGGCCATGCCGTCGGGGCGCGCGGCGCGGGGAGCGAGCGGCGCGGAGGGTGCGGGACGGTGCGGCCGGCGGCCGGCTGCCTCCGGGCTCGGCTGGCGGAGGACTGAGCGGCCCGAGCCGGAGCTCCCCACATGCTCCTGATTAACATACACCATTACATCATGGGCTTGGCAGGAGCGCCGCGCGGGGAGGGGGGGCGGGCCGGGCGGCGGGGGCGGCACGCGGGGGGAGGATCCCGGACCCTGCGGGGGGAGCGGATTCCTCAGTGGGGACCAGGGGAGGAGGAGAAGTAGAGCAGCGAGTGGGAGGAGCCGGAGGGCGCAGAGGGTCGGGCTGGGGGAACGGCGAAACGCGGCGGCGAAGTTTGGGGAAGAGGAGGGGTCGGGGTGAATACCTCCCCGCGGCCGCCGGCGAGTTCAGGAGGGGCCGAGCACTCCAGGCGCCGGATCCCGGGGCAGAAGGGGACCTGGACGGCGCCGGAGCGGCAGTGCTGCCACCCGCTGCTCGTCCTTGGGAATGTGGTTCGCTAACACGGGTGACCCCTCAGCGCTGTGGAGCCCGTGGGTGGCCGAGCGGCGTGGCCCGCAGGCGGCGGACACCTAGGGTCACCGCCGTTCGGGGCTGAGATGGGACCCGGGGGTCACCGGGGCGATTGGCAAAGAAGAACGGGGAGCATTGCGCGGGGCTCTTCGTGACCCTAGTTCCTGCGGCGCGAGGAAGCCTGGCGCGACCACCCTCGGCCAGGGCGCGCGCCGGGTGCCCTTTGCCTCGCCGTCCCGGGGCAGGAGGCCGGCATGTCAGGCCGCGCTCGGGAGCTGTGCCCGGCGAGCAAGCTGTGTGCGCCGCCCGGGGCGACAGAGAGGCGGGGCAAGGCCACCTGTTGGCGCGGCGGAGTCGCAGGCTGGGCCTCACCTGGACTGGAGCACGCACAGGGCAGAGGCCCGCAGGGCTTTGGGGCGCCGCGTCGCCCTGGAGGCTGCACCCTGCCTCCTGCTAGTCTCCAGAGGAAAGGATTGGGCAAAAACACCCCCAAACCTAAAAACCGCTGTACTTCTAAAGTGAGCCGGGTATTCACAAACAGGATTTAGATGACCAAATCCGGGTGATCGCAGAGGCAAACCTCAGTCCTCCAACATTTTCTTCGGCGACCAAGCCCGGCCTGCTCTCCTGAATTAATATTTTGAAGAAAAAGCATCCGGAGTAGAATTCCACTGGTTCACATTTGTGTCTTTCAACTCCTGCCCGTGTCCATGGGATTTCAGTCCTTTCTTGCTGTCTGCCTTGGATTTAACTACTGTGGCGTTGAGGTGGTGTCTGCACCTGCTAGGGTACTGAGAAGGGTCTCGTGCAGTTGCAAAGTTGTAGAAGTTTCTCTTAGCAGAGAGAGTTACCCCACCAGGAAAGATATCTGCATCATTTAATGAATATATTGCCCTATTTAGAAAACGGGAATTCTGCAGTCAGTGTTTTGCTTTGGCTTTGTTTTATTACCCTAGAGGCAGAGAGGTGTGAGAGATCATTTCCCCCGGCACACATGGCTGTCAATGAGCTTGGTCCTCTGCAGTGACTTCCACCCGGAGGTGGGAAAGTGTGCTGCAGCTCAGGGAGGGTGGCTTTGCCCTGCGAAGCAGAGGGTCCCCATCAGGGACTTTTGGAAGGCCCCAAGGGTGAATATGAAAAAGGAAAAACCAAAGAAACTTATCGTCACCTGCTGCTTACTAAAGGAACAGACAAACTGAAAAACAAAACACCACAAACCCATCCCCGAGGCAAGTACTTATGAGGAGGAAAGAAAATAGCGCCATCTAGTGGAAGAACTCTTCACTGAGGGATACACGGTGGACCAGGACGGGCTTACCCTGCTCTGGGCTCCTGAGGCCCCCTTGCCTCCCTCCGGGCCTTTTTCCCGGGTGAGGAGTGGAGGAAGTGAAGTGAAGCTGTCAGCTACATAGCAAGTCTGGTTACTATTGATAGTTAAAAAATGGATGCTGAGTACTTCAATATCCACATCACTTGAAACCAGGGTGAAAATATCCTTTTTGGATAAAGGAAAAATAATAATAACTTTTAAAAAGGAAGGATAAGGGAAAGATTGTTGTCTGTGGTCATTATTTTCCTTTTTATTCATTTGAAAAATACTCTGACCCTCCTTTGAGCCGGGGACCAGGTTAGCCAGTGACTGCTGCATCCTGGGGGCACCCCTAGCACAGGCACCCAGTAAACGGGGTGGGGGTCGCCATCAGGAGGTGCTTATGAGCAAAAGAAAATCCGCTACCCAGTGAATTAATGCTCTCAACATCCGGTTGCTTTTCCCCTCCTGGGAGGGAAAGACATTGGTGTTTGCTTCATGAACAATACTTCCGGTCACATAACTCCTAGGTTTCAAAGACTACAAATTCCAGTAAAAATCAGTATATTTATAAGTCACTGCTCAGTGATCTAGATTATCGTATTAAGAGGCATCCTGAGGAGTCCGTGGCTATATGGTTTTAATCTGTTTCTTCTAGCAGTAAAAAGATTGAATATGTTGGCTAGAGAAGCATTAAAGCTATTACATGTAACTGTTACCTTAAGAGTTAACAAAAGTGTTAAAATCTGTACATATAGGTAACTGACAATGAAAGATTACCTTCCATCCAATCATTCATCAAAATATAGCCAGTACTTATTGTATGCCAGGACATCAAGATGAGGTGATAGGCTGGGTGTGGTGGTACACACCTGTAATCCCAGCACTTGGGAGGCTGAAGCAGGAGGATCTCTATGAGTTCACAGCCAGCCTGAGGTATATAGCGAAAGCCGGCCTGAACTAAACAGATACCCAGTCTCAAAAAAAAAAAAAAAGAATGATAAAAACAGATGGGTATCTTTTATCTAACAAATGGCCATGTGACAATTACCTGTATACATATCATATAATTAATATATAAAGGAAATATATAAGCAAAATTCTATATATTTACTACATATATGTCATAGGACAAGATGTCAGAAGATTGCACCAAGATGGTAACTACAGTGATATTTTCTAGATGGCAGAATCACTGAAGGCTTTTGTCCAGTGTTTCTATATTTTCTAGTTTTCCTATTTTGAGTTAATGTGGCGTGAGGTCATGATGAGACTCAGATTAAAGTTGAAAAGTGCCTTAAGGAAACTGTGCCAGCCTGCGGCCTGGCTCAGTAGTAGAGTGCTTGCTCAGTGTGGTGAAGGCCATGGGTTTTATCCCCGGTACTGCAAAAGAAAGAAAACAAAAAACAGTAAGGGAACAAATCTCTGTACTGTAAGGCAGAGGTCTGCAGCTCATGAGATGTGCTTTTGAGGCTGTTTGGTTTTCTACTGGGGTCGTCTTCTTCTAGCCTTGGTATGCAGTCCCCTGCTTTGCTGGCACTTGTCCCCAGCCGGCTCAGACCTGCATGACGTTTTTTGGTACCAGGGATCGAACTTACGACCTCACACTTGCCAGGCAGGCGCTGAGCTAAATCCTCAGCCCCATGTTATTTTTAATAGGCACTGACGCAGCCTCCCCTTTCCTACAAAGACTCTGGGTTTGGTCCTCATCCTCTCCTCTGGACTTCTCTTCAACATGTCTTTCACTGAATTCAGTCAACAAGAAATATTTATCAAGTTTCAGTCACAGTGCTAGGCAGATAGAGGATAGGAAGCTAGAAGAAGAGGGCTGGACTCCCCAACATCTCCCCCAAGTATGTTCATGAGGCGCTTGCATTCTCACGCGCGCATCACACGTGCACGTACGCACTAGAACGTCCGCTAGGACGTGGGCTACCGGAGGCCTCGCCCAGGGTTGAGAGAGACCAATAGAAGCAGTGATCTGCTGGGAAATGAAGAAAGACACTAATGACCTATTGCTTTTTGAGCTGGTGTTCACCGAATCAATAGATTAGCCTATGTGGATTACCTGATAACCTAGTATTTAGAAATCTATCCTATTGAAGTAAAGGCATCATTACTGTAATGTAAGATATAAATACAAAAATATTAATTTTAGCAGTTCAAAATGGCAAATGTTAGAATACCTGTCTATAGAGAAATAGGTAAAGAAACCTTTACACTGAATTTGATGCACCTATTTTTAACAGTGAGTTATAGTTGATAAAAATGCTTCAAAATACAATGGACCAATGGACAGAGGGATAGGCGGATAAATTAACATGTGATAAATCAAATGCAATGAAACATTCATTGTGGAACACAGGTGGTGAGTTTATAGGTATTCCCCATTTAATACTTCCAGTGCCTCTGTATGTTTGAAAATGCTTACACTAAGTTGTCAAAGGATAAAAAGGAACAAATCAATTTTACATGCATCGGCCTAGAAAATGATGTTTTTTTAAAAAAAAATCTATGATACGACTATTTTTGTGGTTACAAAAGTCACCTAGAGTGAGAGTCCTAGGTCTCAGAACCCAGCCCTGTCACTCACTAGCTGTGATCTTGTGCAAGTCCCTTCCCAATCTACGCCTCAGTTTTACTGGAAATAAATCTGATTGCTGCTAGGGGGAGAATAGTTAAGTGTCCTAAACCAGTGCAAACCATGAAGTAACCATTCAATAAAAGCTGCCATTAACTATGCTGGAGAGGGAAAATAGGGTGTGTGGGCGATAGATAGATAGATAGATAGATAGATATTTTATTCATTTTTTAATGCAACCTCATGAAAAGATCAGGCAAATGCAGAAAGCAGGGCATTCTCTGACAACTTCCCTGGAAGGACAGCAGAAGGACCGTCCCTGATTAAGTGACACAAAAGCTACATAACAGCCGTGGGCAAGGTCTGCTCTTCGACTGCATCCAAGTTTGAAAATATAACTATCAAAGACATTTTGGGGACAACCAGGGAAACCTTTAACATAGGCTAGGAATTAGCTCATGTTACGGAGTTTTTAGTTTTGTTAAACGTGACCAAGGTGCTTGTCTGCAGTCCATAGTGTTTACGTCCTTGTGGGGAATTGGTACATGTGTATAACACATCTTTACTCCTTGTTTTTTAATTCCTTCTTCTCCCCTCACCTCCATCTCTTGGTCCCCTTCCTATTGGAGAAAGATCTATATCCCTATGATACTACATTTTGTGCTTTACTTACAGTTTGGGTTTCTTGTATAAGAGAAACCAAGCAATATGTAAGTTGATGTCTGATTTCTTTCACTTACCACTGTGTTCTCAAGTTATGTGCTTTTTCCTGCAAATAAATGATTCCTGTATCTTTCTTTAGGGCAGAGTAGCACTGCATTGTGTGTAAATACCACCTTTTCCTTATCTACTCACATGTTCATTTGTTTAAAGAATATATACACTGACATGTTTGAGAAGGAAGTCAAGATATTTGCAACTGACTTTGAAATCTGAACACAACATATGCATAAAATCATGGAGCAAATGAGATGGGTGTAGAATGAGCCGGTGGATATAATGGGTGTACTTTGAGCTTATTCACTCTAATTTTCTTTATTTTTCAGATTTTTCGTAAAAGCTTTAAAACAAAGTAGAAAGTTTTAAAAGGCAGAGATCGTGGTTTGTGAACAGCACTTGCAATGGTGAGGTGTACAGGTCCTTGGCAGTGACATCAGTGTTTTGGCATCAAGCAAAGAGACGCACATTGTGGGAACCTAAAGGCTGAATGTAGTGTCCCTCAAAGTGGGATCCAGGAACCTGGAGCAGCAGACTCTCCTGGGTCTTCCCAGCAATGCAGATCCCTGAGTTCCTCTGCAGAAGCAGCAAACCCGGGTCTACAAAGGTCCGAGGTAAGCTCAGTGCCAGCGCTCACCATGTTTCCCTGTTACAGATGCCCCTTGAGCATTTATTAAATGCACAGATTCTGGGGCCTGAGTGTCTGCCTGTAGCAAATGTGTGGGGTCATTCTGCCTTTGGGCAGGCTCAGAAAGCATTGAGATGATTCTGCAGAGCCACAGTAGAAAGTTTCCTGAACACATGCGGTGAGAATCCTTGGCCGTCTGGTGGAAACCACCCACCGCACCCGGATAGTCTACATAGTCTTGGGAGGTTGAGCAAACAAGATGGCATTTTTCTCAGGAGGCCCTGGTGATTCTTGATGTGAGACAGAGTGGGACTCACCTGAACACAGATGCGAGAAGCCTCGTGCAGGAATGGCCTGTGGGAGGTTAGTGGAAGGTGCGGACTTAGGCGTGGGCCCCTGCAGGACCGCCCAGAGGGAAGGCAGGACCTCCACCCTTGTGGTGGCGCTCTCATGTCTAAGCTGTCCTGTAGGTGTCTTCCCACACGCACCCAAAGGCTAGTGTTTCCTTTAGAAAGTGTGCTTTCAGTAATTGGAGTTCCCACTGTAAATTCATACTCTAGATTGCTAGGTGCGTGGAAAATACAAGTTTAGCTGTCTGTGTGTCAAGTGCTGGAAGCTGACCTAATTCCTTCCTTTCCTCTTCTCCTTTGTTCCTTTCTCCCTTCCTTCCTTTCTTTGTTTCCTTTTCTTCCTCTCCTTCCTTCTACTCCTCTCTCTCTTCTCCCTCATCCTTCTTCCTGCAAAAAACAGAGAAGCCCTGGTGAATTTGCTAGAGTAAATATGTCCCTTTGGAAGCTCCTGGATCTGATATCCTGCAAGCAGCCACGCACTTTAATCTCCTATGGACTTCTACAGTTCATGGAGACCAGGACAGACTCTCACCAGAATAAGGTTTTGGTCCTATACAGAGGTTTCTCCACCTGGCAGACAGGAAATAGCCTTGCCTCACCTTCCCTGCCACCCCACCCTGCTGCCAGCCTTCAGAGCCCCCCTTTCCAGCCTGTTTTCAGCGCCTCAGACACCTCAAGCTCCTGGCTGCCCCAGGCCTTGACACCAACTCCTCCTGGTGCCCTGGTTCTCCTTTGATCCACACTCAGGACACTCAGAGGCTGGTGCCTCCTTCAGGAGTTGGCTCAAAAGTCACCTTCTTAGGACTTTCCACGCACGCTAAAGTAGTGGCACCTTCCTGGTAGCTGCATTCGCTGTAGGCAGACATACCGCTTGGTCATTTGCTTGTGTCTTTCATTATTTTTCTTCCTTCATCAGATTTTAAGATCTACAAGCAGAGTCACCTGTAGGATTCCCAGTAGCTTTACAGAGCCTGCCACACAGGGACACACTGTAAATATCTGTGAACTGAGCGAATAAGTCTTAGGGTAGAAAGCACCTTGGGGAAGCCAGTTCCTCTGCTGTAATTAAGTAACCTCTGCATGTGCTATGAGACCCAGCCTGTGACGATGTCCTTCCCCACTCTGCAGCAAACCAGACTGAGAACAATGATCGTTCATCGTCTCCAATATGTGCAACCTAAAGGACTTTCTTCTGAGATTATGCTTTTCCTGCTGGGGGTTCTGAATGCCTTCTGTTAAACCATGGTGACAGGGAGTAGTCTCTGGCTGCTTGGTGTACTTACTTTGGGAAAATAAAAACTTGGCAACTTCCACCGGGCTTCTAGTTTTTTGGCCTATGGAATTCAGAAGTCTGGAAGCCACAGGTTTAGGGGTGGAAATGACCCATCCCTCTAATTTGCTACTTTAGCAGAGGCCCAGGCGGCTGACCGCTGCTCCCCTGGTTGACTTTGGATTTCAAAGTGTGCTCTCTTTAAGCCCCGCCCCCCGCCCCCGTCTCGCTAGCAGCCACCCACGGTGACCACAGGGGTGTGCCTCCGCTCAGCTCTCCTCCTGGAGTCCTTTGCCACAGGTGGTGACCAATTCCGTGGCGTTTGTGCCAAAGCCACACTTCCCCAGGGGGGCCCCGGCCCAGGGCCAAGCAGGGCCGTCCCTGACCAGCTCCTGCAGGGCACCCTTTGTTTGGGGGCAGCACAGCCACTTGCAGAGCCCTTCTGCCCTGGCTCCTCTCTCAGGCCTCACCGCTGCATCCTCCTGGAAGGCCGCTCCTGTTCCTTCTCACCTCCTTCTCGGGTATCCTCCCTGGGATGCCCTGCAGGAAAGGGTGGGCGGGTCCAACTTTGGCTCGGCATTCACCTGACCGGATGCACTTAACCAATGGCTTACAGTGACTCAGAACAGGGCAAGGTATTCTAAATGTCACCTGTGTGAGCACAGACAAGGGACTTAGGGTTTCACCACCCATAAATTGGGGATAATCCTGTTCCCCTTGGAGAGGACAGCACCTGTGGTGCCTGACAGTGCCCGGCAAGGGTTAGATGGCTATGGATAACCCCACCCATGGCCACGGGAGTGAACTGCATGGATGATTCAAAAGCTGTGGAACTGATGAAAATGTGTCTCGCATATTTAAAGAAAAAGCAAACCAAAGCACAGAATTTTTGGAAGTTGGATATAAAGGGACTTGGAAGTTTCCTAAGGTTATCGGTGTGTGATATCAATCCATCTAATGTGAAATGAGTTTTAACCTAGATTCCCATTTCCAAAGCAGGGAAGCTGGGAGGAGTGGATTCAGGTCAGCTAGAAACACAGCCAGCAGGCAGGGAGATGCTTGTTGGTTGTCAGGAGCACAAGTCATTCCAGATTCAGCTCAAGAAAGGTGTGGTTCCACACCCGCACGCACATGAGGACAGGCAGGGGTTGTAGGATAAGACTCTGGTGACCCAACACCAGTGCCCAGAGTTGAGAACATCTGAAAACTGATTTCATATGGGCCAGGCTGGCACATGCACCAGACAGACTCCTACAGATGGGCTCCAGTTTACTGTGGTTCAACTTGTGGTTTATTCACAAGTGTGCGAGAGTAACCCGTCCACACACAGCGGACACTCTGCTTGGAGTTTTGCAGTTGGGTCTTTTCCTGAGCTAGCCTGCTGTGCTAGGGCCCCCTCTTGACCTGCTGGGCAGAGACAGCATCGAGTTGCTGCCCCTGCTTAGACCCAGAGGGTGAACAGCCCGTGCCACGACGTGCTAGGTTACTAAGCTCAGATGCCGCCTGGGTTCGGTGCTTCCAATGTGCTTTCAACTTACGGTATTTTTAGCTTATGATGGGAGGTTGGGACAAAACCCATCACAGAATGAGCAGCATGGGTAGGAAAGTAGTTTCTATATTTAAAAATATCATTTACAAGTAATTATAAGACTTGCTCTTATAAGCATGTTAGGAGATCTAAAAATAAATGGCACGTAGTAGGTACTTGATGAATATTAACTTTCCTCATTATATACAAATTAGAATGCATTAATGTGGCTTTTCTTTACCCACCCTTGTAAATCAGGATAGAGAGCCACATCCAGACAGAAAGCCAGTGCTCTGTTAGCCCAGGATAACACGGCAGCTGCCCGCACCAATACCCTGAGTCGCCAGCACATTCTTACACAGTGTGGTGGCCTAGTAATCTAAGCCGTTTTGCTGCAGGTTGGCCCAGGCAGACTGGCCAGAGAGAGCCTTAAGTGAAGCAGCTCTGGGACTCTTCAGATTCTGTCTTCATTCTTTTAAAGTTCTTTCCCCTCCGAGAGTAGTTCTTACATATGATTCAGTTTCTCTAGAATTGGTCCAGGGAAAAGACTCCTTACCTCTGGTTTTAAGTCAATAGAATGCACAAGCCAAGGGCCTTGAACAGTTGTGATTGTTCTTCATGAGTCAGAGTGGAATGTGAGATGGATAAGAATGCTGACTCCGTGAAGAAAGAAAAAATGTACTGCGGGAAAATATGCATACCCTTTCCACCATCTGTACATGTGAATTTCTGTGGCACGAAGTACATACACAATGTTGCACAACCATCATTCCTATCTAGTTCCAGAACTTTTTCCTTACTCCAGACTGAAACTCTGTATTAGTTACGGTTTGCTAGAGGAGACGAACCAATGAAAAATATGTATAATTACATGAAAGGATCTATTGGGCTTGCAGGATCAAAGTGCAAGAATCCACAGTGGCAGTCTGCACACCAAAGAGCTGGAAGAGCCCGTATGGAAGACACAGAAAAAGAGAGATCAAGGATGTAGCACCTGTCCAAGGTAGAAGGCCTGGGAGCTCACCTGAGAGTTGCTGATGTGAGTCTGAGCTGTGCTGAAAGGCAGAAGAAACTGGAGATCTGGGGACCAGTGTTGTAAGGTGATAACAGCCAAGGGGGCAATGGCTCAGGAAGACTGGAGCTCTTCAAAATGGTGATGCTTCCTTCTTCTTATCCTTTTTATTCCACCCGGGCCACAAGCCTATTGGTTGATGCCCTGGACCTACAAGCAGAGTAGGTCTTCCCCACTCAGTTTGCTAGCATTCGTGTCAATCATCCATGGACACACCCAGACTGAACTTTACTAATCTACTGGTGCTTCTTAATTGATTCAACTGACATAACATGATTAAGAGTCACACGGTACCCACTAAGCAATAGGTCTCCATTTCCCTTCCTCTCAGCCCTGTCAACTGCTATTCTTTCTGTCTCTTTGCATTAGAATACCCCAGGTACCATATACACATAGAATTACACAATATTTGTCTTTTTGTGATTGACTTATTTCATTTAGCATCATGTCATCAAGGTTGTAACACACTCCTTTTTTCTTTTGTCTCCAGCACCTGGCTCAGCACACATCATATAATAGGTACCCAGTAAGTGAGGTTGAAAAATATTTCAGGAAGAAAATTTTTGGACAGTTTCCTCCAGGACAGAATTAGATAAGAAGGACTAACTCTATTTTGCAAACCCTTAGGTACAGTCAATTTGACTGATTTCAAAATAATAAATCCCAACCAATTAACTGGTGTGGTTATTCAAATAAAATAAAAATATAAGCGAATGAACCACAAAATTCAAACACAAATGCAGATAGGTTCACACATCTTAAAAATAAACAAATGTGTGAAGCATTAATTATAGTTTTTTATAGTAGAACATCTCGTAATGTGTCACAGATTAACTTTCAAATAAATTCAGACAGAAGGTTATGTGTAAGCATTGCAAAACCAGTCCTATTTACAGGAATTATTTAGGTCAGGATTACAAAAGTGGGACTTTTGCACTCGTGGAACTTGTGGAGAGATAACTTGCTCCCAAATGGCACAAAAGAAAGAAAGTAAAAATTTTTCAGGCTGGAAGTCATCAAATCCATATTCTGGCCTTGTTATTGGTTCAAGAATTGTTGGGGCCGGGGATTTAGCTCAGTGGCATAAGTGCCTGCCTTGCAAGCGTGAGGTCATGAGTTCGATCCCTGGTACAAAAAAAAAAAAATTGTCTCTAATTTTTTCAATTGAAAGTACAATTGAAATTATCCACAGGCTTATGTAGTTGAATATAAATCTTGAGTTATAGTTTTATAACCTGAACAAACACCAGAATCCCCTTCTCTGATATTTTTTAAAAGTGACCTTTGTATGATGAAAACATCCTATAATTGCTGGCACTAACAATTTCCTCCTAACCAGGCACTACTATCACTGAGGATACATCACAGTCAATCATGATTAACCCCTGGGCTAGCCAGCTTTCTGTCATTGTAACAAACACCTGAGACGATAATCTTGTAGGAAGAAAAGGTTTATTTTGGTTTTCAGTTTTAGGGATTTCAGTCCGTGGTCAACTGGCCTCATTTCTTTGGTCTGGGGCAAAGCAGCACATCAGGCAGAAGCCCCAGGCTCTCAGCAGGGGATCATAAAGGAAGCATGGGGAGGGCCACACTGTCTCCTTTGGGGCCACACCCCCAAGACCTGAAGACTCTCATGAGGCTCCACCCCTTAAAGGTTCCATAATGTCCCAGTAGCACCAGGCGGTGGACAGCACCTTTACCACCAAGGGCTTTAGGGGCACAGTTAAGATCCAAACTATAGCAAACCCATCTTTTTCACACCCTTGAGATAATCCCAGGCAGAATCTTATGAAAAGTGTCCTCGTTCCATGCTTAAATTGTACACCAAGCTTTCTCAGAGTCTTGGTTGTGCTAACATTCATTATGAAGCTTCTGCAGACCACAGAATGGCGTTTCCTGAACTTGAGTCCAGAACCTGTGTTCCCAAGTCATGTCTGTAGTGCTACTGTTGTCCACATTACATTTAAAGAAATTCTGGTTCTGATAATAGATCAGAGAAAAGCAATAAAGATGACAAAAGAACTGGGAAATGGTACTTACCAATTCCACAAACACATACCAAAACTATGTGTTTTTGCAGGTAATACAGAAAGGGATCAAGCCCAAGCTTCAGGCAAGAACAAAACAAAACTAGGTTCAAATCCCACCTAGTCCAGCGCCCAGGAGCTGTGTATTATGAGTTGATTACCTAACCTCATGCTGTCTCCATTTTCCGTCTGGCTTAGTGCACTGTGCCAGGATTATATGAGATAATATCTAATTGTATCGACTGCAGTCCAGCCAGAAGACAGAAAGCATACTGATTATTTCATCAGAGATTATTAATATAAGGAGTTGTGAACTGAAAAGCCAAAAAGAAAACACAGAGGTAGCAATTGCAGGACGCAGCTGCCACCAGGGAGCTGAGGAAACAGAGTGAAGCTGAACTGATAAAAATTTAGAAGACTGGGGGCTGGGCACCCACAGAGTGGGACACTCAAAGCCCCAATGGGGAGGCGCCAGGCTGCAGGGCTGGGCTGGCAGCATGGAGGGCAGAGGGGTGAGGGAGCAGGTTTGGCAAATGTTGGAAAAACTGCCAGCTGGACCCCACTGCTGCTTCTGGACCTCACTGTGACTACCAAGGTCAAAAGGCAAGGCACTCAGAGGAGCAGAAAGCAAACAGGAAGCCCACCGGAAAGAAACAGGAAGGGGGAATCCTGTCTACTTCCTATCTTCCCATCTCTCTCTACTGCTCAGGTTTGTGAGGCTGCATACGGAGGCAGCCTGCAGAGCATAAATGCCGTTTGCAGTCACAGGCTCATCATCCAACATCACAAAGGGAAGGGTGGTAGAATGAGTTTAGAGCTGAGAGGCAAAAACCTGTTTGCTGAAACAAATACAAATCATTTAGAGCAGAGAAAATCCAGCTATTCCTCCTTCTCCTAACTTAACTGACTTAGTGCAATGTTGAGTGCATATTTTTTGCAGAATTTCTATAGAGCCTAGCTATGCTAAAGATAGCAGAAATTTGGCCGGGGATATAGCTTAGCGGCACAAGTGGCTGTCTGGTAAGCCTGACGTCCTAAGTTCGATCCTGGGTACCAAAAACAAACAAAGATAAAGATTAGATGGCTGGAGGTTCAATGATTTAAACAAAACAAATGTGCTCAGGATTTCTTTTCTCTCTGGCTATGCTGAGGTATCCAATCCAGGATTTCAGGCATGCTGGGCAGGAGCTTTACCGCTGAGCAATACCCTCACCCCAAGGCAGGCTAAACTTGCATCTCACACTGTCAATGTCTATAAGACCAAACTCTTTGATTCTGCTCTCCACCTCCATCCCATCCCAAATACTTCCCTCCCTCAGGCTTTAAACTGCTGCTTAGAAAGCTCACCCCCTGTGGTAACTGTTTAACCCTGCCCTGAGGGGAGCCAACACTGGCCCCAGTGCAGGGCCACTGCCCTCTCTCCAACTCTCGCTCTGGCTCCACGCCTCCTCCACTCACTTCCCGTGACCCAGGCCTTCCTGTTCCTCCCACACCCCAAGCTCTTCTCAGTCTAGCCCATTGTCCCTGTTCCTTCCATCCTGGGCCCAGGCTGCTTCTCTCCAAACCCTTAAGACTCAGCAAAACTGTAGGTTCTGCAGTGAGGCCTTCTCTGCCCCCATCCTGTCAGCAGCTGTCACCAACTTGTGTGGTGTATGCGCTGTTATCTGATTGTTTGCTGTTTGTTGTTAGTCTCCCCTTATCCCCAGCCCGTCTTGAGTTCCACAAAGGCAAAGACCTGTAGTGTTTTGCTCCTTCTCTATCTAAGCACCAGGAACAGAAGTGAGTTCAGACTGGATCTTCTAAGGATTTCACTGAGTGAATGAAAGCTTGAGTAAATGAACAGTATTCCAAGAAATAGAAATGTGACTAAGACAGAGTCTGGCTTCTGAATAGAAAAAGCGAAGTCATCATCCATTTTTTGTTGCTATAATGAATTGCCTGTGGCTGGGAAGTCTTACAAAAAAACAAGGTTTGTTTAGCTCAATTCTGGAGGTTCAGGGCCATGGGCTCACAGCTGGTGACCGCCTTGTTGCTGAAAAGGCTTCAGGCAGCCACATGGGACAACAGGGAACATAGGTGTGAATCCTGTAGGTCTCTCTCTTTCTCTCTTTCTAAAGCACCCATGTTCAATCATGGGGACTTCACCATAACAACCTTCTTTAATCCTAATCACCTCCCAAGTTCCCACTCCAAACACCACAGTTGGATTACATTTCACTTAATACCTCCCAAGGGCTTAAACTTCAACACCTGGACTCTTGGGGACACTCATATCACATTCAAACTGCAGTAATGGACGTACATGCCCAGACTCACTGGTATCACCTTAACAAGCACGAATTACCACGCCCAGAGCACTCACTGTCACCATCAAAAGTCAAGCTCTTGGACTCAAGTGTTTCCTTCCCTGCTACTGCAATAACATTTTGTTCCTGATTTTGCTGCCTCTACAATTCCCCCAATTCAAATGCCAAGCCACTCTCCAAATTTGTATATTTATGAATGACTGATATATTCTACAGCTAATCCAATGTTATTAAATTTTAATCTGTGTAGACAAAAATAAACATGGAACCAGGTAGTACACACTTGTAATCTCAGTATTCAGGAGGGTGAGACAGGAGGATGGCTGGGAGTGTGAGGTCAGTCTGAGCTGCATACTGAGTTCCAAGCCATCCTGGACGACCTAGTTAGACCTTGTCTCAAAATAAATAAACATGAGTTCCAACACTTTTCCCACCTCCCAATGCATGCTGCTGTACTTCAGTATTGCTCTCTCTAAAAACCGACTATGGCTATATTGCCATTTAAAATCACGGCAGCGACTCCTCAAACAGATTCACTTGTTTAGCAAATATCTGTTAAATGGTGAGGTCTGTGCAGAGCTCCGGGAACATCCAGTTAAACAAGTCAGTCCCTGGACCGAGCAGTTTCCAGTCCTTCCAGAGACAGAGAAGTAAACGAGCCAATAACGCAAGCCGGGTACTAAGTGCT
>PVLA01000061.1:292976-367175 GCA_004027455.1 Hydrochoerus hydrochaeris
GGGGGGGGGGGTGCGCGCAGTGGGTGGTGCAGAAGTGGGGGGTACGGCCTAGACTATCTGGTGGCAGAAGACAGCCGCTGAAAAGTTTTAATCAAAGTGACTTAACCTGTTTTTTATAGAGACCTGAACCTGGCTGAATGTGGAGAATGGATGCCTATTTTGGGGGGACAAAGGGGTGTTTCAAAGTCATCTCTCTGTGGGCCGAGAAGCCTGGCATGTTCTGGGCAGTGGGACTAAAGGAAGAGTTTAGAAAGAGGAGATTCCTCAAAAAAGCTAAAATGAGACATTCTATTAGACCCAGCTGTTCCCCTCCTAGGTCTCTTCCCAGAAGAATTAAAAACAGCCTAAGACTGCAGTATGTGCACACCCATGGTTATAGCAGCATAAACTCACAACGGCTACATCTCGGAAGTAGTTTGTATGGCCATCAACAGACGAATGGATAAAGAAAACATGGTATTTACACACCATGGAGTACTACTCTGCCACCCAGAAGGACAAACTTGAACCATTGGTAGGAAAAGTCATGAACCTTGCTACCATAATGTTAAGTGAAATAGATACAGAAGCTTAAATATCACAAAGTTTCTCCTGGATGAGAAACCAAAATAGCAGTAAAAGGCAAAATAAAAGATAATAGGAAATAGGGAGCTAGGTCTTTTGCAGAAAGGAAGGGAGCCGAGACAGGAGGAGGGAGAGGGAGAATAGAGGAGGAAGATGTGTTAGCCTGATGGACCGACTCCCCAGGAGGAATGTGACCATTATGCACTCCAAAGAAGAGCTAATGACAAAACGGAAGAAGCAAGGATGGCCATGCTTCTGCTGGGGATCTGCGTGGGGATGGTATCTTCCCGAGATGAGGACCTGGGAGTCAGGCCTGCGTTAAGGGCAAGGTGACCAGCTGAGCTTTGGACTTGCCCAGGAGCCATGAGGCTGAGTAGTGATGGACGGGTCGGGCTCAGAAGACCCAGCTCAGGGACGGGATGGAACCAGCAGTGGCTGGAACAGCAGACTCCCGAGGCCTGAGCCAGGCGGGCAGCCTGACATTCAACAAGCAGCTGACGTTGGAGGAAGCGCAGCGCAGAGCCAGGAGCAAAGAGGAAGGTGGATCAGTAGGTGAGGAAAGGAGACAGAACTGACGTCCTCATATAGGGCGGAGTCAAGGTTTGCTAAATGAGCAGGGACAGGGCAAGGTGGGGCCCCCGGACGGGTGGAATGTAATTCTGAGGTTCCACAGTTGGAAAGAGAGAGTGTTGCTGACTCAGGAGGGGAGAGTGGGTGAGAAGCAGGTTTTGTAGGAAAACGTGTTTACTCTGGATATACTGGAAGTGCCTAGAGGGGTTAGAGGTTGAACTGCCCACGGCCATTTCAATGAATGCCTGAAACTCAGCAGAGAGAGCAGACATAGAGGAATCGATCAGATGGACAAGACTGATCTGGAAAGATGCTGAGGCTGTCAGAGACAGGGAAGCAGGCGTCCTTGGGTCAGATTCACCTACAGGGTTCTTAGCCTACAGAAGCCCAGGAGGGATGTCAGACTTAGCGAATCACACGTTTGAGAGGCTGGATCTGGGGGGGCTGCAGTCTTCCCTGGCTCCCTCTCGGACTCAGGCCTTAAGCAGGAGAAAGACCTGACTCAAAAGCCTAGCGAAGCGAGTTTCTAGATGGAGGAAAGGCGTTCTGGGTGGGGTCCCTCAAAGGGCCGCCGGGCACCTGTGGGGACAGCTGTTCAGGTAGAATAACGGAGGTGTAAAAGAAGACTTAAGGGCACAAGAGACAGGGAAAGGAAAGTGACCGCACTGAGGGCTCCTGGCCTCGCCCCGGGTTAGGGTCACCTGGGGAACTTTCAGTGGGTGTGTCCAGGATCTCATATCAGCACTGGGGAATCGCTGGTGTAGGATACTTTCTCAGGATGTGTGGAGCCAGGGAAAATAGAAAAAAAGTGGAAATCAAACAGAAATGTGGTGGATTGAACCCCAGTGTGGTGCTGGGGGTGGACGGCCCACCTGAGGACTGTTGCCAGCAGCGTAAAAAGGACACCTGGAGAGGAAGAAGTGTCACTGTGGGTCCTCCTGGAGGAGCTTGCCGAGCTTCTTTCCTCTGGTAGGAACTCGGCTGCTATCCTCAGAGGAGCTCAAGGCCGCCCAGAGTGGCTGCGGTTCACCTTGCAGGAGCTCCTTACTTTGAGCATCACTTCCTGGCTCAGGAGGGGAAGAGGGTGCTGTTTAGCCTCCAGGGGAAGCTTGTCACACTGGCTTCCTGGTAGGAACTTGCCTGTTCTGGTTGTCCTAGCAGCTCAGGTTCTTGCTGTTGCTGAGAATGGCTGTGATACTTTTTTGGGGGAGCAGTGGTCCTTATTTCGAGTGTTATTTCTTGGTTCAGGGCAGAGCCCTCAACCTACCGGTAGATTCTTCACCACACTGGCAGAGACTTTCAGCTTCCACTGCTGACTTTTGGGCCTTCCCAGTACAGATCCATGAAACAGACTTTGTCACGGGCTCTAGGACTCCAGTTGGATTTGTGGGGGGCATTGTCTTCAATGGGCTCTAGGTCTTCAGCTGGACTCATGCAAGACAGTGCCTTGAGATCCAGGTCCCCAGCTGGGTTTTTTTGGGATCTTTAGTGTAGGGACAGATTTCCTGCCCTTTTCGTGCTTCATTCTTTGGTTGACTATTATAAAATAATTCCATAAACCATGTGTCCTATATTAAATTGCTTTCCTTATGAGCTCTGACTACAAAAAGCCACAGGATTGAAGAAGCTGGGTTGGGGGAGGGGTTTCCAGCACAAATTGGGGCTGAAGGAAGTAGGTTAAGTTGAAGATGTAGGAGAAAAGAGGGACACAGGTATACTTTTGTGTGTTTGATGCCCGGAAGAATGATCCAGTAGAGGTGGAAACTGACAGTGCCACGGGTAACAGGAGTAACTGATGGACTGACATTCTTGAGAAAGCCTGTTCACCTAGATAATCACCTAATCACATGGCTCACTTTCTAGCCTCCTTCAGGCCTTATGAACATTGCTGAAGCCTTCCCTGGCCCCTGACCGTGATTTGAAATAGCAAGGCCACCTCTACCCTGCACATTCTCTACCCATTTTTTTTTTTTTGGACTGGGGATCGAACTCACAACCTTGTACTGGCCAGGCAGGTGCTTGTGCCACTGAGCTATATCCCCAGCACCCTGGTGACTTTCACCTTCCCTATATCACTGATCACCTAATAATGCACTACCTTTTACACACTGATCTTTCTCTCTTCTAGACTGTCACTCACAAAGGTGGGGGTTTTACTTATTTCATTCAATGATATGTCCCCAGGACTCAAATAAGCTATAGTATCTTTGATACTCAAGCACCATTTAACTATTCAATGAGCAGAGTCCAAGAAGGAAGCACAGATCAGTTCAAGAGCACAAGTATAGAGTCAACCTCAAAAGGAGATGTAATATATGCTCCTCCTGGGGAAGAAAGGATGTTTACTGGCTTTGGACATCTAAGCAAAGTCATGACTGTAAAGCAATATACACAGGGCTTTGCCATGTGGTATGCCCAGGTCCATGCAGTTCACCCATATTAACTGGCAGCCTCACAATAGCCTATAGCTACGATCTATCATCCCCATCACAGAGATGAGGAAAGTGAAGTGAGATAAAGCAGTGTGTCCAAGGGGATTAGCAAGCCAGCGGCAGACCTGGGATAAAACTCAAGATGCTGATTTTAGGGTCCATCACCTCCACCTCCACACTCTACTACCTCTTCAAGGTGCTTTGGTGAGAGGGTTGGAGCAGTAGTGGGACACAGATGTTGAGAAGATGTCTGGAATAGCAGCGAGAGCTTACTCAGTACAGGTCCATCTGGAAGAAAATAAAAGGCTTTGTTGAGTAGTGCAGAAGGCTGGATACAACCAGATGACATGGTCTGGTGGTGGGCTCCACCCACAGGGCAGGTCACTGCAGTACAGTAACTCAGTTAAACCAAGTTTGCAGGTTGGCAGGATGGACAGAGTAGTCAAGCAAACAAAGTAAAACGGAAGTAAGCTTCAAATAGCTGAACGAGGAACCCAGCAGCAAGTTAACCAACTTTGAGTTTCAGGGATCCAGGAAAAGCCGGTCATAGCATCGAGCAAGGAAGACTTTGGAGGAATATAGTAAGGTAGGCGTGAAAGCTACACGGTCAGAGAGGGGGCTCAGTGTTCACCTTAGGAAAGGGGGCGAGCGAACTGTCCAGAGGGACAAGGGCCATCTGAGGCAGGACCGAGTCCCTGTGGCTGACCTCACTTCCTTCCTTCTTCGCCAACCCCCCATTGCTATGTCAATGCTTCAAATCCCCACAAGCCAAGGGAAAACTTTTCTTTCTGTAACTGATGGTAAAGCTTAGAAGGGAGATAAACCAGTGCTTTGTGTCCAGTCCTCGAGGAAGAGCTTTCGGTTCCTTCTGTAGAGATTAAGAGACTAAGGATACCAAGATCTCTCAGCAGGCGCCCCAGTTGCAAAGAAAGAAGGGATCATTGGATGAGGGAGCAGCTAGTAGTTGGAAAGTCCATATAAATGGAGCCCTTGCTGGGACTTTTGGAAAGTAACAACTAATCTATATAAGCCAAGTATTTTAGCTTCCTAATAATTCATCCAAATCAAATGCTTTTACGTGTGTTCTCGCAGCATGTCACCTTCACCACTACTGGCAGATCCTGACATCAGCCTCCAGGAGTCAGTGTACAGATGCTTTTTGTGATGGGATTGTGTTCCAACAGCAAAAAGGTAAGGTGAGAAGGTCTTATGTAGAAACACATTTAATACACCAACCCTACTGAGCACCTTAACTTGTTGTATATTGCAAGCCCAGGAAAACCTGAAAGCTAAAATCTGAATATGGTTTCTACTGAATGTGTATCACTCTTGTAACACTGCAAAGTTGAAAAATGTTAGAGAGAAAGAAGCATTGTTAAGTCAGAGAGCCATTTATACTTGTTTTTCTGTGACTGTCTACCAAATTCTTCATCGTTATTACCCCTGGGGGCAGGAAAAACAATCCCTCTAGCTGCAGCAAGAACAGAGGACACACTGTCTCCAAGAGGAATGAAAAGTAACCAATAAATGGTATCAAAGTGAGTATTATTCACCCTTAAAAGGCAAATAATTCTGATGCAAGCCACAATATGGATGAACCTGAAAGACATGCTAAGTGAAGCACACCACACTTACAGGACAAACAGTACGATTCCACTTACATGGGGACGCTGGGATGGTCAAGTTCATGGACAGGAAGTAGAATGGCGGTTATCAGAGCCAGGAGAGTGGGACCAGAGGATGGGAGTTGGCGCTCTGAGGGCACAGAGCTTCAGTTTGGGATAAAAAAAAGTTCTGAAATGGACCATGGTGATGGTTGCACAATGATGTGAATGTATTTAATGTCCCTGAATTTCACACTAAGCAGTGGTTAAAATGGTAATATTCATGCTTTGAATATTGTACCACAAAGTTATAAAAACGGAATGTGAAAAGTGGAGGATTGCAGGATTGCTAAGATCTACTTCCCAACTAGGCTTCCGGGATGGAGGCACAAACAGATCTGTAAAGGAAGACAGGATGACCAGGTGGAGAAGTGATCTGCGTATCTCGAGTTACAGGGCAAAGTGCGTGTTAGGATTGATTCTGTTACACACTGCTAGTGAGCGCACGCAGGGCTGTGGTGACTTCCGGAGCAGGGCGGATGTGCTTCTAACACCAATGCTCCTTTCATGGACAAACACACTGAGGTCAAGAGTCTTGCCTGACCTTTTGTAGCCAGGTCCTGCAAGTTATTTATGACATAGTTACTAAGTGCAGGTCAAAGCTTGATTTGGCTTATATGAATGAACAGATTTTTTTGTTTTTTGGCAGTACTGAGGATTGAGCCCAAACCTCCTAAGTGCTGGGCAAGAGCTCTACCCCGAGCTACTTGTTCCCAGCCCTCGGATGTCCTCCTGAAACAGCTCTGACTGGAGTGAAATGCCGTTAAAGACACGAAGATAAAGGTAAGCCACCATTCTTAATACACACAGGACAGAAAAAGCCTTGAAGCAAATTACTTTATAGCTCAGAGGGATACTGGACTTATCTGAAATAAAAATACACTAGAAAAAATGGGTATTTATTTCTTTCAGTGATTTTTTTGAAAATGCCTCCTCTTGAGAATAAATTCACTATGCAGGAGGAAATCTAACGGAAGACATTAAGAGTCACATGGACCTTCCCTGATACTTTTGCTAATCTAATATTTGACAAGGAAGCTGATAAATTTAATTACCCAAGAAATTTTATTATCTGGGTTTTATAAATCTGCCACCTATAGATCAGCATCATTTTAATATATGACACATTGGGAATAGTCAAAAACCCTATCTTGCATTTATGATTTAACAACCTATGTTTAAAAATTAAGACTTGTGCTTATGTAACTATGATGTTAAGGGAAATTAAAAACCAAAGAGCTTGATATTTATAAAAGCGCATTTCAGGAAAGGATTTAAAGAACAAAGCCCTTTCCAACTCTTTTGTAAACTGAGGAACATACAATTACTTTAAAGAGAAATACTTTTCTTCCAAATTATGTCACTCCAGATTATGTCAAAGGCAAACTATTTGGCAATCTTGAGACTTTTAGCTTCCGAATTTCAGATGGATTGTTTTCCAGAATGATTTTTCCAAATGATTCTATGAAATCATCTAGTGATAAAAAGCTAAATTGCTGATATTCATCTGGATTTTATGGATTAACACAATATTCCAGTGCTTACCACTGAGCAATAGGGAACCACTCACTTCCAGTATCCAAGTATTGCATAAATACAGTTAAAATAAGAATTTTCAGGGCAACCCGCTTGGGACCCCCTTCTGTCTCTCTTCAGACAGAAGCTTTCTTTCTCTCAATAAATATATTCTGCTCTCACCTCCTTTGTTCCTAAAATTCATTCTTTGATTTTAGAGAACACGAACTTGAGGACATAGTAGGGCGGGAGTTTCTTCCCCTATATCATTTGGAGGTCATCCCCCAAGATCACTGGATGGATATGGGTAACACAATGCCAAAGCCTCTCTCCTTTGGAATGCATTCTTAAGCACTGGAAGATGTTCAACCCTTTCACGTTGAAAAAGAAACAATTGCTATTTCTCTGCAGGAATGCATGGCCTACGTACCCCCTAGAGCCCAAGTGGAATACCGAGACTTAAAGCTGTACACATACCCAAGAGGAAATCGCCTGGTACCTATCGAGGGCCTCTAGACAGGATCTCTGCAGAGGTACCTCGGACTGCCGTTCAAACTCTGCGACCCTGTTCAGCCTGAAGCAGCTAGACCCGGTCTTCTGCCCCGTTACCCATCACAGCAGTTCAGGTTACTTTTCCAGAGGGGGGATTGTTGCAGGCAGCTGAGTCAGTCAAAAATATTATAGGCAGTGAGATGGGGCTGGGTCCTCGGTGGAGCCAGTGCAGACATCTGGCAGATGTGGGGAAGATGACACCTCTGCTGTGGACCAGGCCTCAAGACAAAGGGCCAAACAAATGCACCCATATCCTGAGGATACCCTAAATAGTTCCCATCCCCCTAGGAAAGTCACTGCTCTGTTAAGAATGCCCGCTTTCTACATGACTACTTCCCCATTTGTCCCCAATGTAATCAATTTTACCTGAACTACTGATCTTATTGGCTAACTACAGTTATGTCCCACCTTATGCCCATCTGCCTTGTGAGTTCCCAGTCTTCCCTTTGAACCCATGGTCTTACTCTATAAAAATCTTTGGAAAAGACAGAGTCCTGGGTAACCCGCTCAGGACCCCCTTCTGTCTCTCCAGACAGAAGCTTTCTTTCAATAAATATATTCTGCTCTCAAGGAAAAAAAAAAAAAAAAAGAATTTTCTGTGATGTTCAATACTGTTGACTCCACATCGGGATTAATGCTAAGGACACGACTGTCTGGATGTCAGGCAGCCTCACAGAGTCTTTAGTTTGTCTTTGTCTTGCTCTTTCTGACTGCAAAGTGCGAAGGATTCCTGCACAAACTGCCTGCACATCGGGCACTGCTGAAAGTACCCGACGCAGCCATCGCACAGGCACGCGTGCCGGCAGGGCAGCAGCACCCAGTTCACGCTCCCGTTCTGGCACACGACGCAGTCCTTGCTGCTGTCCTCCGAGGGCTCCACCTCGCCTTCGCACAGCCCAGCCTTCTCCAGCAGAGTGCGCTCTGCTCGCTGCTCATCCGGCGAGGGGTGGCTGGAGGGAGTGGGATTGTTACTTGCAGACATGAAAAGTTGCTGGGGAAAAAGTGTAAAGATCTATATAAACATATGGAGATATGACAGTTAAGACAGGTATACTACTAATTTCTCTTAGTTCATTGAAAAGTTTGTGCTAATATTGTTTGAACAATTAAATGCCTTTATCTTGTACCCTGAGTAACTAATCTAAAAATAACAGTATGCACTATATTAACTACTGATATTCTTCTGTTATCTTGTTTCGAAATTTTATTTTATCTTTTTTCTCTTGAAAATTTTAAAAAAAGATAATGATAAGTAGCAAATACTCCTTAAGTCAGGAGGTCATAAGAGCTTCTTAAAATGTATGAGCTAGCAAGTCCAAGAGCAAAGAATAGTTAACTTTTATAATAACTAAATAGTATACACCTAGTCTTTGAATAGTATAAACACCCAGTCTTTGGAACTCTGTAAACAAGAGACACAGATAAAGTACAACTTACCTTAAGATCATGAAATTGACCCTGAGCCAGGAGTAAATATTGATACAATATTCTGCAGGAAAGTTTGTAAGTCTTATCAGGAATATGAATTACTGATACCATGGAAATCTAAAATAAAAAAGTGAACACCAGTCAGTACTTAACCTTCTTGTATTATTTCACAAATGTGAAAAATGCTTCTTCAATAAAAATGAGACCAATGTAACTGGGAATGCTTTATATGAAATCTTAGAAAAAAATTTAAAACCTAAGCACCACAAAGAAAATGAATGTGAACACATTCTGAAAGATAACCATGTCCTAAGAGAAAATAAAAACAGATATTCACCTCAAACAGTCAGAGTCTGGGAAAGGCAGCTGGCTTATGGACTACTTTCATGTGATGGTCCATAATTTATCCTTGTAATATATTCTCATATATCAAATTTCTAATTAACACCCCCCCATTAATTTACATTGTCAGCATGATTCTTACAACTAGCATACCGTATATTCCATCTTCACATCTTTTGCAATACTGGAGTTATAAACTGTATAAAGCCTTTAAGAAAGTTCTAATTATTTATATATTTTTTGCAGACCTGAATCCATGGAAGTGCATTTTCGCAACACTGACTTTATGACTGACAGCATTATGTATAGAAACATTGAAACTTCTTCAATAAATGAAAAGTCCTTTTTGCGCATGTGCATTTGTGAATAATCAAATGTCTTGAGAGTTGGGTTCTTTGGAAAAATACATGTAGTAGGGCTGATAAAGGCATTTGATAGATCTCATCACAGGACTGAGGTATTACTGTTCAGGGTACTCAGATGACCAACGACAGAAAGGCAGTAGCCACAGTTACCACTGATAGTGGTATGTCCTTAGACAGTTTGCTCTGTGATCTATCCGTCTATGAATACAGCTTGTGTGCTTGTAACTGTTACACATGTCAAAGGTCATTCATATACTTCAGTGCTTATGGTCACAAAAATATGTAGGAAAAGGGCTTGAAGATAAGGTTGACAAACTGTCATACTCAGGCACTAATAAAGAAAAGGAATCATGAACAAAAACACCAAAGAAGCCTGGGATAGTTAAAAGACCAAAATTTTGAATGTTTAGTGTAGAAGAGGGTGCAGAGGTTCAAGCTAGTGGCACAGAAAATTTACTCAGTGAAATAATAACAGATTTTCCCACATCTTGGAATAGATCTAGGAACAGGAGAGAGTCAGAGCCCCCAAACAGGCATGAGCTAGGTCAGATTCTAGTTAAAATGTCACGAGTACAGAACAAGGAAAGAATATTGAAAGCTACGAGACAGAAATGCCACGTCACTTATGTGGTAAACCCAGCAGAATTAACTGCAGGCTTCTGTGCAGAGGCCATGAAATGATATACTTCAAGGCCTGAAGGAAAATAACTGCTAGTCTAGCGTACTACACCCACCACAGCTATTCTTCAAGACTGAAGGGGAAATAAAACTCAATGAAATAAATTCATGACCACTAACCAGCACTGCAGAACATACTTAAAAGAACCCTACACACAGAAGAGGAAGAGTAAATAAGGTACTGGGAATCAGAAAATAACTAAACATTAGAAAAATGTGAGACATAATCTCTCAGATACCGTCGAAAGAACTTATAGCTGTGAGGGCCTCTATCAAAAATCAGAGCAATCTCAAATAAATAACCTAGAAATAATACATCTCAAAGTCTCAGGAAAACAAGAACAAGTAAAAATCAAAAATAAAAAAAACAAGTAAAAAAAGAAGGAAGAAAACAATCAAGATAAGAGTGAAAATTAATGGCATAGAGAGTAAAAAAGTGATACAAAGGATCAGTAAAACAAAGGATTGGCTCTTTGAAAAGATAAAACTAACAAACTAAATCAGCTAAATCAATAACAGAGAAAACTCAAATCAATACAAATGGCAATGGGAACATGGAATGCTACAACAGACAGCACTGAAATCCTAAGAAACACTAGGAACTATTTTGAAAGCCTATATTCTAATAAATTGGAAGATCTAGAAGAAATCAAAATTTCTAGGCACATATGACCTATCAAAATTGAGCCGACAACATATAAAAAAACAAAACAGATCAGTAAAAAGCAGTAAGATCAAAGTAGTAATAAAAAGTCTTCCAACAAAGGAAAGTCTAGGACCAGATGGATTCACTGTTTCAATCCAGGAATACAAGGATGGTTCAACATATGCAAATCAATAAACATAATATACCACATAAATAGAATCAAGAGTAAATCACATACTGATCTCAACTGATATACAGCCTTTGACAACATTCAACATCCTTCCAGGATAAAAGCCCTGAATAGGTACTCAAGGATCGTACTTCAATATAATAAGCTATCTACAATAAGCCCACAAAATACCTCATACTAAGTAGGGAAAAACTAAAAGCATTTCCTCTAAAATCAGGAATGAGACAAGGATGCTTATCCACTTTCACTGCTCCTATTCAATAAAGTACTTGAAATTTTAGCTGGAGTAATTAGACAAGAAAAAGAAATAAAAAGGGATACAAATAAGAAAAAAAGAAATCATCTACAGATGATATGATCTTATACTTAGAAAGCCCTGAAGATTTCAGCAAAAGATGTGAGAAGCTGATAAATTCAGAAAATTAGCAAGGTACAAAATCAATGTTGTAAAAATTTGTGGCTTTTCTATACACAAGTAATGAACTCACAGAGAAATCAGGGAAAGTTCCACTCACAATAGCTTCAGAAAAAATAAGTAAAATACTAAGAATCAATCTAGGTAACAAACAGTCCTGGGAAAACTGGATATCCAACTTTAAGGAACTGAGAGACCTCTACAAGGAAAATTATAGAACACTGAAGAATAAACTGAAGAACACACTAGAAGATGGAAAGACTTTCCACATTCATGAATCAGCAGAACTAATAGTTAAAATGGTCATGAAAGCAATCTATAGATTCAGTACAATTCCTATCAAAATTCCAATGACATTCTTCACAGAATTAGAAAAAAAATCCTAAAACTTAAATGGAAACACAAAAGATCCAGAAAAGCCAAAGCAATTCTATAAAAACAGTGCAAGTTAGAGGTGTCACACTACTCCATTTCAAATTATACTACAAAGCCCTAGTAGTATAAACAACATAGCACAGGCATAAAGGTATACATGTAGACCATCAGAACAGAATGAAGCACACAGAAACAAACCCACACAACTGCAGCCACCAGATTCCTGACAAAGGAGCCAAAAACAAGTGTCGGAGAAAAGTCAGCCTATTTAACAAACAGTGTAGAGAAAGCTAGATATCCAAATGTGGAAGACTGAAACTAGATCTGTAACTGATGCTGGAGATTGATCCCACCTATGGGGTTGAAGCAAGGTAGTCCCAAGAACAAAGTGTGCCCAACATAAGCCTCGTGAACAAGCTGCTGTAGTACAGAGAACAAGCCCTTAGGTTGCTATGGATGCAGATTGCTAGGCAATGAGGGTCATGAGACATTAACATCCTAAATGCATAAATAAGCACACTGCACTGGCTGAGCAGTTCCTTCCCTCCCACCAGAAGAGGGCTCCACCTGATCCCAGCTTTCCGTGTCTTCTTTATTTCTTCACCTTCTTGCCACCCTTCACAGTCCTCGCCCTGGAAAGTTTGAGAGCTGTGTGGGCCACGGCAGATTTCCATCTCTCAACTTGTACTAAAATCAATTCAAAATGGTCCACAGACCTAGGTATGAGACCTGAAACTTTGAAACTGCTGGAAGGCAGGGGAAACACTTAAAGCAACAGTCATAGGCAAAGACTTCCTGAATAGGACTCCAACAGCACAGGAAATAATAATAAGAATCAACAAAAGGGACTGTGTCAAACTTAAGTTTCTGTACAGCATGGGAAACAACCAACAAAGCAGAGGAAGTCTACAGAATGGGAGAAAAATCTTTGTCAGCTACTTATCCAACAGAAGATTTCTATCTAGAATAAAGAACTCAAAAACATCACACACACACAAAAAAATCGAACATCCCAATCAATTAATAGACAAATAAGTGGAACAGATAGTTCTCAAAAGAAATATATCAAGTATATGAAAACATGTTCAAAATCTTTAGCTATCAGGGAAATGCACATAAAGACTGTAGCTCACCAAGCCAGAATGGTATCATCAAGGATAGGCAACAAGTAAATTCTGTTGAGGATGTAGGGACAGGGGAATCCTTCGACACTGCTGGTGGAAATGTAAATTAGCACATCCGCTATGCAATCAGTATAGCGGTTCCTCAAAAAAACTAAAAATACAGCTACCTGGCTATACCACCCATGTGCATTAAGCTGAATGAACTAAAGCAGCGTACTATAGGGATGCCCGCATAGCCCTGAGTATTGCAGCACGATTCACATCAATCACCACATGGGACCAGTCTAGGCACCGTCAGCTGATGGATGAAGGAACAATGGTGTGTGTGTATTCAATGCAGTAGCAGTCAGCTGCAAAGACGAAATCGTGGCATTTGCAGGAAAGTGAATGGAACTGGAGATCATTGTGTGAAGCGAAAAAACCAGACTCAGAAAGATGAGTATTGCATGTTTTCCTAATATGTAGAATCTTTGAAAGAAAGAAAGAAGCAAAAGCATGAAAGCAGAAGGGAGACTGTTATTAGGAGGAGGGGGCGAAGGGGAGGGAGGTATGAGGGACAGTGATGGGCAGACGGATACAATCAAAATAACTTACATACATGTCTGAAAACACCACCTTGAAACTCAGCATCTATAAAAGACATTAGTAAAAATATAGTATTCTACAAATGTATGACACGTTTGCCGGTATTATTTTGTATAATGGCCAACAACGTGTTCAGCTGTGCTTGTGTTTCTGGGGTCCATCTCCTTTTACAAAGGAGACCGACTCCGCACACTGACCCGCAGGGATGTGAGTGACCTCAGGGGAGAAGAGCAAACCTGAAAGCACGCTAGCCACCTCCGCGTGATGGGGAGAAGGCGGCACGCGGGGAGACCTGCAGAAAACAAAGCTGCCTGCCTGCAAGCCCTGGCCCAGGGGGACGGAAGCAAAGGGGCCAGCAGTGGACGTCTGAGCACATCTCCCCACAGTCTGCTGCCGTTTGGGAGACAAATTCAGGTCATTTAGAGCGGTGGCTTGGCAATAAGTGCTCTGCCTCACAGAAAGTGGGGAGAGGAGAGTTTGGGCACCAAAGTGATCAAATTCAGGGACGAGTTATAAACCGCATGGGGAAAAAGGAATTCATGAGGCCACAGAGATAACAAACGGAGAAGCAAAGAGACAGTGGGACCAAAGGAAAGTCACTGGCTTGCAGCAGCCAGTCAGGCTGAAGGAGGCTGGGCTGGGAAACGCATCCCTTTGTAACCGTCACAGCGAAGGGAAAGTCTGGCAAGAACTATCAGGGGCTATTAAAAAATAGCAGTTAAAAAAAATAAAAAGCAGAGTGTATCGTGGTTATATATGAGAACATACTCATTGGGCAATATACACTGAGGTATTTAGGGATAAAGAATCATCACACATATAACTTATTCTCACATCATTCATTTAAAAATATGTATGAAAACATGGCTCGTGACTTCCTATATAGAAATCAGCAATATTGCAAATGGAAGAATGTTAACATCAGATGATCAGGGCAATGGTAATGGGTATTATTTCAGTTTTATTTTTTGCAACTTTTTGGAATTATATATCAATAAAGGTTTAAAGGCTATCATGGCTGTAAAATTGCAATATTCTTTACAGGTTATAAGTATTTATTAATTCAGTCATGGGTTCAGAGGCTTTTAATGCCAAACCAAACCAGGACTGGCAGAGGGCAGTCTAACAAGCCTGCAGTGGGTTCCGTGCGGCCGTGAAACTGCAGTCACACTGGTCATATGAAGGCAGCTGCCCCTGCCATGGAGAAGATGCTGAGACACACTACTAAAGGCAGGCAGGTCACAAAGCTACGAACAACCTGACATTTAACAAAGTACGTGTGCAATAGCCAGGTGACCATTCACAGATGTCCCCGGGTGACAGGATGCAGGTGATTTACTCTCCTTCTTTTGGTCTATCTAGATTTTTAAGTTGTTTTCTGCCACAAATGTGTTCTTTAAATAATACAAAAAAGAAAAACCCTAATGTAACTCTTTTTGAGACAAGGTCTTGCTATGCAGTTCAGGCTGGCCTTGAGCTCTCACTTTGTAGCCCAGGCTGGTCTCGAACTTGCAACAATCCTCCTGTCTCAGCCTCCCAAGTGCTGGGATTACACACATGAGCCACCACGCCCGGCCAATTTTTTTAAATTTTAAATCAAAATCTCACAACAGTTCTTGCTTTTCTTCCTTTATTTAAACAACAAACTAGTTTCTGACTGGACTAGGTAATTCTTTCCTGTTACAATGGAAATGGAAAAGTTGTTTTCTGTTTTGTTTTGATACAGTAGTATGACCCCCACCACACAACACTAATGAACCGCATATGAAACCTAAATATGAAATAGCTTATTTTAAAAATTATGAATTAGTTAGTTGGGCATGGTGGTGCATGCCTATAATTCTAGCACTCGGAAAGCTGAGGCAGGAGGATCACTGTGAGTTAAAGGCCAGCCTGGGCTACACAGTGAAACCTCCTCTCAAAAAATTTTAATTAAGGGATAGCAGGGCCACAGCACCTTTGTGGCAGATGGAGCAGCACAGACCCTCCCCCGTCTGTGCCCCCAAAACCTACACTTTGCAAAATTTAAAGGGGTACACGTTCTGGAATACAGTTTACCATACCCAGAATTACCCTGTCCTGTCCAGATGCAGGAAGAAAGTCAGACAACAAAGAAAGAATCCCTGAGCTCGTAAATAGATGGCAGGCACTACAGAGAGAGACCAGGAAGCCTGGGGGAAGCGATCTGATCCTTCTGCTCCAATACATGGAGAAGCAGAGAACTGGAAGCCAAGGGTCCCAGGAGTGACAAAGAGCGGTGGGAAGGCAGGTGAAGGACAAAGAGGCTGGACATGTGCAGTGCCAACACAGCAGGTTGTATTTTCCTGCAGCTGACAAGGAACTAGGGAAGCAGACAGGAAGACCAGCTCACGCCGCGGCAGAGTCCTTGCATCAAGTGTAAGCAGGTCAGTAAACACTGCTTGCGACCATTCTTTTGTCCCACTCGCCCTGCCTTAACTGAACCTCTGCGGTGTGCCAGGCAGTACACGCCTATCGGTGCGACTTTCTGAAAGACTGTGCATTGAGCGTGTTCAACATGTCATGATGTACATACACTGTACGTGGCGGAAGCAAGTGAACGGAGCTATCATTTCACAGTTACCCTTTTTCTGTGGCAGGAGCACTTAATCTTTTAATGAGAGAACCCAATGCCTTATTATCAACCACAGTCTCCACACTGTTGAAATCTCTAGACTTGCTTATCGTACTCTGAAACCTTTTGTCCTCTGACCTGCATATCCCCATTTCTCTCCTCCCTTCCCCATAATTCTTAATTCAGACATGGTCTCCCTCTGGGATTCAGGTTGGTCTCAATATGTAGCCCAGGCTGACCTTGAACAAGGTAATTCTTCTGCCTCACCTGCAGAGTGTGGGGTTACAGGTGTGTGCCACCATGCCTGGGTCTCATAACTTTTTTTTTCTTTTTTTGTCTTCTCGAGACAGGGTCTCACTATGAAGTTTAGGCTGGTCTTGAGCTTACTTTGTAGCCAAGGCTGGTCTTGAACTCACAACAATCCTCTTGCCTCAGCCTCCCAAGTGCTGGGATTACAGCCGTGAGCCACCACACCTGACATCATAACTCTTAATTGAAAACAAGATTGAAAATCTGACTTCAGCTGCACAGATCTTCAATTTGATAATAAAAAGTTGAAGATACTCTTGTTTTTTTAAAGCGGCTAGGGACAACTTGGGATGTAGCTTATCATTTGCTCAGCGTGAAGACTGGGCTTTGATCCTCAGTAGTGAACAAACTAAGGAAATAACTGGGGTTTTGGACTCTGCTTCCGCCTCTGTAATGGCATTTGCCCTAACACACCAGATTGTTGGAAGGAAAAAGTAAAGAAATGTTATTGAATGTACTTTTTACATCACACAAGTGTTGTGAAATTGTTACTGGGTTTTTATTCATGAGCATGTCTATACCAAGCACTTCAAAAAGGTAGTAAATTGTGTATAAGGGTATAATTGCACCAACAGATTATTATAATTTCACTACAAGTGTATTTCATGTACAGAATGAGTAGCCCTTAACTGAATGCTTAAGACCACACATGTTTTGGACTTTGGATCATTTTCAGATGTGGGAATTTTGTATATATATAGGGGGAGGGGATCCTGGGATGGGACCCAAGCCCAACTGTGAAACTCATTTCTCTCTCAAACACACTTCATACGCAGAGCCTAGACAGCATTTTATCCAGCATCTTAATCTACATGCGTTTGACTGTGATGGTCCACATGTGGTCAGGGGAGGAAACTTCTACTTGTGGCAACAAGTCAGTGCTCGAAACATTTCAGTGTTGAAGCATTTTGGATTTCCGAGTTTTAGAGTAGTTACACTCCTCCTGTATAAATTCCCACTGCTGAGAGATGTTTGCCAAGGCTCAAGTCTCCTTCAACCTCTAAGACACTATCTTCCAAGCAGGGTTCAACTACCAGACCAAGGCAACCGTCAGCACATAACATGAGAATGAGGTTACTGTAATTAATGAGAACCTAGGAACGGGACATGCAGGGAGCAACAGGCACTGAGGAAGGCAGAGTGACTACGACCATGCAAAGGAAAAGGGACACTGTCTTAAAACTGAGCTCCTTAGTCATGGCCATGCTTAATTATTCATTACTCAAAATGTCAGTAAACAGTTCTCAACAGACTTTTTTCTATAGAGAAAACTAGCAAGTCACAGCGAAACTTAATTCAACAATAACATGTCTTTTATTTTCTAAATAAAGTCATATTCTAGTGGCCCATAAGGAAAAACAGGTCATATCCTGAAGGTGCTATTAAAAAAAAAAATCACACTGGCACACATCCTACTATTTATCAAGAAAAACGTGGCCAGCCCAAATGTACATCTTTAAAAATTAAAATAATTAAGAACCACCATCCAAATAATTTAAATGTAACATTTTTAGAATTTTAAATTACTTACAATATCATAAATTTCTCGGTCATCCTCATCAGCTAAAGTCAACAGTGCCACCAACGGATAACGAGATCTGGGCACTGTCCCAAAGTCTTCAATTTGAGTGTCTCTTGGTAACTGGCAATATATTTCTTCTTTGCTGTCCTTTTTAATACTTTTTGAAAATGTAAAGGCAAATCACCACTATAGCCGAAGGACACAAACATACCAAAAATAAGGAATAACTCAGTAATGTTTCATTGTATCATGAGAAGTTCGGTTCTCACCAGCTAATGACAATATTAGGTCAAAGGATACAAATACTGCTCTTGATGGAGATACTCGCTGTACAGAGCGTCTTCTAAGGCCTGAGGGGTGCTGATTCGGAAGCAATAGACGTGCTTCTGCAGGGCTTCATGCAGTTTCTGGACACTGCAGCCCCAGTAGCATGTAAGGCGGCTGTCTTCAAGGCAGTCTGTTGTCAGGGTTATGCCGGCTGCAGGAAACAGCAGAAAGAAAACAGAAATGCCTACTGTAACCCATACAGCTCTGCAGGGAGAGAAACACAAGCGTCCTTCAGGTGCTGAGCAAACCTCTCGTGGCTAAATGGAGAGCTGACAGCTATAGGCTACGTACCTAGAAATGAGGGGCTGCCTCTAGCTTTCACTAGCACTACAGTTTCTGAACACTGTCTTACTTCCTCCTTATATTTTAAGCTTAGAATTTATCAGTTTGATTTTCTTTTTCAGTGACTCAGAGATGTGTCCCACTCTAACAGTGTAAATAACCCCAGTGACAAGAAACAGAGCAGGGCACAGTCCTCTCCAAAAGTGGACACCCATGGGCTCCAGAAGAGGATCACTGAGGGAAGGAAAATATTAAAAAGAAATTGAGTTTCACTAATAAAGACATTTGTACCATTTAATAGTCTGTCATATAGTTAATGTTCCATGTAATATGCAAAACAATCTGAGGAAAGAGTTCAGATTCCAAAACCTAGAGGGTTTCATATCAATATCCTCTGCTTGTTTTTAATGCAAGAAAAGATTACAATTTGAATACATTTGACAAGTGGATCTATTAATTGTAAAAAGATCTGCAAATTACAGTTATTTACTTTGCATCCATGTAGGATGCACCAGATGTTACCAGTGTGATTATTCTCTCCTCACTGATGGCAACTGTAGCATTATTGATTGAGCTCAAGGACAGCGACACCCAGGCCCTCACATTGTGACCATGCGGGCTCACAGTTTTGGTCACTGTTCCAGGCTGAGGAGCTTGGTTTCTCTAAATCTACCAGCAAGTATACAAGCTACTTGGTATCATTTTATTGGAATCTTTCCTATGGGCTAAGAAATTCGGATTGACACATTACTTTTTTTTTTTTTTTTTTTAAATGTGATCAAAAGCACATGTGTGGAGCAGACTTACTCTTTCCTCAGGTTATTTTGCATATTGGAAGCAAATGATGCACAAGATACTAAACTTTGAGTTTTTCCCTCCTCAGCATTCAGTGGTATGGACACAGGGTCCTGTATTCTGGGTACACACAGCTATTTCCAATCAGGGACAAATTTTAATTGGTAGGAACTCTACATAAGTAGTTGGAGCAGAATTTGACCTCAATTTTTTATGTTATTGCAGTCATCAGGTAGTAATTCAAGAATGGAAAATTCCATTAGCTATTAAATAGCTGGCAGGGTTCTATTTATATAAACTTATACAAATACAATCATACCTATTCTTCCCTGAGTCACTGCAGACCCTCTCAACATGAGACAGGAGAAGAAAGTTAGACATAAATAGGAAGAAGAAGAAAAAGTATGAAAAAGTCAGGAAAAAATAAAGCTAGAAAGTAACTGTTTAATATTATTGACTGCCGGTAAAAACGTGGGGAGGTTATGCATGGGCAGGGGAAGTCATCAGAGCAAGTACTGGGATCAGCCCTGAGGTCCATCGGTAGGGATTTTATGAATAACACATTGTGCGAGGAAGTACTGCACAGCTAAAGAGGAAGAACCGGGGGGCATGCAGTGGATGCTGCTCACTGGGTACTGGGTTTGCGCCTCAGCACCTCAAAAATACACAGATACATACATACACACATTTTTAAAAAGTTGGTTTCCATGGCACACAGCTATAATACCAGCCACTCAGGAGGCTGAGCCAGGAGAATCACAAGTAGAGTCCAGCACTTGGTGTATGTAACATGTGGGTAGCCCTGGGTTCAAACCCCACTACCACCAAAAAAAGTTTTTAAGGCATATTAGAATTTTCATATGCACTAGTATAGAATGTCTTCAGAATATATTAAATGAAAAAGCAAGGTAAAGAAAAGTATACAGACATATGCATATATATATATACATATATATATACACACCACACTGTTTATCTCACGAGAGGATACCTGTATATATTTGTTCACGTTTAAAAAGAAAACGGGCTGAAGATGCAGCGTGGTGTCAGAACACCCGCCTAGCACTGTGGGGTCTGATCCCCAGCATTGGCCGTGTGTAGTGGGGTGGGGGAGGGGATGGCAGGCTAAAAGCCTTAAAAAATAAACTCAGCTTATGAAACATACACAACTGTCGAGTTTACTTGCTTTGTAAAAAAAACCTGAGCTCCAGGAAAGACCAGAGACTCATAAAACAAGCATAAACACTTGGCTACAGACTTTGTATATTTGACTGGAAGTACCTGACACCTTTCTGGTAATAGACTACGAATAGACATGTGCCTCTTAAACTAACATTAGAAGTTTAAAAAGAACTATAAAATTATGTTCTCTACATTCTTTCATAAATTTGACATATTACATAGAAGAATTACGGATTCACATCATCTGACAGTAGTCCAAATACTCCTATAAAATTCTGCCCCGCTTAGTTTCCCCCACCTCCTCTTCAGAGTTCCCTACTTTTACACTATCATAGTCTTCTCAATTCTAGTGCACACTCAAACCCATCTTAGATCAATAGCATTACCAGAATTGGGAAATAACTATAAAGCAGAAAAGTCAGAGTTAAAATTAAGCAAAGGAAACACTGCAATTTTTTTCAAACTGCTCTTATTCAGCAGAGCTGCAGCAGGCAAATAAAGCAACATATGAGGTAATTTTGTAAAAAGCCGAATGCATTAAGTTAAGGGTGGGGGGGACACACAAACAAGTGGCCAGGAAAGCCACAAATCTTCTTGAAGAAAAATCCTGCAAGGAGAGATGAAATGTACAGGAGACCATGCATAATGATACTAAAGATGAGATTTTTAGATTGCAGGAAGAGAATTTCACAAACTCCTCCCAGAATGCTATGCATGTTAGTCTGCCCAATTCTCTCGCTTTATGTTAGCTCTTACCGTGGGGAATAAGCTAAAAATCAAAGAAGTTGTCTACAAAATGACAAAATTTCTGAACCAGTTTAATTCAACTCAGCACATACATACCAAATGCTAAAATTTTATTAAAGCCTCTATACTGGTAACACAGAAACACAAACCCAAACACAGTATTATTAAATAACAACAAAAAAATCCCAATAACCTACTCCTAGTAAATAGAACTAAATAAGATTAAAACTGATTCTTTCCGTGGTTTTCAGTTATTTAAAGTTTCTAGATGCTCTACCTCTCTCTGCCTAATGTCAGACACTTTGGGTAGAGTGGTTTTAAAAATCCTAGATTACTAAACTATCCACACAGCAAATGAAACAACCTTTTAAAATGTCACAAATATTGTCCCAAAATTATCTCAGCATCCTGTGTAGACATCTTTAATGATACCCTCCTTTCCACAGATTTAACAAAGGAATTTTTATTCTGTTAAGTACAACTGCCACTGAAATCCGTATTTTCCCTATAGAAAACAGACAATAACCAGCACTGACACTTTAAAAGTCACAATTCTTTAGTAATCATGCCAAAGTGCACACACTGGAAAAAATTTCTGCATGTACTTAAGTAAAACTACACCTGGCTGTGGGCAGAGCTGAGGCCTATGTGCGGGGCTGACTCTGCCTGGGTCTCTTTCTGCCCACTGACAGGTTTCTGGGCCCGTCCCAGCTCACAGGTGCCCTGTGTCTCGCTCGCACTGTAGCAGCTCTCGTGGCTTCTGCAGCACTGGCAGGCGGCTGTGGAACCGTACTACGGCAGGGTGCCGCCAGCTCGCAGTTTCTTCATTGCAGTCCTGCTCAGGAGCCACACGTGACCCTGCAGAAGCTCAGCTCCAGAGCCGCAGGGGCAGAGCTGAGCCACTGCTGTTCTGTATTCATCAAGTACGCACAGCCTGCTGTCTTCTCTATGTTCTACCTCAACATTTACTTTTCGGAGATGCCAAATGTCAGAATGAACTCTTCCCAGCTATTTACTATCAGGAATGAAAAAGGATTGGTTCTTTCAGTTCACAGGGTGCATTATTTACAGTTAAGGAGGAAGAATGTGACATTTTGTACTTTTTTTCTTTTAAATCAAGCTTTACTCTGGGTTAATGATCAACAGTGACAAAGTAAACTGATTTCTGACAGGAAGTCAACAGTCATGAGGACATTTTATGAACATTCTTCTTGCAGACTTTCACAGATGTGAACAGACCTCACATGGACACATTGCAGGAGGAGCTCAGGTGTCCACTGACACTGTCACAGTGTGCTGCTGTGTGCTCACTGTTGCACAGTGGTACAGTGCTCAGTCAGAGCCCAGGACATCAGGAATAAGAGGAAAAGCAGTAGCGGGGATGCTGGGAAGCCCAAAGCAATAACCATGAAAGCAAAAGTGACAATTACTGAGAGACTGGCCCGAGGCGAGAGGATGGTCGTGGTTACTTGTTCTTCTAACATGACTTGTTCAACCTTTGGCACCATAGTGAAGAAAAAGGATAGGATCATGGGACATGTGAAGTTTTTTATACTTTACACTGTGTATTGGTGTCAGAAGTGTATAAGACTCACTTTGTCGTGCTCACGAACCTATCTGACTTACCAACCAAGTTGGGGGTTCACTGTACTAGATAAGAATGGGTCACAGAGCTGGGCATGGTGGCCCATAAACCCAAAACTCTGGGAGGCTGAGGCAGAAAGAACATCATCCTGAGTGACCTAAGGAACTTGCCCTATGTAAAAAAAATTTTTTTTTAAAGGGCTGGGTGTATATACAGCTCAGTGCAAATGCCCTGGATTTAACGCCCAGTTCTAAAAAACAAAACAAGTCCACGGAAGTCAGGGAGCAGACTCATCAACTCTGCGAAACACTGCAGACACTGCATCAACTCAGGCCTGAACAGCTTCCATGAGTGTGCTGCCCACTGGGGACAGAGGTGGTAACAGTGATCTTGAGGAGCCATTTCAGTACAGGGTCACAGGGAAAGTTGACTGCACTGCTCAAACGAGTAAAAGAGAAGAGTAGAAGGCAAATGCAAACAGCTTTTACTTTAAGAAGCTAGCCGAGAAGGTGTTGTGGCTTGTGCCTATATATCCCCACAAAGCCTCATGTGGTCACAGGTGGGGCTTCTTCAGAAGTGGCTGAACCTAGAGCATATGACGCTGGAATTGGTTCATTGTGCAGTGCTAGGGTCAAAAGCACTAGCAGTAAAAGTGTAAGTGCTACCGCCCTAAGAAGCCTGGATAAGATACAAAGGACAGAAAGAGCGGTGGTTGCCCCTTGTTGCTTTGTTGCCTTTCACCTGCTATGAACTGTTGCCCTTCTACCAGACCACCCCATCTTTGAGCCAGTTGAGGACAGACTGAAATCTCTACACACTGTGAGCAAAACAAACCTTTCCTACTTTAACTTTGGCTGTTGGGTAATCTCAGCAATGAGCAAAGAAACTGGGAAGGAAAGAAGAAAACCAGGACAGTAGTTAGAATACTCTATTTGTTAATAAGATACTAAAAGGTGACAAGCATAAAAGGTGCGAGTCTCAGCCCAGAGCCCTTTGGAGGTTACAGAACTATACCTAGAATGCCTTACTCTCAACTCTGCGGAACATGCCCAGCAGCATCCTGGAGTCCAGAAGCTCAGAACTGCACGTTGCCTTTCTTCCAACCCTGCTGTATCCCCTGTACTCCCCAGCTCTGGAGCAGCATCTCCCTGCAGGGACCAGGGAGAACCCGGGTCTCCCAAGGCTATGCTCTTACCGTCCTGCCCTGTGGAGCCTCAACTAGTGAATTCCTGTTCTCTAACGTGCTATTCTGTTTCCCAGCTATCTCAAAACTCTGTTCCTGCTTCTCTCTCTACCTAGAAGTTTCTTAAACCTGAGGTAAACAAGGCCCTGAGTTTGAGTCCTGGTTCCAAAAATTAAAAAATTTATTTTTCCAAGTAAAGTACAGAAACAACTGGCATCCATTATTATTATCTACAAAAATAACATTTATATGAAAAAAACGTACCAAAATATAATTTTAGATTTAAAAAAAAAAATCAGGGGGCTGGGGATTTAGCCCAGCGGCGTAAGCGCCTGCTTTGCAAGCAGGCGGTCGTGAGTTAGATCCCTGGTACCGATTTAAAAAGAAAAAAAAGAAATGAAAAAAGAATAAAAAAAAAAATCACTGTTCTTCAGAAGATAGTAACTTTATATTAACTACACTTAGATAACTCACTTCCCACTTAACTGAACACCAACAGAAGTAGCTGTGTCCTAAAAGATTTCTCTTGTTAATCCAGTGACATTTCCTTCTTCTCCTGTGTATGTGTATGTGCTTTTGCTTATTAGTTGACAAATTCCTTAGAACAAAACTATTACAATTCTTTATGTATCTGCTGTATTCAGTCTAGACCATGGCACAGAATAGGTGCTCAGTAAATGCTTGACAGAAGTTTAAAAAGAAAGCAACAGAGAAAGAAAAATGAGGGCTAAAGGGTGCACAAGAGGAAATCTTTGTAAAATAGCCACCAACTTGTAATTGAAGCTGTGGATGGATTAGTGATCTCTAAGCCAAAAGGATTCTTCACTTGTCTCATCTGCTTTTTGAAAACTCTTGTGCTCAACTGGGTCTCTTCTGAATTTCTCAGAATTACTGGAACATCCCAACCAAACCTGAAGAAAGGAAAAAATAAAACAATTTAACAAATATTGAAACTTTATGTTATATGTAAAGTTTGTAACTCAGTAGCTGTTCTTTTAACCTGTCAAAAAGAGGTTAAGGTATTCAATTTACTATTTTAGTAAATTAATTTAGAATTTAGAGAAATTTAAGGTCTCACAAAATTGGAACACATTGTTCATGTGGTTGAACTGACACACTCTCAACACCAAAGAGTTACTTCTTAATATTAGCAATAACAATAAAAAGCATACTGCTTATAAAGTATAGTTAATATAAAAGCAAACACATTACAGAATTGTAAGGATTTTACAAACATGTTAAAAAGAAGTACGTATTCAGTATATAGACTATTTGGTATAACAGGTAGAGCAAAAACAGTAAAACATCAAATATACTGCTTCATTTATATATTTTCCACTTATAAATTTCACATTAAAATAACTGGACAAGCTTGAAAACGAAAGACTAAACTCAATTTCCAGTAAAATGAAAAACCAGCTAAGTTCACTTTATTTATTGGTACCAGGAATTGAACTTAGGACTTTGTGCTTGCCAGGCAAACACTGTGCCATTCAGCTAAGTAACCTAAAATGAGTACACACATTAAAGTAGGAGACTTCAGTTAGTCAGGGTCACACTTTGATGAGTGTCCTTCTCTCCAAGTACACAGAATTAACAGATGAAAAATAAAAGAAAAATCAAAATGATGCTGCTAATTAAACAAAGGAATAGTGGTACTAAGCACTGAAAGGAAACACACAATATTTTGCTGTAAGCTCCTGGCTAAATTTCAAAACATCCTGCTGTGCTAAAGAAGCCTTACACCAAGAATACAAGCAGTACTAGGTGATTTCAAAGTAGGCCAAACTAACGTAGGGGAGAAAAAAAGGAGAATGGTAGCTTTTTGGAGTACTTGACCAGGGAAGTGCATGAAGAGACTTTCCTTGGTAATAGAATCTGTATCTTGATGGAACTTTGAATTGTGCAGATTATATGTTTGATGACACTCAGCAAATGGGACGCTTAAATGCTGCTCATTTAATTGTATATGAATATTACTTGGAAAAAAAGAATTATAAATAAAAATAAACATTGAACTCCAGCTAATAATATTCATGTTCCAGAACCTGTGGTTGAGGAGTGCGACTTACTTTGACATGCTTCCTGAAACCAGACGGATGGATGGTTGGACAGGATGAAGGAATGGGAAGTTATGCAACAAAAACTGCAGTAAGATGTTGATGGGAGAATCTAAGTGATGGGTAACTGTATGTTCCCTGTACGGTTCTTCCCAGTGTTCTCAATGTTTGAAAGTTTTTGTAATAAAATGTTGGGGGGCGGGACACAGCTGGGTTTAAAGGGAAGTGTACTTAGGGACCTGAAAACAGAAAAATATTAAGACTGACTCATGCATGTGTGGATGGGCTCTGAGTCTGGTAGTGGACAAAGGCAACTGAGCCTTCATGTACCAAGGAGGCAGGAAGGCTGTCCACTCAGGTCCCAGCCCCAGGAGCTGGGTTAGAGCAGTGTCAATCTGGGACAGAACTGTTATTATAAGACCTGGTGTGGACTGGGGGTGGGTGTCTAAGAATCTGGGTACAGAACATTATAAAATGTCTAAATAGAGGGTAAAGTTAAAGGGAGAAACAACAATTAAAACAAAACAATTCTTCACTGAGATTTAAGTTGCAAACAAAATGTAACAATAAATCTATGCTAAGAGAAAGCCAAGAGCTGGGATACACCTTGATGATACAAGCGCCCACCTGGCAAGTGAGATGAGTTCAATCCCTTGGTGGGAGGGAGACCAAGAAAGTTAACAAAATGGAATAGAAGTTCATTCAAAGTGATGCATTTAACTTACATTAGGTAGGGCTGCTCTGGTCCCCAAGTAATTTCACTATGACCCAGAACAAAGCTCAAGAATATGTACTGAAATACAAAAATACCCAGCAGCCTATCAGGTAAAATTCAGAATGTTTTGTAGTTAATAAAAAAAAAAATTAACAGTAGTGCAAAGAAGCAGAAAAATGTTACCCATAGTGAAAACAGAAACTAACCTAGAGAAATAATCAGAAATGATAGATGCTACATAGTAGGCAAGGACTCCAAAATAGTTATATTTCACATGTTCAAGAAGGTAAGTAAAGATCGAGCATATTATACTCAGATATGGAAGATAAAAATGCCCAAATCAATTTTTAGAGATGACAACTACAATGCTTGAGATGAAAAATGCACTGTGAGGGACTAATAGCACATTACACACTGCAGGACAAAAAAATGAATAAACCCAAAGACAACACAATTTTAAAAGTACTCAAAATGAAATAGAAAAAGCCACTGAACAAAAATAGACAAAACACGAGTTGCTCAAGGGGCAACTTCAAGCATAATATCCAGGCAATTTAACTCTTCAGAGTGAGAGCGTAGAGCATTTGAACACATAAATGCCCAATCTATTGAAAACTATGAATCCACAGATGCAAAAATCTCAATAATCTCCAAGCGTAAGAGATAGAAAATTACACTAAGGCACATAATAATCCTACTGTTTTAAAGCAGCAGTAACGGGCCATGGCCAGGAGCGAAGACGTCGCGAGAATTGGGCAAGGTCTTGTGGGGCTTGACAGCAAAGCGGAAGGGACCAGGAAAGATAGAGCAGAGCTGGCGGCCGGTCCCTTCCGTCAGGGAGGATGTCGGGCTCGTTACTCCCCAGCACCCTGCTCTTCTGGCTGTTGCTGGGCTCTGGCTCCTCCCTCCCAGGGCCCGGTGCCTCTCATTATTTAAGACCCCTGGGCCAGGTCACCCTGCAGTGACCTCCAGCTCTCACCTCTCTTACCTTTAGCTACAGGGTAAAGAATGGGTGAATTGACTGCCACTCCTGATAATGCTAGCAACACGGAACATAGGGTGGAGAGTGGGGTTTCAGGCGAATACCACTGCGTCTATGATTTTGTCAGCACTGCTAGCACAAACGCCATCAGGGAAGTGTAGGCCGGGTCTGACATCGCCCGTGCAGGGTTTGAGAACAGGGGTAAAGGGCAGCATGCAACAAGGTACTGCGGGTCAGCTGGATGCCCCCGCCCCAGAGTGGGCTTGGCACAAGGAGAATGGTACGCCTTCCGGCCCTGCCTTCAGCATCAACAAGGAGACTTACACGGAGCTGAGAATTCTGAATTTCCAGATCACAGAAGACCCTAGGAGCACAAATGCAATGCTCCCAACTCCATCAGCCCTGTCCCCGTGGTCACCACCCTCAAGGTGGAGAACCACCTGGACCCACTCTGGTCTTTCTTAGGAATTTAGGCTGAAATTATCATCCTTGTGCTGATACTTGTTGTCTAGGTGAAGAAGAGGCCAGATGAGGTTCCTGCTTTTTCCTTTAAGTATGTAAAAGAATAGAGACCAGATGAGGTTCCTGCTTTTTCCTTTAAGTATGTAAATCAATGAAGCCAAACTTTTACAATGCACCTTTTTGTTTACAATGACCTTGACCTGTTAGAGTGGGGTAAGATTCCATGCAACTAGTTACATTATTTGGTTTGACACTGCAATTTTTCTCATTGATAACACGGTTGACAGTAGATTTTATAACCTGACCAGAGTTTCATGCAGAATGTGACATGCCCAAGATACATGTCTTGTGCTTGATGTAACTGCTGAAATGCAATGACATACAAGAGTGGACTCACTTGTTTTTAACAATAAAACATTGATAAAATGAGAGGGAGGGAGGAATTTCCTAACAGAAGCCAAAGAAAAAGATACAAATACCAACAAAAGAACAAAGAATGACAAAGGATGTCGAGCCCCACATCCTCCCTGGCAGAAGGGAAGGGCAGCCGCTCTGCTCCATCTTTTCGGGTCCCCTTCAGTTTTGCTGTCAAGCCCTGCGAGAACAAAGAATTTTCTTATTAGAATTACTGAAAGCCTGAATATCTTTGAAGAAAAAAAGTATTAATCTAGAATTCTAAAACCCATATTTTTCAAAAGCAAAATAAATAGTTACGTATAACAAAGCTAAAAAGAATCATCAACAGACATACTTAACAAGAAATACTAGAGGAAGTCTTTGGGAAGAAGTTGATTGATAACCAAATGGCAATTTGTATTGATGCAAAGAAATGAATAGCACAGAAATGCAGGAAAATACACTGTTTCTCTTATTTAAATATCTTTAAAATACTACTTAAAAGTTAGAGGTATACCACAAGCCCAAAACAACCACTAAAACAAGTTACTGCTGATAAATCCACATGTTACTTCACTATTGCAAATAAAGGATGAATAAGAGAGGGAAAAAACAAACTATAGAGACTGGGCAAATAGGAAATAGCTAGATGGTGGCCTTCCAGTCTTAGCAGTAATTCCATCAAATGTAAATAATTTAAACTCTATTAAAAGATAAGATAATCAGACTAGATAAGAACACAAGCCCTGATTATAAACTGTGTATAAAAAAATATACTTTAAACACAAAGACAAAATAGGTTATAAGTAAAGGATGGACAAAGATATACCTGCTGGCACTAATCACAAGAAAGCAGGAGGGAGTGAATGATGTAACTCAGCCGTAGAGGCTCACTTAACAAGCACAAGACCTGGATTTCATTCTCAGCCTGGTAAGAAAAAAATGCGGTTGTACTTGTAATCCCACTGAGACATTACTGGAATCCCAGCTAGTTAATCCAATCTACCACCACCAATGCAACCCATGGCGAGAGAGTAAAGACACCAAGACAGTGCAAGTTATAGGCAGGTAAGGGGTCCTAAATCTAATCCTCATGAGGACATGCGGCCAAAGGCCCTGACCCTAGGGCTCTCCCAACATTTATTATTTTATGAAGAAGCTGGCTCAGGGATGAGTGACAGTGAGGATGGTGGGAATTATGTGAGTAACTTGAACTGGCTGGCCAGGTGTAAGAACGGCATCTCTGTAAATTGCAGAGATAAAGATAAGCAGGAGAGTCAATTCACATAATCTAATTAAGGTAGCCAATAAATTGTTTTGGGAGGCTGTCCCTTGGTTTCTGATATGCAAACTCTTGGGCCCCAGGAAGTCATAGCCTCTTTACCTTTAAGCTCTTAACCCCGTTGACATGCGGGGGAACTATTGGCTCTAATATCCCACTGTGCTCATATCCTGTACATATCCTGTAAGGAGAACACTATGTGAGGAAACAGCACTGTCTGTTGGCTTTAGAGATTACATACCAGCACCTCAGCTAGCCTTATTTACAATGCTTCGAGCCAATTGAAGAGAGAAGGAAATACCATAGCCAGCTCTCTATGTATCAGTAGAAGGAAATAAGTCTCCAAATAATCACAGTCACAGTAATTGTTCTGCATTCAAGGGGAGTCACTAGGGTTGTCTCCACAGATATCAGGGCATATACTATTATAAGGAGTAAAGAAGCCCATTTCATAATGATATAAGGGTTAACTTATCATGCAGGCATAGAAATCCTAAATGTTTATGTATCTATTAATAGAACTTCAAAATATGAAGCAAAAGCGTATACAGTTGCAAAAAAAAAGAAAAATACATAAAAATTCCACTTCTTACTAGTTCAATAATTGGTAGTCTCAACAGAACATCTGCAGGAACTTCAGACTTGAATCATTATCAACCAGTTTGAACCAACTGATGTTACAGAACAACTTGCCCAGCAGTAGCAAAATATATGTCCTTTGTAAATTACTAGGACATTAACCAAAGAGAAACCATATTTTGGCCTATAAAACACATCTCAATAAACTTACAGGAAGTCACAATATAAAAAATATGTCTCTGAACATCGTAGAATCAAATTCTACATCAATAACAAAGACATCATAAAAATCTAAAAATGACAAACTTTTAACTAACCCAGAAATAAGAAAAAAATCATAAAGGAAAAATTTTAAATTATGAACTGAATAAAAATGAAAATACATGCACCACTGATAAAACCATATGTTTATAAGTAAATTTAAAAGCTCTAGATAGTTTGAGCCCCAGAACCAAAACAAAAACAAAACACCAAAAAGCATGAAGCATCTCTACCCCTTATTAAATACCAGCCACCACTGAATCAATTGAGTTTCAGTCACCTAAGCAAACAAACATGAGCTAACACTTTGGATCCAGAATGTCTCAAAAATATATGCAAATCAATAAGTTTGGTTTAATCTAGAGTTCTACCCTCTTTGATGTAATATGCTAACAATCCATTCTCACATATAATTCCCTAGGTTCCTACACATAAGTTTACAGTTTCACAGTTCCCTTTCAGAGGTCAGATTTTTGCTCCTGTGCTGTGGAACATCAGAGATCTTGGTTCCAGGCTGAAAGGTGGGACCTAAGTGAGGTATGGATATTTCTTTGTGACTATGCTGGTTGAGGGTGTCACAGGAACTTCAGGCAAGGGAAAGCTAGTTTTCTCACACAAGGAAGACAAACTGTCTCCGTCAACAAGGGAGACTCCGAGTTAGCCCTGGGGTCTCAAGATTCTCAGCTTTGTCCATGTCTATCGAGATGTCCCCATTCCAGGCTTTGAGGTTCAACTTCTTTCAATCGGTGTCCTAAACAAAACACTGAAAAGGCTGTGTGCAATTCTATTACCAGCATAATTCAAACTGGAGTTGATATTTGAAAAGTTTTGTTCTGTGGCTATACAAAATAAAGTGCTTTAGAACCACAGAAACTAAATCTGTGAGCGTTGGGTTTGTCATTTTCTCTCTCTCTGATGCACCAGCAAGTTCAGATCTAACTCATCTCACTTCTGCCTCAGTCCTCCACGTCACCACTACTGCCATAACCAAGTGCTTGAACCACTTGGTACCCTGAGGCACCTGCTTCAGAAATCATTTTATTGCACACAATCAACTAAGGGTAGTAATTTAATTAGTTATGATGCCATTATGCACCACAGTAAGCCTTATTACTCATTAGCAAGGAACTGAAGAATGAACCAACCCCTAAATGCTTTCTTTAAGGGTTTTTTTTTCCCCCCAGCATTCTATTTTTAGTAACAGTTGCTTTATCATTCTGGGCCTAGTCAAAAAACCCAAATCCACAGCAATTATTCTAATAGAGAGAATTTAATATCAAACAATGTGAACCAGGACTAGGGCCATGACTCAGTGGTAGGGCACTTGCCTAACATTCAATAAGGCCCAGGGTTCAGTCTCTAGCACTGCAGGGAAAAATGAGCCAAATGCTGAAGAACTAAAGAGGCAGAAGGGGAAACTGAGTATCAGAGCTGTGGTAACAGCATGATGCAGATATTATTCCTAGGACAAAGAAATAGAGAAAAGAGAATTACTACAGTTTAGAAATTTGGAGTATGGACCCCATGAAGTTAGAACTTAGATCTAAAGAGGGGATCCAATGAGACTGGTTCTAGGGGTGAGAAAATAATAAATTGGAACAACTGAGACCACTGCTAGAGTGCACCACTATTGGTGTGGAAAGATAGACAGGCAGAAAGTAGAAAGACAGACAGGCCCTGCTCCCTCTGCCAACCCTCCAGCCTGTCTCTCTTCTTGGCAAAGCCTGATAGGCAGCCAGCTGGGAAAGAAGAAACGTGGCTTAGAGTTCTGCCGCCTCACATCTGCAAATAATATATCCGGGTGGTGTGAAGCTGACACATAGCACAATAACCTATGCTATGGTCAAGCTGGATCAGGGTCCTTGTTAAAGGCTGCATACGGCATTTGGGGTTTCTTTCTGCACAATGCTTGAAAGAAGCTATTAAAGCTCACAGAAATCAAAATATACCACACTTCTGGTTGCATGATTCTCTGCTATAGCATTGGAATCCCATTAGCAGATGCTCCTGTTCTTTCTCTGCCCCACCAATGCAGGTGGGCACAGTGCAGTGGAAAGACCCAAAGGGCAAGAAACTCAGCAGGACTGAGGTAAGAACCATGACAAAGAAAACAGAGGACCAATGGGGATTGTAGTGGGTTATCTATTTTACTCTTCTGGCAGGAATACTATTAGAAAGATGTTTTGTGAGATGAAATGATCAGTTTCTAGCTAATAAATCTGCAGCTTTGGCTTAATTTCAGTATAACACAGTAAAAAGTTTACCTCTGGAGGCAAAGCTAAACCAGGTAAAAAAAATGCTAGAGTCAGACTCAAGATGACTGGTGAGGCCCAAATCAGAATGGAAGTGACTGTATTTTCATGGCCCTGTGGCCTCAGCAATGCTTAACCCAGATTTCCAGAAGTTTGACAATTACCAGGGTTTCCAGCCTTATAAAAATGATTACACAATTAATATTAAATGTTTAAACCAAGCCTTAAACCTGGCAGAACCAGGATCAGAACCTAGGTCTGTGTGACTCCATTAGAATCAGTATAAACAAGACATTCATGATTCCCTTCAACACTGACACCAAATTTTTTTTTTTAATATCCAAGCATTGTTTTATTAATGATTTGCAGGTGAAAAGTTAGATATCCCATAAAATTTTAACACTAGTAGTGCATAACATTTCATTTCTGGATAAGAATTTCTCATACAATATTTTAAAACAATCAAGTAATTGATATTTTGCAATGTGATAGTCAACATTTACAGCCTCCCCACCTCAATGTGTTGCTCATCAATTTTTCTCTGAATTTTCTTTATTTTTTAAAATTTTATTTAAAGAGAAAAAAAGCAAAACAGAAAAAAGGGTAGAAACAATACAGAATTTCAGGAAAAAAATAAGCAGAAAGAAATCACCAGTTGATAAATTACATATTGTCTTCTTAGACATAGTTGTTAAAGTTACAAAATTAAAGCATATGAAGTGGACATTCAAACAGTGAGACTACAAAGAAGTTCAATGATCCAGTAACAACTTAGCAACACAGTTATCAGTCCTACACACTTAAACATACATGCAGCCAGATCCTCTAGAGCACTTTCTTCTTTTTACTTTTTAAGTCCGTTATATGTTTAGTTATATCCTGTTTCAGGTTGCTCAGTACCTTACTGACTTGTTTTGTTGTTGTTATTTCCTTTTTAATCACCTTATATAATTCTGTTGCCTTGTTTTTGAGTTTCTCCTCGTCCATGCTCCATGGATTAGCTTTGATGACACCAGAATTGTTATCAATATGGATTTCACTAATTTTTCTATGTTAAATGCCAATGTGTAAGATATCTAATTTCCTGACCTGTTTAAAATAACAATGCAACCACAGAACGCAATTATCAACTAGGTAATGATTTTTTTTTTTTAATGGAGAGGAATTATGTTGTTTTAGGAGAGTAACACCAACATTACAGGCATTTTAAAATCTTGTGTTGACTGCTTTTCTCATCTGACACCTTCCTAATTCCAATTACAAACTTTCTTTAACAAGTAACAGCATTAAAACCCAATGGGTCAAGAACAACAAAATCCATGTCAATTGGTCTATATCTTCCCATACAGAGGAATTTTATACTCACCCACTGGCAGGATGGGGAGCCCTGTAAAAATGTTAAAACTTTAGGTAGTTGCTGTTTTAAAGTAATGACAAATGTATGATCAAAAGAGATTTGTGAGCCTGTTTTACAAAATCTGTTTTAGTTACTAAACACGTCCTCTTCCGCTCATGCTGTGTTCTCTAAAATGCCTTCTCTTCTTCACTGTTGACTTTCAACTATTCTTCAGAATACTCATTCTCCAAAATACAGCTCAAGTCTTCTCTTCAGTGGGATCCTTTCATATCTCTTCAGGCCAGGGCTTGTTATCCACTTCTGAAAGCTGTTTGGCACATTTTGAACCCCGCCTTTTCAAAAGGCTATGAAGGCTAGAAAGCGGTTGTGGCTAGTAAGATGGTTTCAACCCGTGTGTATTTATGAGGCTTTTCTAAACATGACATAGTGCCATCTCTTCAAGAGAGAAACTGTAGGCTCCCTGGGCTAAAGAACTGCTCAATGGTTATCTAACAGTCTATTCTCATCTCTCATCTCCTGCAGGTAAACTGCCTCCACCCCACAGTGCAGCAAAATTCGAAGATTTTGTCCAGCTCTAAAATATGGATTTTAAGAGTTCCACTGGCTAAATATTAATCCTGAAAGTGTACAACGAATATAGAAGCCACTACATTCTCAAAAGGTAACAGAAGTCAGCTGTAAGATCCACTGAAAGACCAGGGACCAAGTTTCCAGTTCAGCTGAGAAACGCAACAATCAGCCTTGTTTCCAGTGGGAGCCGCTTCCCCAGGCACACAGTAGGCCCGGAGCGGGGACAAAGCCCACCGGACCCGCACTTTAAATCCCAACACAAAGTCCAGGCGCTTCCTGGCGGCGGTGTCGTCTAGAAACAGCTCTAGTGAAATCTCCGAGCCTGTGACGCGGATGCCGGCGCTGTGCACCGAGGACAGTGGGGTCCCCGCCCCCACCCCAGATGGCCTCGGGCTGCTGGCGGCGACCCTCTCTGTCCCCGAGTGTCCGCCCCTCCGTCCCCTGCTCCCAGTCCCTCGACACTCACCACCCCAGTACCAGGCCGGTGGTCACAATGAAGCAGGTGAAGACCACTGCGATGTAAAACAGTGGCGAGTATTCATACAGCGTCACCAGAAACACCGCAGCCATCAGGGTCTCCCGGGCTGAGCACGGCTCCCACCGTCTGGTTCAACCCACCGCGACCTACCCAGGCGGGGAGGGCTCCCCCTCCAAAGCCTCTACGGTGCGCCGGAGAGGACAAACTTTGAAGGTCTTGCACGTCTAAGGTTCTAAGGAGCTAGAAGTCTGCGCCAGCTCGAGCAGTGGGAACCAGCAAGCCAATCACGGTATCACCAAAGAGGCGCGCCACGCCTCCTTCGAGCCGGTCCCGAGTTACTGGCTCTGCGGAGGGGCGGGACCCCGAAACCGCACCGCCCCCCCTCCCAGGATTGGTTGCCGGCAAGCAACTTAGTGGTGGTCATCGCTGTTCTGTCCACAAAGTCTAAATCGGAATTGGCACCAAACCTGTCCAAATTAGGTAAATGAAAGTTTTCTGGTGCCTAAGAGAGGCGTAAACCGTGTGCATCGTTTAGAAATCTTGACACTCTGACTCTGGATCCTAGGCTATTTGGGGACGAGGAAAGCGGCATCACAGGTTCTACAAAGGGAAATATCCTCATACCTGATCGCGTCGAGTCTGGAAGACGTGTAAGGAGGCACAGTAAAAACATAAAAAGGAGCCTGTACCACAAGCAATTTTTATGAGCCTTGTCAGCCTTTTCCAATTGAGCTTAATCGTAAAGGGTAATAAGCATTGTGTAAAACTCTTCAAGATAAAACAATCGTCTTCCTTCAGGACCCCCTCTTTTTCTCCTCTTTGTACTCCCCTCTACTTGGAATTGGCCAGACCTTTCAACTTGTTAATATTCATTTTCACTAACAATTTTTAAAATTTTTAACGGAGAAGACAGAGTGCAGAAAATGGCTAAGTAGGCTCAACTTGCCTCCCTGAAGCCTCCCCCAACACTTACATCTTTTTAGTTTACATTTAACCTTAAAACAACCTAGTTACAGCAGAGAAGGGGTAAATGTATTATTCTGAGCGGTAATGCCAACGCTACAAAATCAGGATTTTGTTACTGAAGCAGCAAGGGAGAATGAACTTTGGTACGAGAAATCACCAGCAACCATCATACTGGAACCAGATGAGTTAAGTTTGGCCTCATATATCCCTTGGGAAATGATCATGAATTCTCTAGAGTAGTGCTGTTTGAGAAGCTTGCTTCTACAATATAATTTTAATTACCTTCTAATTATTATATACCTAATTTATGAAAGTGTAGTTTATTTAATCGGCTCTCCATTGTTGAAAATTGTTTCATTATCATGAACAAAGCTGCATTGAGCATCCTTAAAACTAAATTATTTCTTTAGAATAAGTTACCAAGAGGTACGACTTTCATTTTAAAACTATGTACATTTGTAAGATTTTAGAGAAATGCTGGCATTCAGAAATGTACTAACTTGTACTGCCACCTTTCAAATAATTTTAAACTTCATTTGATACTGTTACTTAACAAAAATCTTGATCAATCTGAAAGGCAATTTATTGCAATAAAACAAAGTATTCAGCACAATACAAAAATACAGAAAGTGGCATTACACATCTAATTTTGCTCCTTCCCTAACTGCACTAAAAATATGGTGGAAAGACTTGAAGTGTAAATAAAAATCAAGAATAATAGGAAATAAGATCAGAAATAATGGTATATGGAAAGATGAAAATCAGATAATTCACTAATCAGGCCATGAAAGCTAAATCCTAAGTCAGCAATAAAGAAAACTCAGACCCAAGTTTATCCTGAAGAATTGTCTACAAGAACAAAACACAAACCCTTATCATTTCCCACATGGATTTCTACTACAGTCAGTGAAACTTGTATCTTTTCTTCTAACATTTGTTTCCAATGTATTCTGTACAGTGCTGGCAAGGCTGACTTTTTTTATAGCACATATTGTATTCTACTGCTAAAAATCTTGGGTTGTCATGTGGTATTTCTTCAAGGACAAAGTCTACAAGGTCATTGTTTGACATCTATTTTATATGACAACTCCCTCTTCTCTCTCATTCATTTAAAAATTATTTAATATGTGCTAGACATGGTTAAAGAATCAGAAAACCAATAAAAATGGCATACTCCCTTTTCTTATGCAGTTTATCATTTAGAGAAAACGATAAACATTAACCAAAGAGCTCTGAACAAAGTTATAAGTGCTATTTAAGAGAGGTACATAAAGATAGAACTATAATGAGGTAATGGGGGAATATAAAGTACATCAGATGATTGAGATGAGATTCGATGGAGGGGTTTACCAAAGGGACAGAAGAGGCGTGTGGGGCACAAGCTATAGAATACACAAAGTCCTTGAGTTGGCAGAAATCACAGCACACCTAAAAAACAGAGGTCATTGTGGCTGAAGTATGGATAGTTAAGACAAACAAAATATGAGCTGACAGCCCAGACCATACAGGATTCTTGCCATTTTAACTACTTAAGTTTACCTTAAAAGCAACAAAAAAACCACTGATGTGTTTGAAGGGGGGCAAAGGCAACAATCTATTTGTATTTGTAGTCGATCACTTTAGTGCATAGGAAACTGTTTGCAAAGAGGCTGAAGTGAACGCAAGGAAATATGGGGATTACAAGATTCTGTCAAAAAGCCAGGCAAAAAATACTGCTAACTCTGATCAGGTTAGTGTGACTGACTGGCAGCAAAGTGGATTAATTGGAAATGATTTCATCTGTGAGACAAACCAACAATAACAGTATCTTAAGACAAAAAGTGTTATTTCTCTTAACTAAAAGTCCTGAAGCAGGCAATGCAGTGATAACATAATGCCACACTGTACTAAGGACCCAGACACCTGTTTTTCTCCATTGTATCTGAGCCCCATCCCTAAAGTCAACTCATAATCTAAAATGACTGCTACCGGAAGGCGGAAAAAGCTGGAAAAGTGACCCACCACTCCCGTTCAGGGAGAGGGGGAGGGGAGGACTAGGGAGACAGAGGGAACGAAGGTAACTCCAGTCTCTTCGGGTTTTCCAATACTTCACCTGTTTGGGTGAGTCCATGACCACGAGTTTGTTTGCAGCATGGCATAATTTCACCCCTAGGAGGCAAAGGGAGAGGCGGGCTTCGCGTTCTGGTTAACTTTGAGCCTCGCCACCTGCCGTCTTCGGTCACGTGCCGTCTGTGGCAGCACTGATAGGCTGGGGCGACTCAACCGAGTGCCCGGACAGGAAGGGAGGCGACCGCAGTACCAGTCTTAAAGGGACCGAAGAGGAGGCGGTGGGCTGCGGACGGCCGGAAAGAAAATGGTGAGCTGCTGTGGAGGGCGGGGGCCAGAGCTTTGCTCCTGCCCGGCTTTGCTGCTCTCCAAAGCCGATAGCGGCGGGCAGCGCCTGGGGAACATCCTCCATGCCACCCGGGTCGGTTGCCCAGAGGAGCTCGGGACGAGGGTGCGGCCTCGGCTGGTGACGGATCGTATTCACCCCGCCCGACTGATGAGGCAGGCTCCGGGGTCGGGGAGCAGGGTCCGGCCCAGCGGAAGGTTCTCCAAACGCCAGGATCCCTGCAGCGGCCGCGAGGGCCAGGCCCGAAGGATGCCTTATCCCGGGCACCTTCTGCCTTGCGGTTTCGGCCAGGACTCGAGTTCTAATCGCTTTCTCTCGGCCTCGCTTTAGCTTCCGTCTGTCCCCCCACCCCCCTCCTCTGAGGATTTCTCCTGATTCAGGCATTCTTCGGATTACAGCAGTTGGAATCCTTTGACCCAAGGCGTTGGCGCTTGGCCTTCAAGTAACTGTCAGAGATTTAGTTTGCTGAGTCTCGGGGCTATGGCTTCCCTTCTCCTCTTTGATGGCCCCAAACAGAAAAAAATAAAGTGGAGAATTAACTCAATTGCCAGCAAAGATCTTCTGGATCTTTCCCAGAGGGCTTTAAAATATGCTCAAGTTTCAGCAGCAGCAACAACAAAAACGTTGCTCTATTCTCTGACCTCCTGTTCGCTTTGGAGCCCACTTCAATCCCGTAGATCTTGTGGCTATTAATGAATCAATGGATTCTTTTCATCTTTTCTGATCTTCCAGCTCCATTGCAGGATATTGACACTCTCTTTTTTGAAACAGTCTCTTCCTTATGCTTCCTCCTTGGTTCTGGGTACAGAACTCTAGGTTTTCCTCCTCTCTGTGCCCATCTGTTTTGCCGTGCAAAAAATTCTCCTTTTCCTGGACAGTCCATGTAGGAGTCCTAATCTTTCACTTTCCATCCTGTGTTCTCTCTTACATCGTGGATTCAATCACCACCTATGTTCAGATGACTTGTGAATTTATATCCTGCATCTGAGATCCAGTCCAGAGTTTACACTAGGCTCCTTAGTTAACATCCCACCTCATTTTGTCTAATGCTCTTTTACCTCAAACCTGATCTTCATGCAGTGTTCTGTAACTTGGTGAAAGGCAGTGCTGTTCATTGTATCATACAAGCCAGACACCTAGATGTGTTTGTAACCCCTGTTTTTCTTTCGTCACCTCCCCCATTCTGCCACTAGCTCCTGCCTAGTGCTTAAGAGAGTGGGCTAGATGTCAAGTGCCTGGGTGGAATCCTGGCTCCACCCACCAGCTATATAAATTTTAGGGAAAATACTTAAGCTGTCTAAGCCTTACTTTTTTGCCAGAAAGAGATTAATAATAGTTCCTGTTTCATGGGCTGTTAATGAGCATGAAGAGAAATCTGTGCAAAGGACATAACAGTATTTCATGGTGTCTAATATGCCTCATTATTAGCATTATTCACTTTATTCTCATTATCATCACTAATCTACTTTTCATCTCTAATCTGGACTTACTTTGCCTGCAGTTAGTCTTGCTGTATTCATCTTGGCTCTGCCTGTTTCCTGTATACCACAGCACATGGTTGTTTCAAAATACAAATATGATCATGTTTTTCTTCCCTTTCCTGCTTAAAACACCTCACTGGCTGCCTTTGCTCATTGGAAAGAAAGCAGGATTGCTAATGTGGACAGCTTCTTCCCAACCATGTTCCTGCTTACAGTGCTTGATTCTCACTAGCTTTTCATTATCTTCATCATGTTGTGCTCATGTTAATCAAGAGGTCTTGGCCATGGTAGTTTTAGTCCCTCAGGTGCCTTTTTGGGGGAAGACTTCTGTGACCATGTCATAAGTTCTCATAGCATCATGTGTCTCCTTTCTAGGTCTATCACAGGTACTAGTTGACATATTTTTGCCTAATTCTTTTGATGTAGATTCCTGAGGGCAAGGACCATGTCTTTTATTTGATTAAATCCCTAGCACTCAGTACAGTTCAGGGACTTACTAAATATTCTTTGAATAATCTGATAAATAAACACTTTTGACTTTATCTTATATGTTAACATTTACCGTACAGTTGTTTTTATGGCATTGTATTTATTCCTAAATGCTTTTACTAAGTGTAGGCAATTAGAGTTGGCTGAGTCTGAGTTCTTCCAATAAGAAGAAATTTTTGGTCCGAATGTGGAATTGCAAAGTGTGAACACAAAAACCAAGTATATGGATGGCATCACAGCGTATTTTTCACTTAATATCTGATCCCAGGCATCAGGCTTACACAAGCTCCCAGTAGCAGAGCTTGAAGGTGGGACTTTCATGACAAATTGATCTCTATCTAAACAAAAATCAGAGAACAGAAATTCTAGTTTTCATTACCTTTCTTGAGAGAGAGAAAAATAATGAACTAGGATTGAATCTTAGCTTCAGGAAGCACCCTGTGATTTAGGATCTCTGAAAGGAACTACAAGGATGGGAATACATAACTCCTATAGGCGTGTTATTTATTGGAGAGTGCCTTCTGATAGGGTGTATAATAGCTTATCATAGGATACATGTCACACTCTACTTATTATCAATGTTCTGATAAAGGAAATGTGAAATAGCCACTTTTGCTTTAGCCTTTTTGTCTTTTCCTAACACAGGATCAAACAAGCAGGCTTTTTTTCAGTTTCAATTTTAATTTAAAAATGGAAGTCTTATTGCTTTTGAGTTCTGATGAGATGGGCATTGAGCATTGCACTCAGAAGTATCCTCACTTTCTTGAAGGAGGAGTGGGACATCCTATATATGAAAAGTGACCAAAGTGACATGACATGTTTGGGATGGTCAAGCCAACTCTAGAAAAAAGTACAACAGTGAGGGAATTTGAACAGTATTTGGATATTCAGAGTGGAATTCTTGTCAGTGTTTAAGGAGGGATGATTTTCCTGTCTTTATATTTCCCATGGCGTGTTATGTCTTTTATTTATTTATTGATTGATTGATTGAAGTACTGGGGGTCGAATGAGGCATAGCTGAGCTATGCCTCCACCCATTTTTTATTTTGAGACAAGGTCTCGCTAAATTGCCCAGGCTGGCCTCAGATATTCAGTCCTCCTCCTCACTCTCCTGAGCTACTGGGTTGCAGGCCTGTGGCACCCTGCCTGGCGCATAGTCTTTTAAACGCCACATACTAAACTACTTCCAGGTGAAATTACTTCTGCCTTGGTGGTTACACAGTCCACAGGGGCATTGTTGGGGGTGCTGGGTGAAATAAGATTGCTAGTGGGTAAAGCTGAGTGATAGGTTCATAGGGTTTCATTATTTGGTTTTCTGCTTCTGCACATGAAGTTTCATTTGTTAGGAACAAGCATATTTCCATCTTCTTGTTTGCAGTAGTGCATTGCACAACTGAAAGAGTGCTTTTGATCACGTCCTAACTAGATTTCTGGGAAAGCTTCTGTATTATCTTTTCAGAGTTTCTAAATGATTCTTTTAACTTTTGTGTTGTTTCATATGATTTTACTTTCATGCAGTCTTTGTTTTTTCCATACATTCTTAATAGCTCATTTTGTATGCCCATGGTCAACTAGGATATAAAATGTTTTTAAGCTTAGGGTTTATTTTTAATACTTTTGTTGTTTTTATTTTTCCCCATGATTATGAAACCCAAAAACAAGATGATTTTCCTGTTCCTGCGCTGTAAAAATATTATGCTTGTCTTATCTAACAGCAGATGGTGACCCTTAACTTCCCTTTTTCCTCCCTTCCTTTCCAATTTTTTTTTCTGCTCCAATTCTACTGGAGTATGCACATTATTATGTGTCTAATTTTTGCAGCATTTATTGGCCAAAGAGAAAGTTAAAGTAGAGCTTACGCAGAAGATAAAGTTGTATAATTAAACAGTATAGATTTAAAGGCTGGTAGGTTTGAAAGTTAACATGATTCATACAGTGGAGTCATGGCATTTGATAATGTTTCTTGCTTTTGTTTTCTATTTTGTAGAGTGAATCTTTGGTGGTTTGTGATGTTGCTGAAGATTTAGTGGAAAAGCTGAGAAAGTTTCGTTTTCGCAAAGAAACGAACAATGCTGCCATCATAAGTAAGCCAAGTGGTTGCCTCAAAGCTGGGATCTAGTTTTTTCTTTATAGCTGCGTTGAATACCCTGTGCCTTCAGAAAGCAATGTCACTGCCACCTGTTAGACCCCCCGCCCTTCCCATACTACTTTTAAAAGTAAGAAGCAGCTGATTCTGCTGTCACTAGACAGGTGGGCTGTCCCATCTCCCCACGCTCCTTTTCTCGGCTGCTTACACAGCTCTGGAGAGGATGATCTCAGCCCGAGGAGTGAGGATCCCTGCTCTTGACCCATCCAACCCCATCCTTCTCAGGACAGGAAATAACCTGGGATTTCCTCCTCATTCGGGAACCTGTGCCTCCATCTAAAACAGTCATCTTCACCCTTATGTCCAAAGTGACTCTAGGGCCTGTGCCCATTCTAGAGCAGAATTCTCCTTTCACCGAGTGAAAATGGAGAGAAAGGTTTTGCATGTCACCTCTTCCAACTGTGAGCCGTGTCTGAGGCTATGCAAATTCCCTTCTTTTCATATTTAATATGTGGACAGAGGATTTCAAGATGAAGGAAAGATGGGGGTGAACATGTGAAACTGTGCAGACCGAGCTTAGCTTAGGTGGGTAACACCTTGTCATGAATCCTGGTTCTTTTTCAAATAAATGCCATAGCATGGGCATATGGTTCTTGAATGTAAAAATACATGGCAGTGCCATTTTGCCACCCGAGGGGAAGCTATTTAAAACCAAACTGTGCCTCACGGGATTTAACTAAATTAATACAAAATCAAATATAGTCAAATGAGTGCAAAACCAAACATGGGCCATTTTTCAGAGGAATGGGGGAAGAATAGAGATATAGATGATCTTCACTGATTCTGGTTTGGCTTGGGATCATGTCAGGTGTAACTGAATACAGGTTATCGGTGCTGTTTGATAATTTGCCTTCTCAGAATAACCATAGAGCACCTTGGAATTCCCACTCTGAAGAGGATGGGTTCTGCAGTCCAGACCTGGGGTCTGCTTTCTGCTTGTAGTGATAACCGCTTGTAGTGATAACCGTATGTTCCCTGGACTGCTGTCAATCACAGTCGCCCTCCTGGGCTCTTCTCTGATCTAGCAAATCACATTTGCATTAGGAAGGTTTTCATGGTCTCAGTAAAGGCAAGGAGCTGACATTCTTAAGTTCTAACTAGGGCATGCCAGGTGCTGGGAATGGTGGGCAAAACTTAAAAGCTGACACCTTAAAAAGCAAAACTGGCCAATAGACTGTAAATTAGAGCTGCACATGAGTTTTACGCTTGTGTTTCTTAATGTTTTAACTTTTGAATGTCCCCTAAAAGACAGAGTGTGGGGTGGGCAGGTCACGGTCACCGTGGAATCCCAGTTGACTCACACTGTGCTTTCATCTCAGTGAAGATTGACAAGGACAAACGCCTGGTGGTACTGGACGAAGAACTGGAGGTTTGTTCAAGAGATAAATATTTTTATAGTTAGAAATGCTTTCTCCAAAGAGGCTTTCTTGGTTGGGCGTGGAGGCACAGGCTGTAATCCCAGCACTCGGGAGGCTGAGGTAGGAGGATTGTCCTGAGTTCAGGGCCAGCCTGGGCTATATAATGAGTCCAAAGCCAGCCTGAGCTACATAATAAGACCCTGTCCCCAGAAACAAAACAAACAAAACAAAAATGCTTTCTTAGTTACATGAACTTTACAGTGCGTTCTAAACCTCCTTCAGATTTGTACTCATTGTGCATAAAACCAAGGTGAACTCTCACAGATCACATTGCCTTACTCATTTAATTGCCTTCCTAATCCCTGAGCAGTCAGGAGGAAGCTGTGGGAGGCGAGGCCGTGAGCCCAGGCAGGAGTGAGTCAGCTTTATAACTTCCGCATTGCTGGCATAGTTAAGTCATCAGAAACTAAAACCCCACAGGGGTCAGCATTCAGTTATTAAGCAACTAGTTCGGGGTGAAAAGCAATGACCATTTTTTTTCCTGAAATCTGGTATTTCCTCTCAGATGTCAGCTTCCCTCACCCAGTATTTCGTGACAGTGGGAGCATAAGCATGGAATACCGTGTCTGTGTTTAATTAATGAGAGGAAATAATTTTCTTTTGCTATGTGATAATTTGTGATTACTAGGAAGTGTGCTTAGAGTGTCTCCTAAGAACTTACGGGTAAAAAAAATGTTTAAAAGTTGCTTTTTTCTGTGGTGCTAGGGCATTTCACCAGATGAACTTAAAGATGAACTACCTGAACGACAACCTCGATATCCTTTTCTTAGGGCTTTAGAAAAATCTGTTTTCCTTAGTTTCACAATTTTACGTAGGAGCATATTTGTTAAGATTTCCAAAAGACATAATGTCTTTCTGTATTATGATTATAACCAAGTTAAAATATATATGCATATGTTGGACTAAGAAATGAGAAGTTGATGTTTTTGTGCTTTAAATTATCTTCCTGAGTGTGGTAGTGCTCACCTGTAATTCCAGCACTTTGGAGGCTGAGGCAGGAAAATTGCAAGTTTAAAGCCAGTCTACCCTAATGAAGCCCTGGAAAGAAGAAAGGAGAGGGAAGGAGGAAGATTTCCTTTATTATGTTGTGGGTATGATAAAAATTGAAATATAAGCCCGGTATGGTGGCACATGCCTATAATCCCAGCACTTGGGAAGCTGAGGCAGGAGAATCACTCCAAGGTCGAGACCAGGCTAAATTACGTAGTGAGGCTCGTCTCAAAGGAAAAAGAAATAATGTAAAATATTATAACTATTTTTGAGAGGTTGCATGATTTTATCACTTACCTTTGGGGCCCATTTATAAGGTTTTGTGGAAAGATAAAAATGCAAATGTGGCCTAAATGAGGAAGCTACTAACATGTGGCTCAGTACTGCCCAGGTGTTGGTGAGACACTGCCTCAGAGCAGCAGGTTCAGTTTCTTTAACTTGAGAAAAACCTTCATTGTGTATAGTTATAAATATCAACATGACGATGGAAGAGTTTCATATCCTCTGTGCTTCATTTTCTCCAGTCCTGTAGGTAAGTGAATTTCTTTAAACAATATATGTTTGGCTCTAATCTAATTAAACTATCTTCTACAAGACAGATTTCATGCTTCTTTAAAAAAAGAAAATTGTTGAATAACTTAAATCGAGGTGCATGTGTGTGTGTGTGTGTGTGCGCGTGCGCGCGTGCGCGCACACCTGCCAGCATCCCTAGAAAGAACGGAAAGCAGCATCTCTTAGAAAGTGTTTGCTTTCTGCGGCGAGTTCCTAGAAGTATATTTGTTGAGTCAAATCATGCATACATTTTAATGACTCTGAAGTAGGACACTTTTTAGATGTCAGAAGTTTATTTTCTTATATATTTTTATCTTGGTTGTAGGTTTGTAAGCTTTGTATAATCACAATGATTTGTTTCTCTGTTAAGTAGCAGTTACCAGTGATAGACCTGTACTCTTGGGACTGGCTCCCAGGAAGTTAGCGTTATGTATTAAAATGAGTCAGGCTGTGACGTGGCTCGGTGATAGGGCGCTTGTCTGGCATGCATGAGGCCCTGGGTTCTTCCTCCAGTACTGCAAAAAATCAAAATCGAAACTCACTGGTGTTTAAGGGATCCGTTGTCTCTAGAATTCCCCTACCACAGTGTTCAAGCCCACAGGAAAGGCTGTACTCACTGAACTGTTCTCTAAACTTGGTTATTTGTGTCTTTTTCTTAGTCCTTAAAATATAATAAAATTTATTTTTAAATTAATAGATAAACAGGCTATAACTTTTGTTCACATCACATCTCCCTGCTCCACCATCATCTCCTACATATTTTTTTACTTAGTTTAAACTTCTGTAAAATGGGGCTTGATACCTAGGGTCTGAATTAAGGCTGCTGAACAAAGACTTTGAGTGATTGTAAGGCTTTAACAGTCAGGACCTACGGAAGTCTGGAACCATTTATTTTTGCCGACCCGTGGACTTCCTCATAACTGTGTCTTTTTGCAAGTAGTTCTAGATTCAAAATAGAACCCATGTCCATAAACCGAAGTTTTTATAAACGAAACAGCAAAAGAGGTCCTGAATGTGCCATTTTCAAAAATAAAATTAATGAAAACCCATCACGTTTTCCAAATCTACACCTCATTTCTACACTCACCTCTCTTTTCCAGGGTGTAAGCCTGAACAACAGATGATGTATGCTGGAAGTAAGAATAAGTTAGTCCAAACAGCGGAATTAACCAAGGTGGTATTCATTTTTCACTTACTTGTTGAGATTATATTTCCTCAGTATAGAGCAGTAGCTAAAGTGATCTGGGCAGTTATATTTTTTTATGCAAGTAAAAGTTGTTGAGACCACAGCAGTAAATTAGCAAAGTTTTCTATTAGTTCGCAATACTAGAATGCCAGTGGTCTGAATCAAAATGTGCTTTTTAGTAAGTGTAATAAATCACATTCAAAACGTGAGCAGCTTTAGAAAAACTATTGTAATAATTAAATCTAGAAAGAGCTCTTTATCTCCTGTAATGTAATTTCTAATAGAGATCAATGTTAAAGCTTATCTGGGCCCTTTACCATAGTGTAAACTGAATTGGATTCTGTGCTGGAATTCTGTGTTACCTAGCTAACTATAATTTCCAAGTCTAAAATTAAATTATTAAGAATATAATGAAGTGACAAAAGTTTTTTATGAGATGCTTGTTTAAGATTTGTCAGGGATATAGCTCAGTGGCACAGCAACTGCCTGGCAAGTGCGAGGTCCTGTGTTCGATTCCCAGTATAAAAAAATTAATATATTCCCCATTGTATGATATTTTTGAAGGGTAAGGTTACAAGGTGCTTGGCCTCAAACTTCACTCAACTTCCACGTAGTAGTTTGAATTGGAGCCACATAAGCATTTAGGGTTTTGAAGTAGAATGTAGTGTCCTTAAAACTATTGAAACAGTATTTCCCCTGAGGTCTTATTTTTAAAGATCGCAATAGTGTACCCTCCGGTGCTTACGCATCCACTCAGAAAATCTTTAGGCGCCCTCTTAATTTTTCTCTTTAAAATATGATCACCATTAATGCCACTGACCTGTAAACACTGCTTCTTTCTAATTTGTGCCAGGGAACATTCTGGAGACTCAGGAAAGGACTGGATGGTTAGAAAGGAGCTGTGGGCTCATCCGCTTCCTCCCCCAAAAGGAGGGGGCTTTTATAATCCTACGTGTGCCCTGGTCTGCTAGCGCGGACACATACACAAGTGACTTTTGTAAATAATCTCATTGAATCCTCACGTTGCCTGCCCACTGAGATCAATGCTTGTATTTCTCTTCTGTGCATTGGGAAACAGATTCAGCAATGAATGACTTCCCCACTGTTGCATGGTCGTAAATGACAGAGCTGGGATTCAGATTCCCATCTGCCCCCAGTGGCACCGTCCTGTAATTCACTGTCTCGCCACAGCCATTAACTTTTCTGAGCTGTGTTAATTCAGATTCTTGTTGCAATTCGAGCTGTTGAGCACCCCTTCTGTCTTTAGCAAAACAACCCACAGCAGGTGTTTACGTTTGGTGCTCACATTACGAAGGATCTCCATACTGTTCTTCTAACTAGATTGATTTTAATCGTCTATACTTGGGGGGGGGTCTCTTCTGATGGGTAAGGTTTTCAGAACTGCTCTTAGAATAATTACAGATTTGTGCTTTTTAGGGAGTTTTGGTTTTATGTCATCTTGTGTGTTTTACTATGGTAACAGATTTTAGCTTTTAAAAGAAGCAAAATGCTGTCCACAAGATATATCTGATTTACACAGGTTAAATCATGACCAATAGGAAGGAAACATCTGATATTTCATATTCAAGTCTATATTACACATACTGTGTTTTTTAAGGCCTCAGACAGAATGTGATCTAAGCTGTTTTGTTTTTTTCCCCCCGAAGGTATTTGAAATAAGAAATACTGAAGACCTAACTGAAGAGTGGTTACGTGAGAAACTTGGATTTTTCCACTAATGTGAACTTCTGTGTTTTTAAAGTATTTATGTGTTAACCTGACCATACTGGAACCAGACATAAATACTTATTTATGCCTAAACATGCACTGTTACTTACAGTTTATTTCCTGCAGTAAAGAAAAATTCATTTGTGCAAAGTTTGAACAAAGAGGAAATCATCTTCATAGTAATGAAACTTTGTAAAGTGTTTCCTTATATTTGTAATTGTTAAGTGGACTTCTTTTCTCCAGGGACTTTTTGCACTCTTGTGACTAATTTGTATAACTATGGTTCAGAATTTGTTACTATTTACAGACACCATTGGAAAGTGGGTGTTAGATTGTGATAGACAACTGTTGCCTCCTTTTGACAAATACTGGATATTACCGATTTATATATGAAAATAGTGTATTATCACTTGTCAAATTGTTGACATAATTTGGAGTTAAAGACTTGACTACCCAATTTTGAGCCATGAATACTAATTAATTTAGTGTAACCTGCATTCTGAATACATTTTACCTCTTGATTTCCTGTATCTTTTTTAATCAAGCCTAGAAACTATGTTCAATCATTCATTCTTAAGGTCTGGGAGTAGATTTTATGATAGAGTTATGACTATTAGTTTTTCTTCTTATGGAAAATAGCATCTTAGTCTTAGAAATTGGTGAGTGGTTGTAATAACCAAGGGCTTCCTTCCTGTTTCTTATTTCTAGATTGTTTTTAATCTAGGTTACTAATACTTTATTTATAAAGCACCTCCTAATGTCTTGTGAGCACTAATTATTTTAAGTATGTTCATACTGTGCCTTTGATTTGTTAGTTTTATAGTTTAAGATTTCTACACTGCCAGTATTCTAGATTTGGTGAAATTAATACTTTTTTAAAGGGTCCAAGTAAAACAATTTTCTAATGTGTATATCTGAAATTTGTAATAAAATCAGCCTCTTATTTTAAAAATTCCAACTATCCACTTGCATTGGTGACTATATGGCCATTGAGAGTAAAAATTTAAGGTATATTTGTAATTAGTTTCATGCCATATCCAAAGATTACTTGTCGTGAAACTTTGGCCAGAGTTAATAACGACACATCAATAGAAATCACATCTTTTATCCTAAGTCTCAGAGCATATTCTAAACTGGGCCTGTGCATGACTGACTAAGTCAGTCGTGTCAGAGGACAGCAGCCTTGGCATAAAATGAGCACTCTGATATGTCGCATACTTTAAAAATGCCCGAGATCCAGACGTTCTAGAGGCTAACCCTATTGGATGACTGAACTCTTACCTTAAGAATATGGTAATCATTTCAAGACCAGCAGAAGCATTATTTGTACATTGGCATATTTTTCATTCCTAGGTTCTTTGCATTTCAGTTTTTGAGGGTTTTGTACCATGTTTAATAGGAATTAAAGATAGCTAGGAGTTTTTGGGACACTAAATAGAGCGTCTTCGTTTGACTTCACTGATCAAGAAGTCAGAAAATAATCACAAGTTGGAGATGAGTAATCGCTAGAGTAGGTATTTGTTTTGGTTAATGAATGGAAAAGTCCTTTATTTCAATTTCCGGAGGGGGAGAGAAAACTGCCCAGGAAGTTTAAAAATTTCTTAAATAGATACTTTGAGAATAACTTGCTCATAATTCTGCAGAAATGCAAATGAAATCCAAGTGGAAGGTAGTTGTTTTTGAATGAAGGGAAGAAGATTTTGTTTTACCCAGTTTTCATCAATAAGAGAAACTGGTGCTGCAAGAATGTGTTTTTTTTAAAATGAGGTTTCTTTGTCTTTCATACTTCGGTTATGTTTTTTTTGTTGTTGTTTTTTACTTGAGAATTCCTCCGTAATGTCAGATAATACCGACCTGCCAGCCCAGAACTCTCAGTTCCCTTATTCCCCTATAGGAGCAAAGAGTGTGAAAAAACAAAACAAAACTGTACTTTTTTGAGCCTGTTTGGCTTCTTTATCACAAACACGTGTTTTGCAAGACAACAGATTGTTCGCTTAGAGCTCATGTTTTTTACTCTGCGTGTCCTATGGGAAGATCAAATCTCATGTTCTAAAGCGTTTCTCAAATATTTATCTACACTTCCCTTTAATCTAAGTAAACCTCATATTGTTCTTTTAAAGTATATTTCCTCTTTAGTCTGTTTTTCTGCCTTCCATAAATAATAACTACAGATTTTATAATTCCAGTTTTTACATTCCGTATCTTTCTCGTATAACCATTCCCAGTCAACCTTAAGTCTTAACCTTTCTTTTTTGGCAGCCACTTTTTCCTTAGAACCTCCTACATGATCTTCTAAGTCAGCATTAGTTTTGAAATTACTGGTCTGGAGCAAGTTCTGCATAGCATCTAATGTCAAAAGAGAACCAACTAGCAATAGCAGTATGAATTTAGTATGGTTTTTGTGGCAACATAAATGACATGAAGAAAACTGTCCTCAGGTCACTATGCTGGAATTCCAAAATGTCTGAGTTTTGAAGAATAATCACTTTTCTGGTATTGAAGCAATTATATTAGGAAAAAAGTTGATTGACTGTTTTTGTTTAACTGGCTTCTGAAATAAATGTTTGACTTGTATATTTCTAAACAGTTTACTAAATGCCTAGTGCAATGAAACATACTCTTGTTTAAGAGGGTGTTGCTAAATTTTTTATTGTCGTTACTAAATAATCCATGTGGCAAAACGTGTGCCGGCACTTTCCTCCCTTTTTATCTCCTATTTTCAGGAGTCAATTGTAGCCATAAACCGTATCCTGGTCTGACACTTTAACTAAAGTTTCTGGTTAGGGGAATTCATTGCCAAATTACATTTGGCAGTCCTTTCCCCCACCTGTGTACGTAGATGCTAAGGAAGTTAAAAAGTTGTTTGGACTACTTGTAGAACTCAGTGTCATTAATCCATGTGTGGACTATGAATAGATATTTTCATAAAAGTTTAAATGCTGAAATTTGGTGGAAGTAGAGAGTAACTCGTATTCTGTCAGCTCACGTATTTTTCGGAAGGTTGCACCCCCTCCTTTGTTCTGTGGACTGATAATACTGGAATCTATAAAGTTTGAGCCTTTACAACTTAACGTGAAGAAGTGTATCAAACATTTCTGGACAAATCCTATTTTGTATTTCCGGAAGAATGTAAATAAGCTTCTAGGCCACTTACAACCAATGGTCCCAAGTTGAGTGTTTTTGAGAAACATGTTTTTGTAGGTCATCTGACATTTCAAGTCAGTGAGCATATTCCTTCAATGTTTAAAACATCTCCATAAACTTGTGACACAAACTGTATTTTCTTGCTCCGTGGAATATAATTCATGTACATATAATTACTTGAATATTCTTTGAGATCACTAACATGCTGAGGCAATTCCCACTGATATAGATATGATATAATCTCATTCAAGAGGCTTGAAACATTAATGGTTTAGTCTTGTGAATTTTAACAGTTCTCTGTCATCGTTTAAAAAAAAACTGACAACTGGCACAAGTTCTTAAGCTGTGGTTTCAGTCTCTGCTAGTTCATGCTGCATGTTTATTTTGGACAGTCTTTTGTTAAGCATGGTGCTTGTACTGGTTTAAATAAAATGTTAACATGAAAAGACTTTGAGCTTTTCATTTTGATCCGCCTTCCCCTGAAGGTACTCACACCTGCCCGGCTCAGTTTGTGTGACCCACACACATGGCCTCGGCAGTTTACCTTACCTGAAAAAACTGGGAAGCAAATAAGAATTACTTGGCAACTTGGGGGAAAAGGAATACAATAAGGTTATGAAAATATATAAAACTCAGTCTAATGATAAAATGATTGTGTTTTAGAAAATATCAACAATAGTACCAAGCGCAGAGGGAGTTACTTCAAATTATAAACTCTTTGAAAGGGAAAATCAGAAATGTGGAGGTATGTGTATTTCCAAAGAAATCAGACTGTTTTGTTTTCTATTCAGATGTACGTAGTTTCAAAAAAAGAAATCAGATTAAAGGTTTCCATTAAATATTAAAATTTATCATTACTTATTAAACTTGGAAAACCCATCTTTTTTAAAAACAGGTTATATGGTTAAAAGGTGTCTACTGGGATGCACAGAAATCACTAATACATGTTTTAGTTAAGACTTTACCAAGTATTTGTGCTTAAATATGTAGTAATAGTCACTGACTGGGCTGTAAAAGGAGTCCTTTATACTTTCCTGTCTTGAAGAGTCTCACATAGAGAATATAAAGTATAAAATCTTTACTCCTCAAATTTGGCCACTTTAGCTGTTTCAGCATCCAAGTGCTAAAGATTTTCTCCGGCCCTAGAAAATATCTTTTACTTTCTGTCCTTTTCACTCTTCAGCAGTGGAAAGCTTTGGTGAGCGCTTGCCTTGCAGCCCGGCCCTCTGTCCCTGGCACAAAGGTGCACCCCGAGTGGCCGCTGCACCTGCAGCTGTGATTTTAGCCGTGTCAGGGAGCCAATCAGATTATAGACATCATTGCCGAGAATCAGGGAATTTTCACACCGCCACCGCTTATCCTCGACTTGAGCTCTGCCCCTCAGCAGTGTGAACGCTCCCTGCCGAACTTGCCCTTTCTGAGCTCTAGCAAGGAAAAAGCAGAAAGCCTAGGTTATGTCCAAAAGCTGAAGGAGATGGGTGCATGTGGGCATGTGCATGCATGCGTGTGACTTCTACAGTCACAACACAGCTGAGTGCACATTTTCTTCCTCCACGGGAAGGTGAACAGTTAGGTCGCAAGGCTTGAGAATGAGCCCTGACTCTGTACTGCGCTCCAGACACTGCCCAGGGCCCTGGAGAAGCCCATGTAGGTGGCGCCTCTCCTTGGTGAGGTCCTGAGCTGGTGGCTCGGCAGTGGCTGCAGAGTGATGGAGACACTCTGCACCCTTTCCTGTGGGCCCTGAAGTTCTCTAGGGCACCCCTGTGGCCACGTCCTCACAGCTCATGGACTTGGACCTGTGGAGGTGATGCTGCAAGGACAGCGCCATGATCTGTCATCTGTGCCTTCCGGAGGGGTGGCCTGAGCTTCACTTGGGCCTGTGTGAGCACAGTTCCTGTGGCCGAGGAGTGGTGATGGCCAGAGCACACGGGCTCAGGATGCTGTTCCACCACGCTAGCCCTGTGTTCTCAGTGTCTGTGGGGTCATTCACTCTACCATTGGCTTGAAGAATGGCATTGGTTTCATTCTATTCCACCAGTCTCCTTATCAGCATGTTCTCTCCCATGTCATTCAGCTGTGCATTCATTCATTGCGGTTCTGGGGATTGAACCCAAGGCTCTCACAGTGAACTACATCCCCAGCCCTTTTCTTAATTTTTCATTTTGAGGTAGGGTTTCTCCAAATCACTTAGTTGTCCATTCTGGGCTTGAACTTGGGATCTTGCTGCTCCCACCTCCCAGAGTGGTCTTTTCAGTCTCTACAACGTGACCAGGCTGAGAAACTCCTAGATAAGATTCTAATGAGGGACAAACCACTTCTCAGTCTACTCTGAAGTTTTCCCACAGGAATGCACATTTGGAGCTGAGGTAGCGGAGAGAGGAGAGGAAGGAAAAAGCAAAAGTAAGAGTATCCATGTCAGACTAAACTGACTTCTACCACCTTAAAAAAGTGTGTGTAATTCTTTAATACTTAAATAAATAGCAAAGCTATGTGCCACAGACTTCCTCCAGAAACAGGGAAAGAAACAACCAAAATGTCACAACAGATTTCTCTAGGATGTAGAATTTTTTTCTTCCTTTTGCTTATTTATATTCTCTCATTTTCTCTAATGATATACTAGTTGTTTAGTTAAAGGGTTTTTGTTTTGTTTTGTTTAAGGAATACTATATTTAGTTCAACAAACAGCAGCCTTTGTGGTTTAAAAGGCATTTGAGATGATTTTCGAAGGCTGTTGATTTGGGCAGGCAGCAGAAGTATGGGAAGGAAATGCTTTTGTTGGTGGAGGGAGATGAAACCAGGCCGCGTTTGTAGGTCAGGCTGGAGCTGTGGATGTGTAGGGAGTAATTAGCCTAAGTGTAGTTTTGCGTTGGGAGCAGTGGCAGATGGAACACAAGGTGGTGTGGTAGTCAGACACTTTTGCACGAAGGTCAACAGATACATTCCCCCAAAAAGTAAGGTAACAAAAACAAAACAAACACCCCCCTCCAGAAAACCCACAAAAAGTCATTCTGCTCCTTTAATACTTTGCTTAGAGATTTCTTCTGCTCAGTACCTTATCACATGTTAAATTCTACCTTCCACCAAACACAGGGACACAAATACAATTCCACCAAGTTCTTTGTCACTTTATAACAAGGATGGCCTTTCCTCCTGTTCCCAATCATGCATTCCTCTTTTCTGAGACTGTGTCCTCTACCAATGTCTGACCACAGCTACTTAGGTATCCCCTGAGGAACTTGAAGCTCTCAGCTGTCATCTTCTGCACTCTTGCCAGCGTGGTGGGCTCCTTTCACACTGGGGGACTCAGAACTCTTCCAGGCTCTTCCTCTTAACTAGTTCCAAAGCCACCTCCACATGTTTAGTAATCTGTTAGAGCACTATTCCATTGTTGGTATCAAGCCATGCCTTAGTCTGTTTGGGGTGCTGTCACAAAATACCTTAGACTGGGTAATTTATTTCAAGTTTTTTTTGTTTTGTTTTGTTTTGTTTGTACTGGGGATTGAACTTAGAACCTTGCACTTGCAAGGCAGGCACTTATGCCGCTGAGCTAACTCCTCAGTCCAGACTGGGTAATTTATAAACAACAGAAATTGATTACTCATCGCTCTGGAGGTCAGGAGGTCCCAGATCAAGGCAGCAGAAGTCTTGGAGAGTGGTAACTTCGATGTCTCCCCATGTGATGGAAGAGGCAAGGGGCCCCAAAAGGCCACATCGTTTAATGCCATCACATTGGGTGTTAGGTTCTACCGTAACCATTTTGGAGAGCCCTGTGTGGCACACAGGGACCATATCTGCCCCATGAAACTACCTCTTTGCCTCATCCCATCAGGAAAGTTACACTTCATTCCTTCTGCCATCTGGGTTACTTCTTAGCACAGGCCCTTCTGAGCATCTCTGATCTCATTTTGTCCCATTACCCTAACCCACTACCCTGATACCTTGCTGGGCTGACTTTGTTCTTTCTTCTTGCTGGGAAGATTGCCCACTGCCCTCTACCTTACCCCAATATTCTGAACTGGGCATACAGTCTGCCTCCCCTGCTTCCCCATCCCATGGTAAGCAACCCACTCATTCACCTGCTTGAATTCTCAGCATGGCACTCACCTCCCATTTTTCTAATTTCCCGTAGCTGAGGACTCTCATGGAACCGTGTAACATTTTTACCTGTATTTTTGTTAGCATATGTTTGCAGTACATGATGATTACATTCATCAAAAGTCTGTGCATGTGCGTAACACGTCTTAATTCTTTTTCTCAGCTCTATGCCCTCTCCATATCCCTCCCTTCATCGCTGGATCTCTTTTTGTAAAAGATCTCCCTGTTTCCTATTATTTATCTTTTGCATATCTCATATAAGAGAAACCATGTGTTATTTAGGCTTGTGTGTCTGATTTACTTCACTTAACATCATGGGCTTAAGGTGCACCCATTCTCCCATAGTGATATGTGAGTTATTTTCAAAAGCTGCTGTTTCTATTTCCTGTCAAACCTCTCTTTTTTCCCCTGGTTAGAAAAACTCCTTGATGGCATAGGATTTCCATAATATACTAGTCACTTATGTAAAGTGCCTTCTCTGTCGCTAGGATCCAGTTCTGTTCATTTTTAAAATGTAACCTCATACTCAATTCAAAATTGTTCTCCTCGACATGGGCTAACCTTGTGGCCGTGTGTGAGCGGGTGAGGACACACCTGTCTTCACACCTGCTGTCTTCTCCTGCCATCCTCTCCAGGCAGGGGAGGGAGGAGATGAGTTGAGGATCACGTAAGCATCTGTGTGTGTGTTGCTGTCGGTTGGCTGCTATTCTGCTGGATGCCATTGTGTCTCCGTTAAGTTCCCAGCATGGGAGAAAATGGGTTCTTTCCAACTCTCTAAATGATGGCTCTTTCCAAGGAGTCATTCGTGGGCTCTTCAGTTGGCTTTGCAGGGCTTTTTCAAAATTAATCCTGCTACAACTTTGCCATTCTTGGATTATTGATCATCTTTTCACATTTCATTTGTTTTTCTGTATACTCATTGCTGTTGTTTTTCCCGAGTACTTCACAGACTGATCAAATGCCTAGCAATTTTTCTGAACACTTTAACACACAAGATGATCTGTTCGTTCATTTCTGTCCCCTTGGAGCCCTCCCTCCCCACCCTCCTCTTGAAATCTGGCTGGTCGCTCTCTAGGCATGAGGCACAGCTGCCATCCAGAAGCTTCCTTTGCTTGTTTTCTTAGTTGGATCCCTTGTGTTGGGTCTCATGTATTCACTTGTGCACCAACTCATTTTGCTGGAGCTTATATTGGTCAGGAGCTCAACATTTTATTCCTAAAATGCTTCTCCACATGTGGGTTGGTTGGCGATTTGGCCGGGGTGCTGGCTATTTTCATTCTGCCTGTCCAGAACCCTTGTCCACCTGTGTCCATTCTGGTCTCTGTGCCCAGGAGACTGGCCTCAGTGACCATCTCATCTACTTCCCTTGCCTTCTGATTTCTGCTTCTGCTCAGCCAAGCTGGGCGACAACACTACTGAAGTTATTCTCTCTCCAGGACAGCTTCCTCTGAATCCTAGCAACCACCTTCTCCCCTCTTTCCTTAAGCCAGCAAGCACTGCAGTATTCCCTCTCCACTGCCTAGTAGCGGCTTTTCCTCAAATCTTTCTCTAATTATTCTGATTCGACTATGCCATCTTTTCTGGATGTGAAATTTCAGAATGGAAATCATATTCCTTTATGTGGGTGAAGACATTGCTCCTCTATCTCTGCCTTCTACTTGGGGTTGTGAAGTCCTGGGCCAGTCTTCATTGGTTTTATAAGTTTCCTTTCTTCTCCTCCCTTAAAGCTTTTGGGGTCTTATTTCTTGTAGTCTGAAATGTCTCTGCCATGAAACCTGGAGAAGACCTGGTTTCACTCATTGTGTTAGATATTTGATAGACCACCGGAATCCAGAGATGCCTGTCACTTAGTTCGGGAAATTTCTTCCTCGTATTTGAACTAACAATGCTAAGATAAGCAGTAGAAATTAAAACGTCTTTATAGTCCATAATTTCCATAAAGAATTTTTTTTTAATCTTGGGATAGGAAGCTAATAGCATCTCCACAGTTAAATATTTTTCATTGATGGATTGAATGATTAATTTTGAGACAAGATCTCATTGTACATAATATACATAGTTCAGGCTGGCCTTGAACTCACTATGTAGACTAGGCTGGCCTTGAACTCATACTATCCTGCCTCAGCCTCCCGAGTGCTAGGATTACAGGCATGTACCACCACACCCAGCTATGATTCTATTTAAAAAGATACTACTGCAAGTTCTGAAATTCTTCTTATGCAAAATGTGATCCATCTTAAGTTATTGACAAATTTTACATTAAAAAGCTATTAAATATTTTCCTACTTCATTTAAGTGATACAAGATACCTAGGCCATGTTTTTCTGTAGCTTCAGCTCTGGGTACACTGTGGTTCCAGCTTCCTCCAGGGACTTTGGCCCCTGGCTTCCGCTCATTCAGTCTCTTCTCGGGGAAGGCCTCATCCTAGCAGTATTCATGGCTTTTTTTTGATGTCACAGCTCTTTTGTTACCCACCAGTTCCCTGTGTCATATTCCATTCATTAAATTATGACAGTGTTTCAATTTTCTTGGTGGAATTCAAATCGATACAACATTTTAACTCCTTTAACTATGGGCAGTCCTCCAAATTTAACCTAAAGCCACAAAGATTTCCATGATAGCTCAGTTTCCAAACTAGAACTGACATTGGCTATTAAAGATCTAAGTTTTATTTAATCTGCAAATAAGTGGGAAGCTGGTCCCAGTCTGGGCTCTCAGGCTAGTGTCGCCTGTGAGGTAGGAACTTTATTACTCTTTTACGATTCGGCATTGATTTCTGGTAATATGTTAAATCTGTAGACAGGAAGGGGATACACTGCCCACCAAATGTATTTCTAGATCTTATGACTCTTTCTTAAGTTTTCAATTTTCCTTGCAAAACTGATGTTGCCTAATGTCTGAGGTGAAGAATCCTTCACTTGCACTTTTTCCACGGAAGTGGCCAGGAAATAGGAATTTCTTTCTGTTTTTACAAATAGGAGGTGTTATTGAAAACAAAAAAACCTTATTACAGTAAAAGGCACGTTGGTGTTGGCATTCTACTTGTCCCATTGTGCTTGCCCCTGCCTAACGCAGCTCTGGAAGTTCTCTTTTGGAGTCTTTGCACTTTTGCGGCTGCCTTGAGGGTCCTGAATCGATTCAAAACATTTACCTGTCACTGCCATTTTGACTTTGGGGAAGAGTCAGAATTCATATAGTGCCAGATCCGGTGAATAAGGTGGATGAGGGCACACCATAATTTTTTAAGAGCCTACTTTTCCTTTGGAGGACACATGGCAGCAGCATTCACCACATTTTTTATAACTTCTTCTTCTTTTTTTTTTTGTCTTTTTGAGACAGGGTCTCACCATGCAGTTCAGGCTGGCCTTGAGCTCACTTTGTAGCCCAGGCTGGTCTCGAATTTACAACGATCCTCCTGCCTCAGCCTCCTAAGTGCTGGGATTATAGGCTTGAGCCACCATGCTTGGCATTTTGTAAAAGCACTCAGGAAACAGGACTTTCAGATCTGCTTCAGGAAGTGGTGAGAATGATGGGATGATTATGTTCAAATGAGAGGGTACATTTGAAGGAGGACTAGTGGCAACGTGTCTTTTACTGTAATGATTTTTAAAATTTAAACAGTCACCATACATTTTGCTTATACCCCATAGCTGTTATTCTGAGTGCTTTTTACATGCCAGCTCTTTACAAATACTTTGCATGCACTATTTCATTTTATCCTCACAGCGAGTGCTGTACCTACCATGCCACATTCGTTGCTCAATAAATATACATTTTAACCTTATTTTGAAAAAATTAAATGTATGTTCTTAAGAATAGTAAGATGATTTGAGTGGGACCTCAAATTCTAGTTTATTTCCACAGTAGTTTCACAGTGTAAATATAACAATACACAATGTATTAATTATTGTTACTCTATTAGCCTGATTCAAAACTGTTTTATTTCTATTGTTTCTTCCCTTTAAAATAAAATTTAAAAAATTTTTAATTTCAAGGATATATACATTTATACATAAGCTATATGAATATTAAAAACCTATATGAATGATTATGTGTTTCTCCAAATTAAAAATACAACAAGAAAAAAAGAGAATTGTACGATGAAATCCTATTTCTCTTACCTGGATTCAGCATTGGGAGACAATTGTTCACAGGACTTTCATTTTCTGTACCTCTCCCAAGCAGACTTTCCTGGACCATCATTTCAGGGTTTGTAGAGCACTCAGCTTGGGAAGACAGAGTCGTCTTTTGCATAAGGCATAGTTTTGTTTAACATCCTGTGTGATAAGTACCATGTTCCTCTCTGGCGCAAAGACTATACAGGTTTCCTTAAACTCGGTCATAAAAGGTTGGGAGTTTGCACAGCTCAGAGCCTCTCGATAATGAGATTTTATTGCTGAGTGCCCTGGGTGTGCGGTGCTCACCTGTGGCTTTCTCCATAACCTGGGATTTGAAAGGCAAAAGAAAGTGACAGACAGGCTCATGCCACGTGAGAAACTCTATGAGCCTGGAACACAGATTTCTTCATGCTGTCCTTTGAAGCTTAGGCACTATTGAACTTGTTAAGGACAAAATTATCTATTTTCATTTTCTTCAATGTGTTTTTCCCACTTCCAAGATCACAGAAGTTTACTCAGATGTTTTCTGTGTAGTTTTCCACAGTTTTAGCCATTATATTCAGGTCTGTGATTCACTTGGAATTCATTTCTGTGGACAGTGCAAAAAATGGGGCCTAAACTCGCTCACTATCTAGTTGTCTCTGTACCATTTATCGAAAGGACTGTCCTGTCCCTCACTGAATTGTCTTGGGACTCCTGTTGAAATTCATTGACCATCAATGTGATGGTGTATTTTTGGATTCTCAGTTCTGTATCACAGATCTATATATCTAGCTGTCTTATGCCAATATCATACTTAATTTCATTCCTATGGCTTTGGATTAAGATTCAAAATTGGGAATATGAATCCTCTGAAACAGTTACCTTCAAATTTGGTCCATTGGCTACTTCACTGAACTTTGAGAAGGCTGCTGGAGTTTACAATTCATCAGTATTTTTATCAGTAAAAAGTGTTGACGTAATGGCATACCATTTAATTTCTGATGAGTACTATGCAGGTAGTAATCATGCTTGGAGCATAGACTGGACAACAAACTTTCATGTATTGAAAACTGGAAAGGGCAGGCAAGCTAAATTTAAGTTAATTAAAGTTTGAATTGCATGACTACATTACAGAAAAGAGCTGAAGTCACAAATGATGCATTTTGTTGGATAAAGCTAAGATTTTTGTGATCTAAGAATACATGGGCCTTTTGCTGAGCATTTGTTTCAGAGTAACTGCAATTTTATCACTTGTTTAAATAGTCGTGCCCTTTTAAAAAAATAAATATTTGATAATAACCTCAGAGTGCCCTCCAGATAAACTCTGGATTAAAACCAAAGCCAAATTGCCTGTCTCTTTTCTGTCTTTAAAAAGGAAAGTTATTTTCAAGTGTATTTGTCCTGTAACAAAAGTGATAAATATAGGAATGTAAAAGTAGGGGGAATTATTATTCCAACCTGTAGGGTGATCACTGGTAATGTTTTCATATCCATTAGTTTCCTTTCAATCTCTTTTCCATGTGCTTCATAAAGATATTGTATATGGCATATATCCAACTTCATATCATGAGTAACATTATTTAAATCTTCTCCATTTAAAAAACCTGCAAATGACTAGCTTAATGACATTTCCAGTGCATGTATTATGGTTTACTTGTTTCCTTATTATTGGATGTTTTGGTAATTTTCAAAACTGTCATCAGGAAATTTGCCACCATCGCTTGCCACTGCCTTGGGTCCTGAGCACATGGGGTTTGATGAATGGGTCCAGCCCTGGGTTTGGTTCAACTGTCCATGAGGACATTGTTGCTGCATTCTTAGAAGATGCTAGGTGTTTGGAGATCCTGTGGGACATAATCAACTTCCCTTCAAGCTAGTAAAGGTCTGAACATGTTCCTGGACATCCTTCTCAATGTGGAAAAATGCTTTTCTTAAACATTAAATTTTCCACTTAGGGCTGCATCTCACCTCTTCTCTTTTTCTCCTTTTGCACTGGAGTTGTCTTTGGTCAAGCATATTGAGTCTGTTGTCTTAGCTTGGCAGAGATTATTGTCAGTTCTATTTATCCACACCGAATGCTTTATCTCTTGTGGAATCCTCAGGATAACATTATGATGTTGGTGTTAATATTATCTGCATTTTTTCATATAATGAAACAGGCTTTGAGAGGCAGAGTTACTTCCCCAAGGCCATTCCAGAGCTAGAAGTAGCAGGACTGTGATTCTTGACTGCAGTACTGGCCTTGGAATCCTTGGCTGGTGTTATGGTTTGTGTTTGGATGGCCCCACAAAGCCTCATGCAGTCATGGAGATGGCTGAATCTAGCATTTGTGATTGGTTCATTACTAGCACTGGGACTGGTGGTGTGAGTGCTGCACCTGCCCAGGGGTGCAGCCAGCATACAGTGTAAGGGCAGGAGGGAGATGTGCTTTTCTCTTTTGCCCTTTAGCTCTTGCTGCTTGCAGTGGCCATGAATGGCTGCCCCTTCACCACACAGCCCTGCCTTGGAGCCAGTTCCATGAACTGTAAGCTAAATAGACCTTTCCTTCCTTCATTTTGAGTGTTGGGTATTTTGTCCCAGCAATGAGAGAAAAGTAACCAAGACTGCTGGGGTCCTTCCTCACAAAAGATTCCAAGGTCAGTACTACAGTCAAAAATCACAGTCCTGCTTCTTACAGAAGGAAGAGAAAGAATGTAGCCTATGTGGCTAGGAAAACATTTCAGCCTGTTTCTTCTACTTTCAGCCCTGGGGCTTTTCCAGAAGGGAAGTCTTGTCTCTCACTCATTGGTCTTGGTGCCATTATTACTAATTAATCGGAGTGTTTAGGTTTTAATTATGTATGTGTTCAAAGTTAAAACTCACAGTATGAATTGATGTTTGCAGAAGGCTTTGCATGTCTTTTACATGAAGTATGATCAAGATACAGGTGAATGTTTGAATTTTAAAAATGTATTATAGAAAAACACATTTCCAGCAGTTCCCTTCAAAACAATCCCCTTTGCTTCAAATGCATTTATCCTGTCATTCTTGACACTTTCTGAAGAGTTCTGGAAGAATATGATCAAAATTACTGTGTCTCCAAAGGACATGATGAAAACTAATGTGAATGCTCTGAGTACCATCCAACAAAAAGGCAAGCTTGTACAAACTTTAGGGTGTCTCATTCTCCTCATTCACCAGATCAGGCACCAGGTGACTGACTTCTGGCTCTTCCCCACAGTAAATGACCATGAAAGGTAAATGTTTTTGATACATTGAGGAGATGAAGGCAGCCATGACAGCTCAACTGAACATTTAGGAAAAAGGACTTCTAGAACTTCTTCAGAAAGTGGCCAGAACAGCCAGGGTTATAGCTCTGTAGCACAGTACCTGACTGGCAAGTACAAGTCCTGAGTTGTGTGTTTGAGGCCAGGAGGAGGATTTTTGAGGGGAATTGGTAACAGTCCTCCAAAATGTCAAGTAAGCCTATTATTTTTCTCACCTCCTGCCTTGATGGTTGATGTATTTGTTGGCCAACATACTTAATTATATCATTTTAATTAATTATTGCAGTACTGAGATTGAACCCTCACACACATGAGGCAAGCACTCTACCATTGAGTTATACCTCAGCCCTTTAAAGAATTTTTTTTAAAAAGTTTGTGACAGCATCTCACTCAAGCTGGCCTCCAACTGTGATTTTCTTGCCTCAGCCTCCTGAGTAGCTGAGATTAAGGGCATGTGTCGCCATCTTGATTTAATGATAGTTGGTTGATTTAATTGGTTCTTGGCCCTCATTAAATTGAGTGCATTTTCTAACAGATTGTAGCTGTGTAATGTTGTTTAAAGCAATGCTGTACAATGGAACTTTCTGTGATGATGGGAATATTTATCTATTGCATCTAATACAGTAGCTATGAGTCACACAAGGCCACTGAACCTTGGAAGTATGACTAGTGTGGCTGAGGAACTGATTTTTAAATATAATTTATGTTGTGATAGCCACCCATGCCTTGTGTCTCCTGCATCAGACAGCACAGGTCTGAGGTTCACCACAGCAGCATGTGGAGTAGGCTGGGTGATACAGTGAGTGTGTCACTGTGTGAGCCCATCGTGTTCCACCTGACACAGGACGGGTGCCAGATGAGGGAAGATCATTTCAAATGAAGCACAAAGAAAGCTGGCTGCCAAAATATAGGATCTTCTGACATCCAGGGATGAAAGAGCGCTTCCCAAGGTATACACAGATTTATATAGAAGAGGCCTAGATCTCAGGGCTTACCTGAAATAATTCCCCTGCAAACTCTTTTTTCTGGGCTCAGGGATTAGCCCCTGCCTCAGCACACTGTAAATTCTCCTGCATGGATATTGAACTATGTTGGATTCTGCTCTGCCTCTGTGACTGGAAGTACTTAATAGGTCATCTTTTCTCTTTTCTTTCTCTCATTGCACATTCAGTCATTCAAGTCCCGCTGAGCTGTCTCTCAACACTATCAGATTCCTTTTCGTCACAGCTTTCTAGTGCTTTAGTTTGGATTCACAGCAACTTTGCTTGAACCATTGTGGTAGCCTGTTTCCCACATGACCACCTCATTGATCAAGGTTGTTGTGTACAGCTGAACATTTTGTGCCCTGCACATGGGCACCTGAGAAGGAGGTCAGTGAGGATGAAATACAGCCACATTCCTCTTCTCCAGTGTGGGCCTCCCTGTGTACATCTGGAGTGATTAGTGCAAAGGTGCCACATAATTCTAGTGGTACAGGCCTGCATGGTCCCATATGGTAACCTCTAATCACATGCACTTATTTAAATTGTAATTAATGAAGATGCTGTAAAATTTAAAGTTCGATTTCATAGTAGCCACACTGTGAGTGTTCCATAGCTACAAGTAGCCAGTGGCTATTGTACTGGACAGTGCTGGTATAGCAAACTACACTACCGCAGAAAATTCTGTTGGACAGCACCGGATAGATCCTTCTCGGAATCATTCTCATGATTTGTGATAGTGTTCTTTAATGCAAATCTAAACATGCTGTCTGTTGCTTAACAGTCTTGACTAATTTTCTCTTCCTCAAGCAGCAGTTAGTAGGTAGCGAATCAATTTTGTGGGCTGCAACCAGCATGAAAAACAAAATAAAGCCAGATGAGGTAGCACACACTTGTAATCCCAGCACTCTGGAGGGAGGCTGAGGCAGGAGGATCACAGAGTTTGAAGTCAGCCTGGACTGTATAGGGTGGCTCTGAAACCAACCAACCAACCAACCAACCAGGAAGAAAGGAAGTACTTATGGATGTTTAGTTGTTTTGTGATAATTTCTTTGCATATCCCAATGTTCACCTCTACAATTTATGTCTTTATAATGTCAATGGGCTGCAATGGAAAAAATATTTCTAATTGTGCCCGCTGAGTAAAAACGTTTGAAAAACTTTGGTTGAGCTTACCTAGGTGTACACGGCTCTCTACAAGGCAACCTTTAGCTGGCCTTTTCTCTCAACTCTGTCTAGTGCTTACAATTCTATTAATGCAGAACTGTTGTTTCTTTCATCTAAACAACCAAGCTTTTCTTTTTCACTTTTCTTTTTCCATCTCTGTGCCCTTGTTCATTCTTAATCTTTTTGCACCGCTGACTTCAATTTTTCTTTGCTTGGATAACTTCTACACACCATGACGCCTCAGATTAGGGAAACGTGCTACAGGAATCCTGCCTTAAGAGCTTGGGGCAGGCTGGGTGCTCCTCTTGGACCAGTATAGCAACCAGTTAGCATCTGTTTACAGGGTTATAATACCATTTGGTTGTTTTCTTCCTGCATTCTATTACTGTCTTTCAATGCAAGTACGATATTCCATATTTTTTGTATAAAAGGAGACGCAAAACACCTGGAACAAAGTACGCTTTCGGTAGCTATTTGTTCAAGGCACGGAGAGAAGGAAGGACCAGTAATCAACGAGTGAAAGTGCAGACCACACCAAGGCGACGCAGACTCCAGCCATCGAAGGGCGCCGGCGCGCCGGCGCTTGTGCGCAAGCGCGCAGGCGCGCTGCGGGGCGGGCGCCGCGGCGGCTGTGGTGGCCGCGGCCAGGGGAAGTGAATGGTTTTACCCAGCGGGCCCCGCGTCGCCTTTCTCCGCTGGCACCCGCGCCGCCGCCAGCCGCTCCGCCCCAGCCATGGCGTTCACGTTCGCGGCCTTCTGCTACATGTTGGCGCTCTTGCTCACCGCCGCGCTCATCTTCTTCGCCATCTGGCACGTGAGTAGCCGGGGCCGGGGCCTGGCCCCGGAGGAGGCGCGGGGAGGGGCCGGCGCGTCGGGCCGCGCAGGCCGCGCGCGCGGCTTCCTCAGCGGGGGGCGCCCGGGACCCTGGGGGGAGGGCGGCGCGCGCTCGGCGCCGAGTTCCCCGAATCCCACGCCTCGTGGCCCGCAGGATTGCCTTTCCCGGCAGGCTTTCCGCGGGCGCGCGGCCACGCAGAGATAGTTAGGACCCACTTTAGCTCGATTTCTAACTCCGCTTCTCAGAATCTCCCTTTGTTTTTGACCCTCTCGGGTTCCTGTATTCCTGGTGAACTTTGAAGCAGGGTGGATCGATCGCTTCCTCTGCCTGCCTCGATCACACTTGGATCGCGGGAGTTTTTCGGCAGTCTTCCAAGGCACCTCTGTATTCAGGGGAGCTTAATGGAGTGGAGGGAGTTTTCATGTGATTTTTTTGAGGCTGCTCGGATACCTTTAGCTCCTCTAGGGCGGTTTTGATTCTGTGTTGCAGGGTAGAGGCGCATCCTTACCTGTGATGCGCGAGGGACTTTCCCCCCTTGGCACTGGGGAGCCAGTGCCGGGGACTCTATCATCGTGCTCCATCCCCAAACCTTCGCTGGTTTTTATTTTTATTTTTGAGATGCAGTCTCCCCAATTTGCCCAGGATGGCCTCGAACTTGTGAACCTCCTTCAGCATCCTGTGTCTTACAAGCGTAGGCCACCACGCCCTACTCTCTGCCCAGAGACTTTTTTAATGTTTTCTGTTTCTGCAGTACAAAATTCAAAGCTTTGAGAGCTCTGGAAATCAACATTGATTAAGAAATTTATCACATAGTTACTTCTGCATGCCTCATAATAATGCAGTTCGTTCTGGGATGTTGGTATGAATTTGAATGATCGAGAATGTTGAGTGGTGGAAATTGTAAGTCAGGTGTCATGGTGATCTTAACTGATTTCTCAGGAGGCTTTGAGGGGCAGAGTGATTACATGGTACCAGTATCTGGTGGAGAAAGTACAGTGGAATCACAAATCCACTCCCTTTTGCTAAACAGTGTGTGGTTATTTAAGAACCTGCCTGGTTATGTAGCAGGGAATACGTGCATACTTGTTCACTGTCAGAAATAACTGCTGTCTCAAAATGCTTGTCGTTAGGAACCAAAAATATGTATATATACTGCCGAAGTGAGCCCTAGGAACCAAAAACTTGAAGGCTGTGTTAGGTTTTTCTTTGGTGAAATAACAATAAATAAGATAATGTGGGATGCAAAGTAGCCCTGCCTTAGCCTCTGATGTGACTGTAAGGGGGGGCTGGAGAGTCACAGAGCAGAGCTCTGTATTGGTAGCCTTTCCCACATTTTTACTTTCAAATCAGGTTGTATTTAGCTAAAGAAAAATCTGAACTGCACTTGTAAAACAATGAGTAATGTAATGTAAAAGATAAAGTGCCTGGAGGAAGTAGATAATTTGAAGTCCTGTTATCGAATTAAACAGTCAGACCACAGATGGGTGGAGAGCGTAGGGATTTCTTCTTCAAAGAGTTACTGCATCCTTTGGAGAACAGTCTTAAATAAATATATAGGTTTCTTTGTTCTGTTACCCACAGAACCTTCAGTTTATTTTGTAAGATAGTTTAAGTATCTTTCAGAAAACTCACTTGGAAATTTTAAATATAAATTTCAAGATGTTTATATTCGTTGTTATACTGAAAGATATTTTATGGCGATAGTGTCATTTGTCAGCCTAGTATTAATCATGTAAGTGATGCACAGTGTACAGTAGAGTTGAGTGCGTAGATGATTTGAAAGCTGCACGTTCCGAAGGCGTTCCTTGCAGGCGTTCCTCATGGAATTGTGCTCTTTGGAATCTTTAGGGATTTGTCTTATTTTTTTATTTCTGTGGAAAATTTAGTGAATGTTTTTGTTGAGCTGCAAAGGAGTGAAAACTGCCAGGCTGAGTCTTCGCAGAAATTTTGAAAACTACTTTTTTAGCACTTGGCTAGAAACTTATTCAGTAGCTTACTCAAAAAAATCCCTTGAAGTCACTTAAAGAAAACATCCAATCAAAAAAATTAGTTTTAAAAATAAAGCTTTATATTCATTTTGCTGCTAAATCTTATAAGCATGGTATTGTAATGTGATTATCATCCTTGTGAACTTTCATACAATACTTTGAGGATAGGCCATAATCAATGGCATGTAGCTCAGCAAAGGAAAGTCCATTATGGTGAGTTCTGTACCTTTTTTTGTTTGTTTATCATTAGCTTAGTGCTTGTTTGTTTGTTTTCCACTTTTTTTTATTCCTTTCTGGTCAGTAAGTGTTTATTGACCACTTAATCTGGTACCAGGCACACTTACATTTTAGGCGCTGGGTCACTGCAGTGTATATAGTAACTATCTTACTGTGTACACTCCTGAGGATGATGTTTTAATGTCTAATTATTTTTCTTTTGTTACTATTTGGTTGGAGTTTTTATTGCAGCAGATTAGAGAATAAAATTCTAGAAATTTAATTTTTTTTACAAAATTAAAGAACCTTAACAGGCAAATGACCATATTAAAAGCTAGCAATGTGTGATTCGCTGTTAATACAGAGTAACATTGTCAAATATCTGAAGATACTGTTCCCAGCTCCCTGGGGAAACTTAGACTAGATTCAGAGTCCCTGGGTGATTGTTGTCAGTAACTAAAATAGCTGTCCTGTAAATCTGTTGCTTTGACACCTGAGTTAATGCCACTAAGTGTGGTGTGCAGCCCCTGTTGATTTTTAGTACATCTTGACTTTAAAGTTCTGTTTTAGCGACCCTTAAGTTAAATAAAGTCATGTTCTTCTACAATGTGTATAAAAGCCATTCCTAGAAATGTATGTGGTTAGGCACAAATGGGAATAAATCGAAGTGTTCAATTCCATCTCTAGTGTCCCTTGGACACTGTGCCAAGGGAAGAGCACACAGATAATTAAAAATGGTCCTTCTCTCTGAGGTGCACAGGGCCCAGGGGAAACAAATCTGAGCGCGCATAACAGACTCAGGGAGAGAAATGCCAAGGTGGCAACGTGGTAAGATGGGGATGCAGACAGGGATGTGGTTATTTCTGGCCAAAGGAGTCAGGAAACCCCAGAGAGGAGGCCACACAGAAAGAGGGGCTTTAGGATGAAGAGGCGTTTGAATAAATAGTGGTGGAAGTGAGGGAAAGCTCATTTCAAGTAGAGACTATAGCTTAAACAGAGAGACACTGAGGAAATTGAAAAGTGAAGACTGCACAGTGGTATCACATCATTTCAGTACTAACGACATAAGCATGTTTTCAGTTCTTTAAATCCAGTTCTGGTTCTGACTGTTTTTAACGCCTGCTGAGTTTCCTGTAAAGTGGTACCTGTAATATACTTGCTTTATTCAGTAATTGTTTGATGATAGGGCAGATTTGTTGATGCTTTTTCCTCAAGCGAGTGGTCCTAACTGTTCTAATTTTATTTTAGATTATAGCATTTGATGAGCTGAAGACTGATTACAAGAATCCTATAGACCAGTGTAATACCCTGAATCCTGTAAGTTACAATATAGGATTTTTCTTTAAGAATGTATTTGTTTTTAACTTGATGTAATTTGAAAATGGCCAAAATTCTCAGTGGCATGATATATTTGTATGTTTTGAAGTAGGCAAAATTAAAAATAATATTCTTCTTTTTTTTTCTGTCACGCTTGACTATTCTGACTTATTAATCTACTGGTGATCTTGTCAGCTGTCAATACTAACATTCTTCCAATCTGCTTTTTACATTGTCGGCCAAAGACAGTTGAAAAGGTCAAAAAGATTAAAAGAGTCAAAATTGCACTAAAGGTGTGTACTGCTTTTTAGTTTAATGTTTTAACGCTACACTCATTTCATGGGGAGGGTTAGGGAATTTGTATTCATACTGCTCTGTTCGGTGTGCTTGTTCACATGCCTGTGGAGGTTCATGATTTCATGAAACTTCATGTTTTATGCAAATATTTGCTTGCTGGCTCAGACAAGTAGGGAAAGCTGTTAAATGCTTATGCATTTTTTTATATGATGGCCCAAGGCACATCTATATTAAATTATTTGGTACAGTATTTGAAAGTTGGCTAACGTAAAAGTTAGTAGGTGGCAAGGTTATTCCCAGGCTGCGAGGTAGTGTGCTGATAGAACTGCATTTGAGTCTCACCTGCTATGCCCGTTTTATCCTTAGTTATGTGTGTGTTCTAGACAAAATTACTGATGTTTAGATAGCTATTTTCTTGAGGTGTGGTGTTTTGTAATGTTGTCCTTTGGACTTAAGATGCCAGAATTTTACACAAAGCAGTTTGTACATTAATAGTAGATAGTTATTCCTGGTATGTTCTAGCTACACTAAATTTCTCAGGTAGACTGGTAATATTACCCTTAGTTCTGAGGTGTAATGGATTTGGTAAGGACCTGGCTTTGCCTTCTTTTTTCTTCATTTAGGAAGATTCTCCTTGAATGTGTAGGTTTAATTTTGCCTGCTTGGTTGGAAACTGAAGAGCTTTTTATAAGAAAGCAGTGAATATGTCTTCAGTAGAAAACAATTCATTTTTAAAAATTACCTATCAAAAGTGAGAATTTATGTAGACTTTTAACTGTGTAAAACTAATGCAGTAGCATGCTAGAGGATCTTGGAGAAGCATTTGTAAAATCAGTTCGCTGCTGTATTATTGTTTTACAGCTTAATATAAAAGAGAATAGATTTCCAGTTTGTCCTTAGAGAACTGTTACAGAAACTTAACCAGGAAAACTTGTAGCTTACTAGTTATTTCTTTGTTCTTAGAAAACAAAGCTTGAAAAGATGAATCTGCTTTCTGGTTAGAGAATAACAAGTGTGTTCCTGAACCATCTTTATGTTAACAGCAGAATTTACTATTCCTAAAATAATTAAGAAATTGATATGGCTCCTTTTGTTTTGAGTAGTATTCTGTGCTCTTGGGCTATCCATTACTTTAACCAAGGATAATGACGATAATAACAACTGAAATCAAGTGAGTCCCTTCCTGGGTGCCAGGCTCTGTGCCATCAGCAGTTCCCTGGGATACTGTTTGCTTCAGTTCTCCTGACAATCCCCAGAGGTAGATTATTGTCATTGTCATGAATGGGACAGTTAAGCAGGTTACTTGCGAGGCTGAAGCATGTTGTCCAAAGCTCCTCAGCTGGGGTAGAGACCAGAATTTAAACCCAGGCAGCTTGATTTTTCTGAAGCTCAAGTTCTTGTGTTTTTCTAATTTACTGTAACTTTAAGAGGGGAGATCTCAGTTTATAACATCTAATGTGTGATTTCTGGCTTTTCTCATGGAGAGGGTCACCGAGAACAGGTGGTGGCTGGGACGACTGCTGCTGGGGTGGATGCAGGGTGCGTTTATGGCAGCAGAGTTGCCTCCCGGACAGGGTGGGGTAGGCGCCGATCATTGGCTGCACAGCAGGGCATCTGACAGTTTTCCCTATTTTTAGTTTGTGTCATTGGTTCTGTCAAAGTATGGGGGAAGACAGATACTAATTTTTAAAATCTGGACCTTAACAAGAGACCATTATGTCTTACATGTTTAAGTGCTATCATTTCAGCCATCTACCTAGGCTTAGTTTTTTCCGGTTACTAGTTTTTGTGTGAACTATATAGATACTTATGATACTTAAGGCAAAATGTCCTTACTGAAGAATGGTGAAGGTTGGTTTTCATGAGGTTTTCTTGAGAAGGTAGGGGTGTGAGATTTTACTAGAACTGATAGAGGTGCAGAGTTTTATTTTGTTGTTGTTGTTAAAATGCTATTATTAAGATATCTTGATTGTTTTAGGATGATGGGGGTCATGCTGATTTCAAAATAATTCTTTCTCCATGCCTCAGTGTATAAGCACAGGACATTACATTGTCAGATAATTTGCTCCTTAGCTATCAGTTGGATTTAGAAGGCCAAAACGGGCTTATTACAGTCTTAAAGAAATAACCTTAGTTTAAACCACTATTACAAACTAAGTTTTTCTTCTTTTGTTTTGGTTGTAATTGATCAGTTTCAGAAAGGTTTTGTGGACATTTTGTTGTTTAGAAAACCCATTGTAAGCTGACTTACAGGATCATTTACAGATTTTACACATACACACACGCACACGCACACTTGGATATGTAAATGTGCAGTTTACCTTTGCTATTTAATAACATTGCCTAGATTTGCAGGGTATTGGTTAGTGGCATAGGTCAGTTGGTGATCTTGGAAAGTAGCATCTTATTTAAAAGAGTATTCAAAGTTCACTCTGTAGCATTCAACTGGAAAAAAGTAGTTTGGTGGAGTATTAGAAAATGTGCTTGAATGTGTAGCATAATTACATTATTTCTGCAGCTGTGGTTTCCCCTCAGAGATCTGATGATATTGAGGATTCATTTGATTTTAACTTGGTATGAAGGAAACATTTGAAAAGCTGGCCTTGTAGCTGTGACTTACAGAAAAGTTTAACAAAGGCATTAGGCCAAGTTTTCAGTATGAAGAAGATTTAAAGTAAAGTATATAATCTTGGTCATTCTATAAATAGCATTTTGCCTGAATTAATTTTCCTTAAGTGTCAGATGGTTTGTTTTCCTTTTGAGCTCTGAGCTTCTCCTGGCCCTCTGCCCCATAGTATTTCATTGGCAAGCAGGCATAAAGGAACCAAAAGGCCATGTAAGATTGCGAACTCAGAAACCTGGAAAATTCTAATTTCATGGTGATGAACTCAGTTTTTTCCCTCCTACATTGCAGAAAGCGTTATTGTTTGCATTTGTGCAATTAGCCTCCCCCTCCCTCACTGTGCTGAGAGTATGGCTGGTTGGCTTTCCATTGAAAAATTAAGTTTTGTGGTAATGTGATGTGATTTGCTAAGTATCGTATATGTAGCATTCCTGGTATTTGCTAAAGGCTTAAAAACACTAATGTGTAAACTCCTAAAGGGGAGTTGTGTTTTTGTGAATTATTTTAATCATGTTGCATGTGATCAGATACCTCATTTTTGTATTTTTATCATTGTCGAATGATGGAAATAAAAAATATTCCAGTCGATTAACAAACAACTGAAAAGTCTGGGTTTGGTAACTTGTATGACTTAGCCATTGCTCTAAGAATTTGAGCTTTATATTTGAAGTTCTGTCAGTGCAAGCCCTGATCAGTGTGCTCTTTATCTTGCTTTTGGGAAAAAGCTAAACATGGAGGTAAAACTCAGTAGCACTTTTTGCTGATGATTCTAAGAAAAGAGTGATTTTCAAAAAAAAAAAAAAAAAGTCATTTTTAAACTGTGGGACCGGTTGCCCCTGCTTTCCAGTGCGGCGCTGACTTCCTGCTGAGGCCCCGCTAATGCCTGTGCTTCCCTTCCAGCTGGTCCTCCCCGAGTACCTCATCCACGCTTTCTTCTGCGTCATGTTCCTCTGCGCGGCAGAGTGGCTCACGCTGGGCCTCAATATGCCCCTCTTGGCCTACCATATTTGGAGGTAATACTTGGGCACACCCTTCTCTAGTGCAGTTCGCATGGCGTTGTGGTCAGCATGGTCATCTTGCTTGCTGTTCACCTGTGCAAAAATTCAAAATTTGATAGCATTTTAAAAAGACCAAGTGGTTGAACAAGTCATTTCTGTATGTCTTATGGAGTTTTCTTCATTTCTTTTTTAAAGCGACTTTTCAAAAGAGAAGTCACTTACATGCAGTAGCAGGCACTAGTCTTGAGCATGCAGCTGGATTGCATTTGCAGGCACATGTGCACGGGTGAGCCCACACAGATCAGGGGCCACAGCAGGTCCAGCCTCCGAGGCCCCCAGGGCATTTCCCCAGGGCTTTCTCCCATCTGGTGCTGGATGCTCACCTCTAGTGACTTGGATTAGCTTTGCTGTCTTTGAATTTCACATACATCAAAACCCATTCCTTTGTGACGTTGAAAACA